>JACEEZ010002022.1:5000-10000 GCA_016584305.1 Chionoecetes opilio | reverse complement strand
TCTTCGTGCTGGTCACGACAGGCTATTGGTACGCTGCCTTGGTGGCGCGGCCCTCCGACAGACGGCGGCACAGGCAGCGGGATAAGTACTGTGCGGCCTGCGAGGAGGAGGTGGCGGTGAACGTGTGGCACTGCGAAGTATGCGGCGAGTGCGTGGAGGGCAGACAGCACCACTCTGTGCTGCTGAACCGGTGCGTGGGTGCCGGCAACGTGGCTCTTTACAGGACGCTGACGAAGCTCCTGACCACTGGCGCCGCGGTGGTGCTGGTGCTGTTCCTGCTGGAGGCGGTGCTGGGGCAGCCGCGGGGCCTCCTCCACGTCGGGTTGTTGCTGTGCTGTGCTCTAGGCTCGGCACACTGCCGCTGTGAAAGAGCCAGCCAGGCAGACTTGTCACGGTGACTCGTCCCTGCTCGAGGAGTGAGGAGCTCGCGGTCCTCACAGTGGGGAGACTCCCTCCACCGATCTCTCTAGTATGTCTCCGTGTGACTTGTTTGCACTATAGCGTGCAGTCTACCGGGACATTTTACACTATAGCGTGAGATCTACACTTCTTACTCTCTACTTACACCCTACACTCCTACACTTCAAGCTGCAACCTACTATAGCTATATGATATTGTCTATAATGCAGTAGAGTATTATAGAAAAACAACAAGTTATTGTGGGCCCTTCGTACCCATGAATTGATGTTTGTAATAGTAGTATGTATTAGACAACAATATGTGAGTGCAAACTCCAATCGTGTTGTTGCTGTCGTTGGTCACTGGTCAAAGTGCCACGGAGGTATATCACGCTCCGTGTGATTCCAAAGGGCGCCAACACTTCAACGGCATCAGAACAGCCAACCCTTGACAGGCTGACGTAGAGTTGGCCTTGCATGAACACGGGTGTAGGCAATTAGACTCCCACGTAGCTCTTGGTCTGGCCCTGGCACTTGTTGATCATCATGGCAAATGCAACACGGATGGGAAATTGCAGACGCCGCATGCGGAATCCAGTGCAAGACGCTGCATGCGTGATGATGGGTACGCGAGACAGGTAGAAGTCGTCACCTCGGCTCGGTCCGGTGTTGAATTAGAATATCTACCCCAAGCACGCACGCACGCGCACACACACACACACACACACACACACACACACACACACACACACACACAAACACACACACACACACACACACACACACACACACACACACACACACACACACACACAGGGGAGCTCCGTAGTGTAAGGGTTAGCACGCTCGGCTCACAACCGAGAAGTCCCGGGTTCGATCCCCGGGTGGAGCGAAGACAGACGGGCGGTCTTCTTAAAACCCGAGTCCCTGGTACCTAGAATGGGTACCGGGTGTTAGCCGGCGGTTCGTGACCCGCCTCCCGGGGTGGTGGCTTCGGCCAACACTAAAGATGAATGAGATAAATAAATGTTGATATGGAGACGGGACCATACGAGCGTTGCATTGGCCCTGTAAAATACAACTAGATGTAACACACATACACGCACACAAACGATAAGTCCATAATGTACGGTTTTAGTGCATTACGGCAAGACATTACCGCAGAGTTTCTTCTTGTAATCAAATACTCTTAACGTGTTTTTTGCCCAAAACCCTCCTTCAATATGATTCAATCAACATGGACCCAAGCCTCTTACCACCTACGATATATTTGTGATTTTTTTTGCCTATTCTCATCAAAATTTGATTTACAGTTTTGGCTACCCAAAACAGACAGACAGACAGACACACGGCTACTCCTATAGTATACTAGATACTGTAGTAAGTAATTTATTAATTATCATCATATAAACAAAACGTTGTCTATTATAGAGTAGAGTATTATTTTAAAACAAATAAATCATCAACACACGAGGATTGCTTTCACGTAAAAAGGTAACCACTGTTTCTTCTGCCAAAATGACACTTCTGTAGAATTATTTCAACAGCATTGTAGAGGATTAAGTGTGTGTGACTGATGATCTTGGCTTGAATTTTAGGAGGATAAGACATTACTTCGTTGATCCCCATTTTATAAGGTTGAGTAGAGTCCCGGTACTTAGATCAGGTCAGGTCAGGTGTGCTCTTGTCAGACTGCACATAAAAATACACATATGCGGTAGTCAGGTTAGGTCAGATCAGGTGGGATCTTGGTAGACCGCACGTTAGGGTACCGTAGACTACAGCCACCGATGTAGACCGCACGCTATAGTAGCACTGAATAAGAAATGAGAGGGACAGGGAAGAAAGAGGAAGAAAAACTAATTTGTTAACATATATTGATCTTTTGCTCAATTGTTTTTTCTTTATTTGACGTCCACTAGTTTTTTTTTTCCATTGTCTTTTTTCTCTCTCTGTTTTGATCTTGTTATAATATATTATCGTCCGTTATACTGATATTTTTATGCATTTTCATTTTATTTTACTGTTATTTTTTCTATTCTTTATTCAGTTTTACATTGTTCCTTTCTTTCATTCTCTCTTTTTTATTCTCACTCACTCACTCACTCACTCACTCACTCACTCACTCACTCACTCACTCACTCACTCACTCACTCACTGACTCACTCACTCACTCACTCACTCACTCACTCACTCACTCACTCACTCACTCACTCACTCACTCACTCACTCACTCACTCACTCACTCACCCATGCAAATCACCATAACACAACATTTATCATAACTGTCTGGCCAAGAATTATCAGCAAAATCACCCATTCTTACTTTAACCTATTCAATACATCATTATCGAAACCCCCATCTGTCTATCCACCATCTATCTGTACATATCCATCTAATAATATATTTATCCATCTATCTATCTGTATATATCCATTTATCTATCTATCCATCTATCCATCCATCTATCTAATATTCTATCTATCTATCTATTTATCTATATATATATATATATATGTCTATCCATCTATCTATCTGTATGTCTACCCATCTATTTATCTATCGGTCTATCTATCCATCCATCTATCTATTCATATGTCCATTTATTGTCCAATCTTTACTTCAACTTACCAAAAACTCTTTCATTCATAGAAAATGTAAAAATCTTTTTGAATCAAATTCCTCTCGTGACTTCTTGCATCTAGCAAACTAGGAAATAGACTTCCACACTAAAGATGTGGAACGTGTCCAAGCTCGCACAGGCTAAAGTCAACTTTTTAATTACCCGTACCTTAAAAATACTTCTATTACAACCTGACCTAACCCAACCTAACCTTCACCATCCCCTTCTTTGATTTTATTTACTTATAACGTAACGTCATTTTTTTACAAGCCTATATGCACTCTAGGCCTTACCCCCATTCGCATACTAAACATTTTACAAGCCAATATGCACTCTAGACCTTGCCCCCATTCGTGGAGTATACATTTTACAAGCCTATATGCACTCTAGACCTTCCCCTATTCGTGGAGTAAATATTTTACAAGCCAATATCCACTCCAGACCTTGCCCCTATTCGTGGAGTAAACATTTTACAAGCCTATATGCACTTTAGACCTTGCCCCCATTCGTGGATTAAATATTTTACAAGCTATTATGCACTCTAGACCTTGCCCTCATTCGTGGAGTAAACATTTTACAAGCCTATATGACAGATTCACCAATCTATTTAGTACCAAAGAATAAATTCGGCTGAAATAGGTGTATAGAATATAAGTATTATATGTACACCTGCGCTGCCCCACATTATGTACAAGCAGCAGACCCAGCCATACACCCTTAGCGCCTCACACATTAAAGACGGAGTTATATGTAGCACGATAATACACACACACACACACACACACACACACACACACACACACACACACGCGCGCACACACACACACACACACGTCAGCACATCACCAAAATGCAGATGACAATAGTATTTGAAAGCACCTGACAAGTATATAGGAAAATATTTGTCTTCTTCTGTACACTATTTGATCAGAAATACATTGGTAGCAGGAGTGTCAGCAGTGTTAGCAGTGTCAGCAGCAGCAGGAGGCAGCAGTGTGGTGTAACAGGTGTGAGAGGAGCGGCAAGAGCCTGAGCAGGAGAGGAAAGAGACAGGTGGACGGACAGGTGCAAGGGGTCGGCCAGCTGGCGGGGCGCGGCACTGACCACTGGATGACAACAAACCTATATGCACTCTAGACCTTGCCCCCATTCGTAGAGTAAACATTTTACAAGCCAATATGCACTCTAGACCTTGTCCCCATTCGTGGAGTAAACAGTTTACAAGCCTATATGACAGATTCATCAACCTATTTAGTACCAAAGAATGAATTCGACTGAAATAAGTGTCCAAGCGAGCGAAGCTCGCTTGGACAATAAGCAGTTTAACGCGTATAATTGTCCAAGCGTCGCTTCGCTCGCTTGGACACCTATTTCAGCCGAATTTATTTTTTGGTACTTAATAGATTGGTGAATCTGTCATATAGGCTTGTAAAATGTTTACTCCACGAATGGGGGCAAGGTCTAGAGTGCATATTGGCTTGTAAAATGTTTACTCCACGAATGGGGGCAAGGTCTCGAGTGCATTATAGGCTTGTAAAATGCTTACACCACGAATGGAGGCAAAGTCTAGAGTGCATATTGGCTTGTAAAATGTTTACTCCACGAATGGGGACAAGGTCTAGAGTGCATTTTGGCTTGTAAAATGTTTACTCTTCGAATGGGGGCAAGGTCTAGAGTGCATATAGGCTTGTAAAATGTTTAAAATCAAAGGGGATGGTGAAGGTTAGGTTGGGTTAGGTCAGGTTGTAATAGAATTATTTTAAGGTGAGGGTATTTAAAAAGTTGACTTTAGCCTGTGCGAGCTTGGACACGTTCCACATCTTTCGTGTGGACGTCTATTTCCTAGTCTGTAAATAAATATACATTAGACATACATTAACTCTTATTTGTTTCTCAGATAGTGAATAGTTCCTGCATAAATGAGTTAAAAGACTAAATATAGCCTTCTGTGCCAAATTTCTTCCTCTGCGCCTGTAGC
>JACEEZ010002021.1:356008-391277 GCA_016584305.1 Chionoecetes opilio | reverse complement strand
AAATAAATTCAATTTTCAAATTTAATTTTCACTCCACCCAAATAATATTATATATATATATTTTATATAATATATAAAATATAATATATATATATATAATATAATAATATATATATATATTATATATATTATATATTAATATATATATATATATTATATATATATATATATGTATTTTATATTAAATATAGATATTAATATATTATATAAAATATTATATATATATAATATATATATATATATTATACTAAAATATATATATAAAATTATATTTTATTTTAAGATATATATATATCTATAAATATATGTATTTTATATATATAATATATATATATCTATATATATATATATTTATATATATATATATATATATCGTTCGATTGCGTCCTTTGCGTCGGATTTTTAAATCTTTCGTTAAATTAAGTAATCTTTGGTGATTTCGACCTGCCATTACTGCATGTAGGAATCCACAAAACTCTCACTCGGCCATGACTTGCATAGTAAAGGTAAAGATGGGGGCATACGCTATGCTGCGCATAGTTTCTCCTCATCGCTTCCTTTGAACATCTGTTCACTATCAGGTACGTCTGTGTATCCTCCTCAGTAAAAACACTTATGAAAATAATCATTTAGACTTTTACACATATCCTCATCCGTATTTAAGACCTCAGTCTGCCCTGACCTTAACAGCCCAACTAATTCCCTTGTTTTGGTTTTATATACCTGATAGAACCCCTTTGGGTCACTTTTCGCCTGTCCTGCTACTTTAATCTCATAATTGTTCTTAGCACTCGATTTAAAATTTCTTCACTGTCCTGTCATCACGTTATACTGCTCTTGGCTTCCCAATCCTGCCTTGAACCTTAAATACATGTTTTTTTTTAAACCCAATTTTGTGTTTTAAATTAGTATCATCAATTTTGGATCACTCTTTCTGGACCATATTTCCCCATAAGGAATTTTTTTTTTTTGTCCGTCATTTTAAATTTCCCTTTCAAATAAGGTATAATCCTCCTCAGCCCCGACCTCACTTCCATGTCTAACCGCTCTAATTACCTCCCAGGCCTTCCTTTTACTCTAAATTGCCTTTATCCCATGGTTTCAACGCCCTGTCCTTACCCTGGGAAAATTTCTTCCCCTCCATCCCACACTCTTATTAATAACCTCCAGGTGTCCTTCTTAATCCTGCATAATTGGCCTTCCCGAAATTAGATATTTTTTGTTATTGCCTATTAATTTTCCAACTTCCCATTTTAAGCTAAAACTGATTCATAATGGTCGCTATTATTTAACTTTCACCGACCTGCACATCTGTAAATAAATCGTCTCTATTTGTCAGCAAAAGATCTAGAATTTTTCTCCTCCAGTATCCTTTATTTCTTGACTTAGGAAGTTATCCTGGATTATATTTAACAATTCATCTGCGTCGCTGTCACCTATGATTAAAACCAGTCTATATTCCTAAAATTAAAATCTCCCACCACGCATAGTCGATTATATCTGCAGGCCTTGTTTATTCTTCCCCTATAGGAGCTGAATCCTCTTTACATAAATTTGGAGGCCTATGTATACACTACACCCAAAACCCTTTTCTCAGTTCCCTCCGCACCTCTACCCATATGACTCTATGCTGTTTTACCCTTAGTCACCCCTAAAAAATTTTTGTGGAGTGATATGATTGTGGTCCCGAAAATAAGCGAGCTTTTTATGAGGGGAGAACGGTAGCGGGGGGTTTTTTTGGGGGGAAGTGGTGGGTTAGGCTGGCGGGGGAGCCCGTGGGTGGCCCCCGTGTTGTGCGAGGTGGTACGGGGGAAGAAATGTGTTTTTGGGGTGTGTGCTTGAGTTGGTGTTTGACTTGGTGTGTGATTGACTTGGGTGTTTTGACTTGGGATGATTTGGTATGATTGACTGATGGTTTTGTGTAGTGCTGGGCGTGAGCAGTACCAGCTGAGGGTTTGTATTGTGGGAGGCGTGTACCCTGGTTGTGGTTTTGTGTATGTGCGGGGCGTGAGCAGTAGTAGCTGATGGTGGTGCTTTTAAATTTTGGGGGAGTAGCCTGGTATGGGTGGGAGTTGGTAGTGGTGATTTGGGGGATGGTTTTAACATCAAAGGGCAATCATAGATTTATTTTTTTTTTCTGTACATATATGATTATGAAAATAAAATATGTTAAATAGAAAAGTGAGTAAATATTTTCTTGGTTTTGAGGTGAGGTGTGGTTGTGAGAGGGGGGTGGTTGGAGAGTGAGGTGTGGGGAGTGAAAATCTAGCTACCAAACCGCCGGCCCGGGAGAAAATTCTTTAAGGGGGAAGTAGGGCACATTAAGGGATTCAAAAATTTTACCCCTTTTTTCGAAAAGGACCCAGTTGGTGACGGGGTGGCTGGGGACGTAAAGTGCAGGGTTTTTTAAAATTTTTAAAAAACTGAAAAAAATTTGAAAAAAGGAAAATTAAATTCCCAATCGTTTCTTTAAAAATTTTCTTAACCCAGATTGCTTGGATCAAAATTTCTGAATATGCCATGTTTTTTAAAGTAGTTATAAAAACCCTTTACACTTTTATTCCTTCTCGGGAAATTTTTTGGGAAAAAAAAACTCTCATTTTGTTAAGAACCCCAAAGCCTCCCCCTTTTTTTTTAACAATTAAAAAAAAGCCTCTAATCACAGGCGTCCTATAAGAATTGCCTGCGCCCCCAGGGCGAGGGCCAACCAAACCCCCCCAACCACCAAAAATTAACCCAGACCCTACATCCGAGCCCTGGGTCCCCATGCTACGGGCGCTATAGGTACAAATGTAAAAAAAAAGAAAAAAATAATTCAATTTTTCTTTTTTCACCCCCCTAATAATATTTTATATATATATTATATATATATATATATATTAATATATTATATATATATAATATATATATATTATATATATATATATATAATATTTTAAATATATATATATATTATATATATGAAAATAAAATATAATATATAAATTTAATATATATAATTATATAATATTTTATATATATATGTATTTAATTCGAACGATATATATATATTTTAATAAATATATATTAATATATATAATATATCGTCGATTGTCCCTTTTGCCCCGGATTATTTCTTTTTTCAATTAAGTAATTTTTGGTGATTTCGACCTAGCCTTTACTCCATGTGGGGATCCACAAAACTTCACTCGGCCCGACTTGCATGTAAAAAGGGAAAAATGGGGTTAAAGCTATGCTCGCGTGGCCTTTGGGGCTCATCTCCGTGGGTTGCCCTTTGAGCCTGTGGTGGGGAGGACCACTGAGCTCTAATTGAACTCGAGGGGGGCAAAATTCCCGCGGAGGCATGACTTTTTGGGGGCCATATTGAAAACAAACCCCGGGTCGGCGCACCCCCCTATAGCCCAAAAAATTTTAATGCTGCGCTCACTTGTATTTTCTTCTCATTGCAATTATATGTTTTAAACCTTTTTATAAAGATAAAAGAAATATTTCCTACAATACCCCTTTAAAAATTTACCATTTTGAGGCAGTTACGCTAAGAGTGGTGGAACTGTCCCTTTAGCTTCTAATAAACTTTTATGAGTAGCTATGGGTAAGGTAAAAATACCGTTTTTTTAGCCTATTAGGCGTATATATAGCCTTACTGAGTATCTTATTATGTGTTTGCTACCCTGATGAATCCCGGAAACAAAAACAAAGGCGGGATATGGCGGGGGCAGGACGTGCAGATAGGGTGAGGAGGCGAGGAAAGTTTTCCGGGCACGTCGTGATGTCGGGCAGAGAAAAGTGCTGACAATTGCTGGAGAGGTACAGGTTCGACAGAGCAGGATTGAATTTATTACGGACCTTGTGAAAAAAAATTCAAAGTGGCACCAGGAGAACCATGCTATCTCTGCTCTGTTGAAAGTGGTGGTTACTCTACGCTACCTACCACTGGACGGATGCAGCTATGTGGAGGTGATGATTTGGGTATGTCTCAGTCCACGGTGAGCGAATAATTACTCAAACTTTGAAGCTCTTGCCACTCCTGACATCGTGAGACAGTTTATTGATTTCCCAACAACTCGGGGGGCTGTGGACAGGAACATGCAAAGTTCCAACGAATGCATGGGTTCCCAACTGTGGTGGGAGCTATTGATGGAACCCATTTAGGATTTTTGGCCCCTGCCCAAAATGAGGAGATATACGTGAACAGGCACAGGTATCACAGCATCAATGTTCAGGTGGTGTGTGATGCTAAGTACCGCCTGATTGATGTTGTGACACAGGGGGCCGGGGCTCTCCCCATGACAGCCGCATCCTAAGAGAAAAGCGGCCTCAAACAACTTTTGAGCAAGGCATAGTGCCTGAAGGGTGCCATCTTCTGGGTGACTCCGGCTCTGGGGGCGAGATATGGCTCCTGACACCATACTTGCCACCTGGGAGGAGGCAGCCACCGCTGGAAGAGTTTCAAGTCAACTACAACAGGTGAGTTTCTTATGTTAAAATTGTTGTCTTTATTGCAAGTCTAAGGGGTAAAAATTTCACTAATTAGAAGTTGGTTAAGTTAATATTCCGCAGGAGTTGGTGGGTTCCGCATGATTTACAGCTTACTTTTTTGGTAATTTTTACACTGGGACCCGAATTCTCTTCACAACTGGGAGTAAAGGTTTTTTGTTTACTTTAAAGGATTTTACGAAACTTCAAATCAATCCTGAAATAAGTCTGAATTTCCGTCGCAAAGAGTACTTTCGGAGATATAAAATGTTTTAGTAGAAAGAGGTACCCGGACGTTTGCCTACGGACAGTTTGCCTACGGACGATTTGCCTACGGACAATTTGCCTACCGGGCAGTTTGCCTACGGACAGTTTGCCTAAACCCGGGCTTTTTTACTCCGGAAAAATTCCCTACGGGCATTTTGCCTACGGAAAATTTTCCCTACGGACATTTGCCTCAGTGTTTCCACACGAAAAAGTCTTTCCCCTTGGGCAGTTATAGTGAAACCCTACCGTAGAAACATATATCCCCAGCTGCAATATGTCCCCGGGCGCCAAATATTACGAATTATAGATCACTATGATGTGTAGGGCCCATGAAGATGTCACAGTATTCATTGGGTTGCAGGAAACTCTACCGCGGCAATTTACCGGAAAATTCATATCATGCAAATTCATCCCCCGAAAAATTCATACCCCGGACAATTCTACCCCGGAAAATTATACCCGGACAATTCTCCCCCGGAAAAATTCATCCCCCGGAAAATTCATACCCCGGCCCTTCTCCCCGGACAATTCATACCTGCAAATTTCATCCCCGGGTCACTAAATGTTACTTATGGAAAATAATAAAATATTTTTTTTAATGTTTTAAATTTTTAATATAGGCCTAAAAACTCTCTAATATTTTTTTGGGGCATGAATGTTTTTTTTTTTTTTTGCCTAAAAAATTTAAAAAACTTGTATATGATAGAATAAGCTTATCCATAGTTAATTTGGGGGTTTGAGGCAGATTAAAAAATAAAAAAAATGGTTTAATAAATTTTTTTAATGACTTTTTTAAAAAAACAAAAGCTTCATTGGGGAGCAAAGGGTTGCTTTTAGACGGCATTGTGTGGACTTTATTCAATTAGTGCCCTTTTGGGTATGCCCAAAAAGTATGAGGCGAAAACCCTTACAATTTGTATCTTTTTTTACATTTTTTAAACCCCTCTATCTCGTTAATTATGGCGGAGAGTGTTTTTTTTACGGGTGTATCATAGACTTTTCCCCACAAAATTGTGCACAGAACGAGCCGAGGGGGCCCTTGGTTTGAAAAAAAAAAAAAAAAAAAAAAATCGCCTTTCGGGTTCCCCTTTTCACGCACAAAAATGAAGAGACTAAATTTTACCTATAGTTTTAGAACGTAATGTATCTCCCTCAAATTTTACCATTTGAAGAATCAATAAAAAATGTCTCTCTATAATTTTTCAAATATGAGTTTAAAAAATCATTTTTTTGAAATTAAAAGTCTTCCCTTTAAAAAGGGAGGTTCATTTGGGGCAGAAATTTAAACCCTTTATTTTTGGTAGAACCCAAATGCTGCTTGCTTTTTTGGTGTCAAAAATAAAAATAAAATTTATATAAATAATATATATTATATAAATATATATTATATTTTATATATATATATATATATATATATAATTAAAATTATATATATATATTATATTTTTAATGTATATTTTAAAATATTATATATATATATATATATATATATAAATGCATAAACTTTAAAAAAAAAAATCCGTTATACCCATATTTGGAATATTGTAATTCTAAAGTTTTTTTATAAACCTTGAAACCTCACAGCTGCTAAAATGTGTAATTGTGCAAGGAGAAGAAATGACAAGCTGTTTTTTTTATCTTTGAGTGCTAGTGACTTAAATATGGGTATAGGACTTTCAAATTTTAAAATAGTGCCTGCGGTAAAAATATCAAGGCTATATTTTTAAATTTTCCTTGAAAATAAAATTGAATGGTTTTTTCGTAGATGCAATATTTTTACGTATGGAGAGGTATAATCGTTAAATTATTTTTATTGTTCTTTAGAAAAGCATAAAAATGGCCTTTTTTTTTTTCCAAAATTTTTAAAATTCATTCGTTTTAATTTTTGTTAAGTATATCAAAGGGGACTATAGAGAAAGAAAAATTTTGAAAATATGAGAGGGGGGGAAAACCCCCTATTTTTTGTAAAATTTAAATATTTCACCTTATAATATTATTTTTGGGTTGTTTTGGGAAAACCCGTTTGTTGATTGTAAAACGTATTGAAATCTTTTTATAGATCTTTTTATGATCTACATTTTTAATGCATTAATTTTTTTTGTATCCAAAAAAAAAAGGCCACTTTTAGGGCTTAAGGGAAAACTTTACCCCTTTTAGGAATAATTGTTTTGAATTTTATCTTGAAAACTTTTTGCCTAATATAAAATTATAGAGAATTTTTCTAGATTTTTTTATGATCTTAATTTAATCTCGTGTTTTTTTTCTGTACTAAAAGGGAAAAGGGGCCATTTTTTTGGGTAAAATGAAAAATTATGCCTTATGAAAAATATTTTTTGGGTTGTGTCGAAATGTTTGTCAGATTTTAAACTAAAAATAAATTTTAGATTTTTTTTGACTAAATTTTTGACCCCATATCTTTTTTTTTGTATCTATAGGTAAATGATCCTTGGAGGCTATAATGGAAATTTGACTATTGGGAAATCAAATTTTTTGGTTTACTTTTAAAAACAGTTTCCCTTCAAAAAATTATAGAAAATATTTATAGATTTTTAGATTAAAATTTTTGATATCAAATGTTTTGTATTCTATAAAAATCCCATTTTTGGAGTATCATGTAAAAAAAATGCCAATTTAAATATTTTTGGCCTTATCGGGTAAACTAATTGCCTATTTTTTTTAAACAAAAGAAAGGCACACCATTTTTTTTTCAAAAGTCATAATTTAAATACGATGATTTTTTTGTTTTAGATTTTCAAAAAATGACCACACTTTCATTTTTGTGGGATTGGATTTTTGTTATACAGATGGGTACGTTAAAATACCCAATCTGTAAAAATAAATTAAGTTTGGATAAAAATTTAAAAATCGCAATTTTTTCTCCAATTTTTAATTATTTTCATTACACCCACAAAAAGTTTCGTTAGTTCGGCTCGACTAATAAAATTTTTTTTATAGTTTTTTGGGTTTAAATTTTATTTTTATAAAATTTTTTTAATTTTTTTTTTTTTAAAATAGCAAACAATTTAAAAACAAAAAAAAACAAAAATTAGCTTATAAATTATGCTATTTTGTGGAACGTAGAACAAAATTTTTTTGGGGGGGATGGGGAAATTTTTTTTTTTAACTTAGGAAAAAATTAACGTTTTTTTTACATTTTTTTATCAGTTGTAATAAAATTCAACGAGGCGTATGAGTACAATACTTTTCTTGTAAAAATAAAAATTATCGACAAATATTAAGGGTGCAAATGAAAAAAATCTTTTTTTTTTTTGAATACCTGACCCTTGCATATGTCAGATCAGTCTGATATTTTCATAGTTAGAGAATTAAAACATTACTCATAAGGTAATATTATTAAAACTTTTTAAAATTTTTCAGAGTTAAAAAAAAGTAAAAAAAATTTACATACAGGTGCCGAGCAAAATAGTTTAAAGGTCTAAAAAATACTAATGGGGTGCCAACGTTTGGTTATCGAGATGGGAAAATATCAAAAAAAAGGGTACTTTGTCCCTAGAATGTTTTCTGAAAATGAATTTTTTTCCACTTAGGAGCTGAGGGGGGCATTTAAATAAAATTTTAACTTTTCCAAAGTTGGAAACTATTAAAAATATTGAAATTTGAAGTCCACGACATCCTGTCAAAAAAAATATTTCGAGACATGTTAGTCTTACCCCTTTTATGATTTAAATATTGCTGAACCCCCAACTTTCAAAAGGGGTTTTTGAGTGATTTTAAGTTTTTTGGATGGGCTGATTTCAGTTATATTGTGGGGGAATTGCATGCGTCTTTGTTAGAATATGAAAAACATGGGTCAAAAGTTCGGAGTTACTCCAAAAATGTTAAAAAAATAAAGAAAAATTTTGCCCTATTTTCACCTATAAAAACTAAAGTTAACGACAAAAATATAAAATGGCTCTAATCAAAAAACAAAATGACTTATTCCGGTTTAAAATGACACCTTGTGACTTTTTTAAAACCTTTTTTGGGTTTTTGAGATAGAGCCTTTTAAAAGAGTATATTTTTGTTTAAAATTTTGTGCCTGGGGGAAATAACCAAGTGTATTCATTCACAGTTTTTTGAATAAAAAAATTGAATTTGAATTCTATAGAATGCATAATGTTACAAGGGAAATAGGTGGGATTTTTGTAAATGTTTTTGGGGTTGTGTTTACAAAATTAAAAAAAATTTTGATTTATTTTTTAAAAATCGTTTGATTTCTATTTTTTTTTAGAGTTTTACTAAGGTTGTTCAAAGGCCCTGCACCCAACTTAAATTTTTTAGCAATAAAAAAAAATATGGTGTTTAAATTGACGAAAAAAATTATTTGTCCCCTAAAAAATTATTTTTTTTTTTAAACTGACACTTTCGCGACATTGACAGTAGAGATAGTTTCTCTATCATCTATAAAAAATATATATATTTTCAATGAATTTTATTTTTGGGAATACTAGGTTTAAAAAGGTGCTTGATGATTTGTTTTGTGTAAAAGTCCATTTTTTAGGCTTTTTAATTTTTAAAGAGTTTTTTAAATTTTACTTGAAACCTTACCAGTATGTAGGAAATAGAAGTTCATTGAGAAAAAAATTTCAGCTTTTCATTTTTATCTTTTTCAGTGACAAAAAATGCGGAAATAATGCAGGGGTATTTCCCCCCCCCCCAAAATACCTTCAAAATTGCCTGGGGAAAAAAATAAAGGGTTAATTTCTTTCCCAATTTTTTTGTTCTAAATCAAAATTGAATTTTATTTTGTAGTGCATAATTTTTACTTAAATATTTAATTTTTGTTAAATGAATTTTATGGGGAAAACACTTAAAAAGGGGATAATTTTTTTCAAAAAAATTCAAATTTTTTTGATTTAATTTTTCGGTTAAAAAGGTTATAAATACTATAAGGAAAGGAAAAACGAAAATATAAGGTTTTGGAAATGCCATTTTTTTGGGTAATTAAAAATTTTTCCCCTTTGAATAATTTTTTTGGGTGTATTTTGGTAAACTTTGTTTTATTTAAACGTATAGAAATATTAAAAGGTTTTTTATGATCTAAATTTAATATTTTTTTTGACAAAAGGAAAAAGGGGCCTTTTTTGGGATAATGAAAATTTAGTTTTGGGAATAAATTTTTGGTTGTTTTTTAAAAACTTTTGGCCTTTTTAAAATACAAAGAGAAAATTATAAATTTTTTTATGATCAAAATTTTTAATTTTTTTTTTTTTTGATCTTTTTAAAAAAGGAAATTTTTGGGAAAATTAAAATATGCCTTTCATAATCTTTTTTTGGTCCTTTTTTTAAATTTTTAAACGGAAAAAATTTTTGATTTTTTTACAAATTTGTTTTTTTTTTTTTTTTTTATCTTAAAAAACCCTTTATTAAAATATGAAAATATTAGGAATCAATTTTTTTTATCTTTTAAACCCTTTTGCTTTTATAAACTTAATTAGAATTTTAAAAGTTTTTTATTATGCCCCATATTTTTTTTTTCATTTTTTTTTTTGTATCTCAAAGGAAAACCCACTTTTAGGAAATCATGAAAATATAATGCTAGATTTAAATACTTTTTGGCCCGTATCTAGAAAAAATAATTGTCTGTTTTTTAAACTAAAGGCATATAATTTTTCATTTTTTAAAAGTCTATTTTCTAATGCTTATTTTTTTTTTGTATTTTATTTTTTTTAAAAAAAGTTTGATCAGCCCCCTTATATTTGTCGGATTTTTTGTTTGTAGTACAGATGGGTACTGACAAACCCCCAATCTGTAAAATAAAAAAAATTTGGAAAAAAATTTTGTAAAAATCGCAATTTTTTCAAAAAATTTTAAAATTTTTTTAAATTATCACCCAAAAAAGTTTTGCTAGTCGTTCTGGAAATTAGCATTTTATTTTATTTTTGGCGTAATTTTTTTTTTATATTTTTTTTAATTTTTTTTTAAAAAAAAAAAAAAAATTTAAAACAAAAAAAACAAAAACCAAATTAATATAGAAATGATGCTATATGTGGGAACTAAAAAGAAACTTTTTTTGGGGGGATGGGGAAAAAAATAAAAATTTTTAGGAAAAAATTCGTTTTTAATTTTTTATCCATTGTAAAAAAATTTCATACGATGGCGTATGATGCAATCTATACCCTGTGAAAATAAAAATTTTAAAGGGGCTAGATTCAAAAAATTTATTTTTTTTTTAAATGACTCGTGACCCTTGAAAATGTAAAGTCAGTCGATTTTTTTAATATGTTAAGATATTATCTATTAGATATGAGTATATATTTTAAAAATCGTTAAAGTTTTTAGATTATAAAAAAAGTAAAAAAAATTTAATTACGGGTCCCGAGCGAATATTAAGGTCTGAATTCACTAATGGGGTCGCTAAACAACGATTGGTTTCAAGATAGAAAATATAAAATAAAGGGTCTGTAGTTGTTCCTATTGGTCTTTGTTATGAATAGGGAAAACACGATGAAAAAATTTTCGAGTTACATCAAAAAGTTGAAAAATCAAGCAAATTTCCCCTATTTTCACCTATAAGAACGAACTTTAACAACAAAAAATGAGTGGCTTAATCAAAAAAGAATGATTTTCCCGGTTTAAAAAACACCTTGGCTCTTTTCCCCTTTTTGGGTTTCCGAGATAGAGTTTTTGAAAGAGTGTTTTTTTGTCTTAAAATGTGCCTGCGAAAAAACTCGGGCTGTATCTCATTCCTTTTTCCCTTGAATACAAAATTGGATGTTGGATTCTGTAAATGCATAATTTACACGTATGGATGGTAGATTTTTGTTAAAAGAAATTTTTTGATTTTGTTAAAAAAACTTAAAAAGCCTTTTTATTTTTTTTTTTTTAAATCATTGGGTTTCGTTATCTTTTTTGATTAAAACTAACGCCGTTTAAGCCCAAAACCAACGTAAACTTTAATGTTTAAAAAACAAAAAAATATGAGTGATTGATTAATATGACGAAAAAAATTATGACCCACAAATTATTTTTTTTTTTTAACTGACATCATTCGCGCACATTTTCGTAGATGTTTCGTAATCTTAAAATATATTTACCCTTTTTCAAAAAGCTTAGTTTTGGAAAAACATGCTTCAAAATGTGCCCTTTTATGATTTGTTCCCCGGAAAAATCCAATTTTGAGATTAAATCTTAACAGATTTAGTATATTTTCATGAAAATGTAACAGCTATAAACAAAAGTATAGTGTGATTGGAGATAAGATTTCATGCTTTTCTTTTTTTAGCTTGGAGTCTTAGTACTTAAAAGCGGTAATAATTACAGTCCATTTTTCCACCCAAAAAAACTCTATTCAATTTTGTCCGACAATAAGTCAAAACTTTTTTTCGGAAATTTTTCCTGAATACAAAAATTGAATATTTCTTTTTTTTTAATGCATATAATTTTAGATAAAACAGAAATTTGTTAAAAGATTTTTTGGTTTTGTTACAAAAGCTTTAAAAATGGTTCGTAAATTTTTTTTCCAAATGTTTTAAACTTTCATTCATTTTTTTTTTTTTAATCTTTTAAGGGGACAGTATAAGCCCAGCCACCCAAAAGTACGTTTTTTTTAATAAACAAGAAAGATTGAGGATTAAATTTTTAGAAAAACATTTTTTTTGTCCCCTTCAAAATTTTATTATTAAACTGAATCATTCGGGACTATTTCAGCCAAGATAGTGTATCGATCTATAAAAATTAATTTCTGTTTCTCAAGAAGCTTAGATTGAAAAAAGTGCCGAAAGGTACCCCTTTTTATGAGTTTTCCCTGTAAAAGTACATATTTTTAGATTGAAATTTTTAAAAATTTTTAAATCTATATATTGAAACCAACAGCTTTAGACAGTAGTACAGTGCGAAGAGGACGGACTTTTTTTGCCTATCTAATTAGTCTTTGAGTGTTTTTGACTAATATGGGTAAAATTGCAGTGGTGATCCCCCCCCAAAAAATTTTAAGTATTGCAAGAAAATGAGATTTTTGGGGGCACTAAATAGCAAGCGATTAGATTTACACAATATAGAGTGAATTGCATGCCTGAAGAAAATACCATTTTTAAACGGGAAAAACGAAAAACTTCAAAAAAATGTTTTTAAGCTCATTTTGAACAATTAAAAGAGATATTTTTCTTGAATTCCTCAAACGTTGTAATTTGAGAGATACCTCTTTTTAAAATAACCGTAACTCAAGTATCTACATTCTTGGTGCGGAATGGGACAGCATAAAATTTAACATAAGAAGAAAAAAAAAAATTCATTTTTTTAAAAATAAAGGGCCCCCTCAGAGCTCATTCTTTGCACATTTAAAATGGTAATGTCAATGATATGCCCAGTAAAAAAAAACCTCCGTCAATAAAAAACTGAGATAGAGGGTAACAAAGTGTAAAATAAATACAAAATTTAGGGTTACCGGTTATATTTTTTGACATACCCCTACCGGGGGACTAAAATGAAAAAGTCCCACTAATGCCCTCAAAAGCAACCCTTTGCCAAACCCCAATGAAACTTAGTTTTTTAAAAAAGTAAATTTAAAATTTTTTTTTAACAGATTTTTTCAATTTTTAGCAGTTAACCTGAAACCCCCCAATAATATATGGCAAGCTTTTCTACTATACAAGTTTTGAAAAAAATAAGGAAAAAAAAAAAAAAAAAAAAAAAACCCGCCCAAAAAATAAAATTAGGGGCGTTTTTAGGCCTATAAATTTTTTTTTTAAAAAAAAAATTAAAAAAAATATTCATTTTTCCAATAAGTAAAAAAAAAAAAATATTCGGGGACCGGGGGATGAATTAGCATATTATGAATTGTCGGGGGATGAATTTTTTCCGGGGTATGAAAGACCAGGTATGAATTTTCCGGGGTATGAAGTCCGGGATGAATTTTCCGGGGGATGAATTAGCATGATAGAATTTTGGGATGAATTCCGCGGTAGATTTTTTTTGTACCCTAGAACTCGTTTATCATCTTCAGTGGAATAACAACAGTAGTGAGCATAATTTGAAATTTTGGCGCCTGGGGAATTATCGCAGTGGCGGGCTTTTCGTTTTCACGGTAGGGTTATCAAAATTTTGCCAAGGTAAAGAAAATTTTCCTGTGAAACACGAGGCAAAGTGTCCGAGGGAAATTTTGTAGGGAAGGGTGTGGCAAATTTTCCGGGAGGGAAAAAAGTCCGTAGGAAACTGCCCTGGCAAACTGTCCCGGAGGCAAATTTTTCTGTAGGCAAAATTTTCCGTAGGCAAACGTCGAGGCAAACTGCGCCCCGGAGAGAGAAGTATAAAAGGATATATGACAAAAGTAGCAAACCCACTTTGACCTGTAACCCACTAATCTAACCTAACCCCCGTTTTTAATCAACTAAAACAATTCATTAAAGTGTTGCGGAAGGGAAGAACCCGAGGCGATCAGCACAAAAGGAAGAGGGAGGGCACGTAAACAAGGGCTTCTCCCCTAAAACAAAGCATTTTTCCGAAATTTTTCCCCGGAATCTTTGGGAGAATGTCTAAAAAATCAAGAGGGAAAAGAGAAAAACCCCCCATGGACCAACCCCTTAAAAAAAAGGAGAAAAGAAGTTTGGATGCTTAGGCTACAATCCTGTATCAATTTTTTTTCTGAGAAAGCACCAAAAGAAATATAGGCTTTTTTGGGGCCAAAATATCACAAAACACGGCGGAACGCGCGTGATTGGTTGGACTAAGGGCAGCTCAGATCCGCCCATACTTCAGCTGATCGGGTGTTTTGGTTCAGAGACCGCAGTACTATCCCTTCAACATGTCCCAGACAAAAAGAACATAATATTTTTTGTTTTTTCAAAGTGCAAAAAACCACAATTAAAGCTCCAGAAATGTTTCTACTATGATAAGACAAGAAAAAGAGGGGAAAAAATTTGGGGATGTCTGCAAAGGGGGTTTCTCGATGAAGGAAAATTCATACTATTTCTGTGAAGCCATTTTGATGTTTATTAATTTTGACTTGTGCATGGATAAATAACTTGCAAAAGATATGTAGCGTGGGCTTTAGCTGAGCTGTGATAATTGCGGGAGGGTATGCAGTAGGCAAAGCTTTTGAGGGAGGAATGAGCAGGCTGGGTTTTTCTGTTTTTATACAACCCATGCAGTGAGGTAGGTAAAATTCTAGAGCCCCTTTCCCGCCCTTATTAAGGGTTTTTTTCCTCCAGACCTCACAGCCCCCCTTCAGATACCCAAAACTGTATTATAAAGGGGGGGGGAGATCCCCCTTCACCCCCCTCCCCTCCTCCCCACCCCCCTCCCCCTCAAAAATAAAAAAATAATACTAATCTAACCTCCTTAAAATAACCAATTCATAATAACCTAAAGCGAACCCCCCCCAAAAAAATAAATCCTCCTAATTGTAAAAATTAGTTTTTTAAAATAATAATTTAAAGAAAAAAAGATGCCCAGTTTTTTAAGGGAAAATTCCTTTTAAAAATTTTAAAAAAAAAAAAAAAAAAAGGGCCCCGTGACCTGGGCAAGTGAGATTTCTGGGATCGACTTTCCTTATAGGGAGCTTAAATGAACCTTAGGACATGTATACTAACAGATAGACGAACTCATAGAGAAAGGGTAGAAATGTATGGTTAGTAAAAGGTTTTGTGGGAGTAGGGGGTTTCGAAGGGTGTATGTGTAAGGCATTGCAGGTTCTTTAAGCTCCCTAAAGGAATGCCCCCATCCCAAAGTCATCATTACGGTGTCCGGCCACTTCTTGTCTTGTACTTTTTCCTTAAAAAAAAAAATCAACTTTCTATTCACAAACCAGTGAATACCATACATCACTTGAAGGAGGGTTCGGGCCTTTCGGTAGTAGGGTAATGCAATTTTGGGGTATTAGAGGTAGTACATATAGTACGGCCGCTTCAAAAGCGTTTTTCTCTGTTGTCGCGTGTTGACGTCACAACATGGAGCCGTCGTTTTAGAGGTATAAATTTTCCTGACTTAAAAAGGCTGTATCATCAAAAAAACTTTTCACAAGAAAAAACAACATCACTGCCCCAATATATGAGGTGAAGATTCAAAAAAACGTTATCAAATGAGAAACGGGGCCATTGAGTAGGGAATTTGGGTTTTTGTAAAAAATACATCATTTTTCTCTATTTTTTGGTCGGTATAATGTGCAGTGTTATTCTTACGGGAAAAATAGAGATAAAATCTATATTTTTAAAACCCATTAAAAAAATAGCAAAAATTTTTAAATAGTAATAAAAGGGGGTTAGGTAAAAAAAAAAAATTGGGGGGGGGGGTTAGGTTTAAAATTAGTTTTGGGTTTAAACTTAGGTTTGGGTTTAAATTGGTTTAGGTAAGTTTGGGGGTTGGGTTTTTTAGAGTTATTAGGTTTAAAAAAACCCGCGTCCAAAAGAGGATTTTTCCGGGTTTTGGTATTTTGCTACCATATTTTTATTTTTTTAATTTTTTTTTAACATCACCAGGAACTGGCCAAGGGCACAACAAAAAAGGGTAACACAAGGCCCGCTTAGTTGCCAGTCCCTATAAAGGAGACAGTATGAGAATAAAATAAAAAAGAGTGTGAGCCAGTTTAGTTCAGGAGGTGTCTTGTACTCTTCTTTTGCAAAAGATTTAAGTCATGGGAAAGTGGAAAAATGAAAACAGGAAGAGAGTTCCAGAGTTTACCAGTGAAAGGGATGAAAGAGTAAAGATACTGATTAACTCTTGCATTAGGAAGATGGACAGAATAGGAATGAGAATGAGTAGAAAGTCTTGTGCAACGAGGCCGCGGGAGGGGGGGAGGCATGCAGTTAGCAAGTTCAGAAGAGCAGTGAGCATGAAAAAATAACGGTAGAAGAGAGCAAGAGAAGCAACATTGCGGCGGTGATTTAAAGATTGAAGACAGTCAGTCAGAGAGAGGAGTTGATGAGACGAAAAGCTTTTGACTCAACCCTGTTTAGGAGAGCTGTATGAGTGGATCCTCCCGTGGAGACTGTATGAGTGGAGTGGATTTGATGCCCGTAGTGGCGTAAAAAAATGCGCGTGTTGGCACACGGCGTTTCTGCTACGAGCATCTTTTACTGGCATCTTCCGGGACCCTCAACCATATCAAACATTATGGATCGTGCAAAAGACTTTGTCTGGCTGCTATAGTGTTGTTTTGGTCACGGGTCCTGTAAGATGCCAATAGAAGATGCTCGTAGCCGAAACGCACATAGTTTACCACCACTACGGGTATCAAATGGTAGCAAATACCAAAATATGCCGGAAAACATCCCCGTGTGACACGGCCTTAAGCTATTTGATGGTGCGCGATTGCCTGGCCGCTGCGGCTGGTTGGCAAAGCCAACTCCTGCGAATTATTTCCAAATGGCATTATTTATTATTTATTTGTAAAAATGAATATTATATTTGTGTTTCAAGAAGTTGATTATATCAATACATCCTAGAGCAGAAAATACAAAGAATGTGCTTATAAAGGCCAGCAGAGAGCCCATCTTTCATGAGTACAAAAGAAAACCATTGAATCCCACTGTGGTCTTTATATTCAGTCAAGGCATTGTCACTATGAAAAGCCACGCATCTGCGACTAGGACTTTTAAAGAATATAGTCATAAAACGAAACACTCATATATAGTGTGGTCATTCCAGACTAGATATTACCTTCTGATGTTGAAGAGTGAAGAGGGTTGGATTGCAACTAATCTAAGCTTTCTAAACTTTTATATATTCAGAATGTTTTTCTTAATTATTGTTTATACCTGCAGGGCACACAAACCAACAAGGAGCATCGTTGAAAGAACGATTGGGCAACTGAAACGGCGCTTTATTCTGCATGCGGAAGTTCGTCTCTCTCCGGCGAAGACATGCACTGTCATCATGGCTTGTTGTGTCCTATACAACATCTCTAAGACGAGAAATATTGCAATGCCACCAGCAGGTAATTTTTGTATTACTGTTATTGAATTCATATTATCTTAAATTTATTGTGCACAAGAAAATCTTGAGTTAAGCAGTACTTTAATGGATTTGTAGGAATTTATCGTTATCTGATAAGTTTCGTTTCTATTTTGGACAGTTAAGTTATCTTACAACTTAATATATTTTTGCCACTTACGTCCCTTATAATATTTTATTCACACTTCATTGATGTATATACTCAGACACGTACACCATCCACATTTTCTTTTGACCTCCCCGTATACACACTTACATGACTTGTATTATGGTAATGAAAATAATCAACCTTAGACAATTTTCCTTATAAATATATTTCCTTTCCTTCAAATATATTTCAAGTATATTAAAATAGCAAAAATACAATAGACATATTACACAATCAACTGTGTTATAAATATGGCAAGGAATAAATGGGCCTCACAAAGGCATACCCTTTCAACAATGTTCTTGTGATGTTGATGGGTGAATAAAGGCGCGTTTGCGCGACACTTCCAGACCGGTCTAGACTGGCTCAGGCCGGGCCAGAGAAGAGGGGAGGGCGAGGGTGTTTTCGCGAGGAGGGCTAGACTGGCAGGAACTTGATGGTCCAGGCTGTGTCTTGCGGTGTGTCTTGGAGGGAGGGGGGGATGTCAAGCTTGCAGGACGTGGAAGCTGTGGAAGTACATAGGTGGGTGTAATATTCTCTAGATAATCATAATTTTCCCAACATCATAGGACACTAACCAAGGGCAGAGAAAACATTACAGCTATTTCTCAGTCGTTATTTAATAGATTGAGATAGACTTCAAAAATGATGGGATGCGGGGCACATAAATGGATTAATCAGTTTCGTACTGCAATGAATGTGCATTGTATAGATAGTATTCACTGACGTCACACACATTAATATTATCAAACACTGCAGTTACCTTATGAGAAATGCTGTCTGGCAAATTCATCCCTGTGCTGTAGAGCCGGCGTCCTGCGTCTACGTCCTGGTGGAATGTTTGCATGGTCGTCTTCGATGTCGTCGTCTTCATTATCACCACCATTATCACCACCACCATCATCATCATCATCATCATCATCACCACCACCATCATCATTATCCTCTGATGAAGAGCAAACAATAAGGAAAATTGTCTAAGGTTGAATATTTTCATTACCATAATACAAGTCATGTAAGTGTGTATACGGGGAGGTCAAAAGAAAATGTGGATGGTGTACGTGTCTGAGTATACACATCAATGAAGTGTGAATAAAATATTATATGGGACGAAAGTGGCAAAAATATACTAGGAAATAGACGTCCACACTAAAGATGTGGAACGTGTCCAAGCTCGCACAGGCTAAAGTCAACTTTTTAAATACCCTCACCTTAAAATACTTCTATTACAACCTGACCTAACCCAACCTAACCTTCACCATCCCCTTCTTTGATTTTCTTTACTTTTTACAAAGAAAAGAAAAGTGCTAAATTGTTCTTGAAAAAAGTTCTAAAAAAAAGTTCTAAAAAAAATGGTGGTGGTGGTGGTGGTGATGGTGGTGTGGGGGTGGTGGTGGTGGTGGTGGTGGTGTGTGGTGGTGGTGGTGGTGTTGTGTGGTGGTGGTGTGGTGGTGATGGTGGTGTGGTGCTGGTGGTGGTGTGGTGGTGGTGGTAGTGGTGGTAATGGTGGTGGTGGTGGTGGTGGTGGTGGTATGGTGGTGGTGGTGGTGGTGGTGGTGGTGGTGATGATGGTGGTGGTGTGGTGGTGGTGGTGGTGGTATTTCATAATTGTTATATGCGAATGTTGAAGCTCCCTTCGCTCGCTTGGACAACTCCTCTCTGTACCCACGGCTGAAATGACATATTTAACACCTCACACACACCCTACCACGTATATAACACCACGCTAACCCTAAATAACACCTATAACGGCATTAGAAACACGAGTTATAGTGGTTATATGAAGCCTAACACAAGCGGCCTGTTTCCTCGGCTCAGACACTGTTATTGTGAGGGCTACGATTCGAAACATTTTATTTCCACTACACTAATGCACTACTTTCACCACTGCACTAATGTCGCCAAGCACAATATATTACGAATTTTAGCATAAATGCTAAAAACTCGCTTCGTTCTCGCTTGGACAATGAGTTAAGAGACGAAATATAACCTTTAGAGCCAAATTTCTTCCGTTACGCCAGTATACCCGTTGCCTACAAAGGTCACAAGAAGAAGAAGAAGAAGAATTCGTGGAAACATTTACAAGCCTATATGACATCTGATTTCGGCTGAAATAGGTGTCCAAGCGAGCGAAGCGAGCTTGGACAATTAAGTTGTAAGATAACTTAACTGTCCAAAATAGAAATGAAACTAATCAGATAACGATAAATTCCTACAAATCCATTAAAGTACTGCTTAACTCAAGATTTTCTTGTGCACAATAAATTTAAGATAATATGAATTCAATAACAGTAATACAAAAATTACCTGCTGGTGGCATTGCAATATTTCTCGTCTTAGAAATGTTGTATAGGACACAACAAGCCATGATGACAGTGCATGTCTTCGCCGAAGAGAAACGAACTTCCCCATGCAGTACATGAAAGCGCCGTTTCAGTTGCCCAATCGTTCTTTCAACGATGCTCCTTGATGGTTCCTGTGCCCTGCAGGTATAAACAATAATTAAGAAAAACATTCTGAATATATAAAAGTTAGAAAAGCTTAGATTAGTTGCAATCCAACCCTCTTCACTCTTCAACATCAGAAGGTAGATATCTAGTCTGGAATGACCACACTATATATGAGTGTTCGTTTTAGGACTATATTCTTTAAAAGTCCTAGTCGCAGATGCGTGGCTTTTCATAGTGACAATGCCTTGACTGAATATAAAGACCACAGTGGGGATTCAATGGTTTCTTTGTACTCATGAAAGATGGGCTCTCTCTGCTGGCCTTTATAAGCACATTCTTTGTATTTTCTGCTCTAGGATGTAGTTGATATAATCAACTTCTTGAAACACAAAATATAATATTCATTTTACAAATAAATAATAAATAATGCCCATTTGGAAAATAATTCGCAGGAGTTGGCTTTGCCAACCAGCCGCAGCGGCCAGGCAATCGCGCACCATCAAATTAGCTTAAGGCCGTGTCACACGGGGATGTTTTCCGGCATATTTTGGTATTTGCTACCATTTGATACCCGTAGTGGTGGTAACTATGTGCGTTTCGGCTACGAGCATCTTCTATTGGCATCTTACAGGACCCGTGACCAAAACAAACACTATAGCAGCCAGACAAAGTCTTTTTGCACGATCCATAATGTTTGATATGGTTGAGGGTCCCGGAAGATGCCATTTAAAAGATGCTCGTAGCAGAAAACGCCGTGTGCCAACACGCGCATTTTTTACGCCACTAACGGGCATCAAATCCACTCCACTCATACAGTCTCCACGGGAGGATCCACTCATACAGCTCTCCTAAACAGGGTTGAGTCAAAAGCTTTTCGTCTCATCAACTCCTCTCCTCTGACTGACTGTCTTCAATCTTTAAATCACCGCCGCAATGTTGCTTCTCTTGCTCTCTTTTACCGTTATTTTCATGCTCACTGCTCTTCTGAACTTGCTAACTGCATGCCTCCCCCCTCCCGCGGCCTCGTTGCACAAGACTTTCTACTCATTCTCATCCCTATTCTGTCCATCTTCCTAATGCAAGAGTTAATCAGTATCTTTACTCTTTCATCCCTTTCACTGGTAAACTCTGGAACTCTCTTCCTGTTTCTATTTTTCCACTTTCCATGACTTAAATCTTTTCAAAAGAAGAGTAACAAGACACCTCCTGAACTAAACTGGCTCACCACTCTTTTTTATTTTTTTCTCATACTGTCTCCTTTATAGGGACTGGCAACTAAGCGGGCCTTGTGTTACCCTTTTTTGTTGTGCCCTTGGCCAGTTCCTGGTGATGTTAAAAAAAAATTTAAAAAAATAAAAATATGGTAGCAAAATACCAAAAAATGCCGGAAAATATCCTCGTGTGACGCGTGGCGTTTATTTAACCTAAATAACTCTACAAAACTCAACCCAAACTTATCCTAAACCTAACTTAAACCAAACCTAAGTTTAACCAAGCCTAAGTTTAACCTAACTCCCCCCCCCAAAAAAAAATTAAACCCAACCGACCTATTATTAACTATTTAAAAATAATTGCTATATTTTAATAGAGATTTTATCTCTAGTTTCCGTAAGAGAGTAACTACTGCACATTATACCGAGCCAAAAATTGAGAAAAATTATGTATTATTTTACACTAGGACCAGAATTCCCTACTCAATTGAGGATAATTTTCTCTTTTGCCTCATTGCATTCTTAGAAACATTCTCTCACTAAGATTCCGTCGCAAATCATTACATTTGGAGAAATGACATGTTGTTTATAGGGAGGAGAGAGACAAGTGTTTACGTGCGCCTCACTCTTCTTCCTCTTGTGACCTGCATCGCCTCGGTTCTTCCCTTGCCGCAGACACTTTAATGAGGATTTGGCTTTAGTTAGATTAAAACATGGGGTTAGGCTAGATTAGGTTAGGTTACAGAGTCTAAAGATGGGGTTATGCTACTTAATTGTCATATATCCTATACACTCCTTTCTACTAAAAACATTTTATCTCCGAAAGTACTCTTTTGCGACGGAAACTCAGACTGTTATTTCAGATTGATTGAAGTTTCATAGAATCCATTAAAGTAAACAGAAACCATACTCCCACTTGTGAAGAGAATTCGGGTCCCAGTGTAACAATTTACCAAAAAAGTAAGCTGTAAATCATGCGGAGCCCACCAACTCCTGCGGAATATTAACCTAACCAACTTCTAATTAGTGAAATTTTTACCTCTTCGCCTTTCAATAAAGACAACAATTTTAACATTTTTTTTTCATTGAGAAACTCACCTGTTGTAGTTGACTTGAAACTCTTCCAGCGGTGGCTGCCTCCTCCCAGGTGGCAAGTATGGTGTCAGGAGCCACATCTCGCCCCCATAGCCGGAGTCACCCAGAAGATGGCACCCTTCAGGCACTATGCCTTGCTCAAAAAGTTGTTTGAGGCCGTTCTCTTAGGATGCGGCTGTCATGGGTAGAGCCCGACCACTGTGTCACAACATCAATCAGGCGGTACTTAGCATCACACACCACCTGAACATTGATGCTGTGATACCTGTGCCTGTTCACGTATATCTCCTCATTTTGGGTAGGTGCAATAATCCTAACATGGGTTCCATCAATAGCTCCCACCACAGTTGGGAACCCATGCATTCGTTGGAACTCTTGCATGTTCCTGTCCACAGCCTCCCGAGTTGTTGGGAAATCAATAAACTGTCTCACGATGTCAGGAGTGGCAAGAGCTTCAATAGTTTGAGTAATTACTCTGCTCACCGTGGACTGAGACATACCCAAATCATCACCTCCACATAGCTGCATCCGTCCAGTGGCTAGGTAGCGTAGAGTAACCACCACTTTCAACAGAGCAGAGATAGCATGGTTCCTCCTGGTGCCACTTTGAATTCTATCTTTCACAAGGTCCGTGATAAATTCAATCCCTGCTCTGTCGAACCTGTACCTCTCCAGCAATTGTCTGTCACTGTACTCTGCCAGTACATCACGACGTGCCCGGAAAATCCTTCCTCGCCTCCTCACCCTATCTGCACGTCCTGCCTCCGCCATATCCCGCCTGTGTTATTGTTTCCGCGAATTCATCAGGGTAGCAAACACATAATAAGATACTCGGTAAGGCTATATATACGCCTACTAGGCTAAAAAACGTATTTTTTCCTTACTCATAGCTACTCATAAGAGTCTTATGAGAAGCTATGGGACAGTTCCACCACTCTTAGCGTTTTCGGTAACTCATTAACTCACAGCAACTCCTAGCAACTCCCAGCAACACTAAGCAACTCCCGAGCAACTACTAGGAATTCTTAAGCTTAGGAGTTGCTAGGAGTTGCTAAGAAGCTTTATAAATACCTGTCCAGGACCAGCACAGGGCTCTGTCACGCCGAAGTAGAACCCTCCTGTGGAGAGACAAGGAGAGGTATGTCAGGAGTATCGCTGAGGATGTCGAGGGTCATTTGAACGTTAATGACCTCCGACTCGCCTACCGAGCCCTGAAGAAGCTTCGTTCCAAGTCTCCATCTCGCGCGAGTGCTATTCGAACAGCAGATGGGTGCCTCGTGTCGGACATGGATGGGCAGATGGCTCGTTGGGCTGAGTATTTTGGGCAGTTGTTCACGGTGGACCCTCCAACTGAGCAGCTTCACACCACTGGGTTACAGGCAGTGGATGCCGATCCTCCCATTGACGAAACTGCACCGGCTCCTAACGAAGTCAGAGGCTGTAGCAAAGTTAAGGGGTGGAAAGGCAGCTGGTGTTTGTAACATCAGTGCGGAGCTCCTCAAAGCTGGGGGTGAGGCCATGATCCGCGGGGTGCATGCTGTCCTGACTGCCGTGTGGCAATCAGGTACCATTCCTCCTGACTGGAAAAGGGGGCTGGTCGTCCCTATCTGGAAAGGGAAAGGGGACCGTCAGGACTGAAACAATTACCGCTGTATTACATTGCTCAGCGTGCCAGGCAAGGTGCTTGCCCATCTATTGCTGACACAGATCCGTAGTCATCTGCTGAAGCATCAGAGACCTCAGCAGTCTGGGTTCACGCCTGGTAAGTCAACAACGGACCGTATGCTAGCGCTTCATGTCCTGGTGGAACGCCGACGTGAGTTTCGACAGGGGATACTTGCAGCCTATGTTGATCTCAAGAAGGTGTTTGACTCAGTGCATCGTGAGTCACTCTGGGATCTTCTGCGACTTCGCGGGATCCTTGCAAGGACTATTGGTTTGATAACTGGTCTGTATTCTGGGACTGAGAGTGCTGTGAAGTGTGGGGCAGGTGTATCCAGCTTTTTTCCTGTTAATACAGGAGTGAGGCAAGGGTGCATCCTTGCCCCATCACTTTTCAACACTTGTATGGACTGGGTATTGGACAAAGCTATAGATCTAAGTGATTGTGAAGCATCCGTCGGCAACACCAAGATCACTGATCTTGTTTTTGCCGATGATGAAGTAATCTTTGCTGAGTCGCTGGAGGTCCTGGTGATGGCTCTCGAGGCGCTGCACGAGGAGGCAAAGCCTTTAGGACTTGAGGTCTCCTGGCTTAAGACCAAGGTCCAGGTGTTTGGAGGTTTACTAGATGAAACAGTACAGTCTGTTCATGCGTGCGGCGAGGACATTGAGATCCTGGAAAGTTTTACATACCTTGGTAGCGCAGTCCATAATGACGGCGGGTCACGTCTGGTATAAGGTCACGTAAACAGCACGTAGGTGCAAACTATATTTGTGTAATAAGAATATTTACAAGTGCAAATTGAAGTGCAGGTATACGAGTTGGTGGTGTAGGTAGTGTGGCTGGCTAGGGTGACGGCTGGGCAGGAACTCCCACTCGGTAACATGGCAGGCCCGCTGTCGACTCTGTTGAGCCGTGCCGCCGACTCTGAAGCCTCGGAGCAGTTGGCGAGCGTAACAAGCCAACACTCCTTACATCTCCCTCCCGGGGGGAAAGAGGTTACGGAACGAAGCGGTCCGGACGTCTGCGTTCACGTAAGCTTCGGCGCTGCGGCTGGGTGGCTGGCGATGGCGACGAGAACCGCACCATGCGGCGATCACCTACAGGAGGAGCGGCCTGGGGTTCACCTGAGGTCGAAGCTGGTGCTGGACGTAGTTAGCGGCGGTTCCTCCAAAATATCCTCCCACTTGCAACTTGGACGTGGTAATCTCTGTGATTACCGACACCAACTACCACCCCCTGCTTGTTCCAGCGCCGAGACTTGCAGTCTTGTATGCGTACAGGGGTGCCGACACGAAAGCGGCGGTAGCGCACGGGAGGAGCGATTATAGTACCACTCGCCTTTTCCATTCCCGCGGACAGTTTGGCGTCGCACCCCTCATCGGCTGCCTGCCATTCGGGAGCGAATGCACGCCGGTGTGCCGGTACTGCCGTCCGGAGAGGACGACCGTAAAGCATCTGGGCTGGAGATCGACCATCAGGGCGGGGAGTGTTTCGGAGCTCCATCAAGCCTCGTCGAGGCCTCATCTTCGTTGCCACCTGCAGTGCGGACCTTCGCGATGAGATATTTCGCCTTCTTCACGAAAGCCTCTGCGTGGCCGTTAGACTGGGGGTAACTGGGGGAAGATAAGACATGATTAACTGCCCCATCTCTTCACGAAGGACCGAAACGCAAAGCTTGAAAACTGCGGCCCTCCGTCAGTCCGGAGCCGAACTGGTACACCCACATCCTTAAAGATGCCACACAGCAGCTTCATCGTGATTCGCGACGTCGCCTCCCGACCATATTCTGCAATGCACGGCCACCCAAACAAGCGATCGGAGTAGATTAGGTAATCCTTACCAGCGTGGGTGAAGAGGTCTGCCGAGACTTCCTCGAAGGGCCGTGATGGAAGAGGGTCCGAGAGTAGTGGCTCCTTCGGCTGTGACGGCAGCATCTTCTGACACGCGTCACAGCCCCTGACCGTGCTGGTGATGTCGCTGTTAATGCCGGGCCACCACACAGTTTGACGGGCCCGACGCTTCGTCGCCTCGATGCCTCTATGGAGTCATGTAGTCGGGAAAGGACATGGCTCCTGAGCGAGGTAGGATGACCAACCACGAGCCATATAGCACCAGTCCATCCTCAGTGGACAGGTCGGTCGCGGAGCTTCCAGTAATCTTGCAGGGCAGCCGGTAAATCTGGCCGGTTTGCTGGAAAACCTGAAGAGACGTTATTAATTAGAAGCTGGTATGTGTCATCCATCCTCGCAGCTTCGCGTATGTCAATAATGACTGGGTCTGCGTAGGGTCCGAGTTAGGCTCAGAAATCTCACAGGCTCTGGCCAACACACATGTACGAACGTGGTGGGCGACCTGAGACTCGGCCTCCATATCAGCGTGCGTCGGCACAGAAAACGGGGGCGCGGGACAGTGCGTCTGGGAGTGCGTGCTCCTTACCTTTACGCCAGATGGTGGAAAAGACGTATGGTGCTATTTTCTCCTTCAGCCGCTGGATGCGAGGATTGTCTATTGCGTCCAGGGTGTGGTGGTCAAGGATGGGAACGAGCGGCTTGTGGTCAACCACCAATTCGAAGGTAGAAAGGCCAAGCAAGTACATCCGGCACTTCCTCATAGCCCACACGACAGCAAGCAATTCTAGTTCCACCACAGCATACCTAGTTTCAGTATCGCTCAGGAACCTTGACCCACACTGCACTAACCTCAACTTGGTACCGTGACGCTGGAGCAGGCGTAACCAAGTCCCTTGAGACGGGAGGCGTCAGTTTGCAGGACTGTAGGTAGAGCAGGGTCAAAGTGAGCCAGGACTGGGGTCGACGAGAGGGCCTTTTTCACCGCCTGAAAGGAGGACTGATGAGCTGGAGTCCAAACAAATTCTTTCCTTGGGCTGAGAAGCGCCCTAAGTGTGTCTGCTGCCTCGGCGACCTCTGTGGAGAAATCAGCTAGTTGGTTGACAACACCAAAGAAAGAGCGAAGGGTTGTTAGGTTGGTGGGAACTGGAAAATCTGCCACCGCTTTTGTTTTACCCGGGTCAGCACTAACACCGTCCTCTGAGATGATGTACCCACAGAAATGGGCGGTTGGGGAGGCAAACATGAACTTTTTCTGGTTGATGGTGATGCGGTGAAGCCGGAAGCGTTTCAATATCTGCCTTACCCGGTCGAGGTGCTCCTCGTAAGTAGTGTCCCACACAAGCACATCGTCGACGACCTTTGTGCAGTTTTCAACACTTTTCCAATGCGATGTCCACACGCCTGCAGAACTCGTCACCTGTAGAGACAAATCCCATCGGTCCCCTTAGGAATTTATACCGTCCCCAGGGTGTGATGAATGTGGTGAGAGGCTGAGACTCCTCCTTTAAGGGATATTTGCCAATAATCCCACATAGCGTCTAAGGCGGAAAAATATTTGGAGCCCTGGGTTACCTGCATCGCCGCGGAGCGGGGCGACAGGGATGGATGCGTCGGGCGAAGCACCTGCCGGTTAAGCTTTGACAAGTCAACGGTGATTCGAACACCGCCAGACTGCTTTTGAGCGACAACCATGGGATGACACCAATCAGACACCTCAGCACCTACCGGCTCTATGATGTCTTGCTTAACCATAGTATCCAGCATGGCCTTCGTATCCGCCTGCCAAGCCAACGGAATACTGTTGGGCGTGTGACGAGCAAAGGGCTGGGAGTCAGGACGAAGGTGGATCATCATGGGGGGCCCCACCATGGAGGCGAGCCTTGCACCGTTGTCAAAGTCTCCGGAATCCACCAGGACGTCAGGGAACTCCTTCAGGAATACTTTGCGATCCTTGTCTACCTGTCGTTTCCCCCTGTGCTGGAATGTGATGCAGAGGTCTCTGCATGGGGGGAGGAGGTCTCGTTACAACGCACCGCAGAAATCTGTTTAGGATAATCTTCGGGAATTATGTGTAATACACGGGAATCATACCAGGAAAGAAGAGCATCATCGACACCCCGAAACCCCAACCGATGGTAGTATTAACGGCGTATTGATGGTAGTATTGAGGCATGACCGGAAGTGTGCCAGCTGGTCCGTACGGGCTGCTCCCGAAGCTGCAACAGTTCCTCATAGTCCGCCCATGCACTGCGCCACACCTTGTACTCACGCAGGGAAACGTTGGGAGAAAGCTTGTGTGGTGCCTGGGCTTGGGGGCGGCTAACGTGGTGACGCGGTGCGGGTATCGGCGTCCTCACATCAGCCACTCCGCCACTCACACCATCCCGGGTTGCCAACACACGTGACAGAAGCTCCTGCATTACACGGCGATCTTCTGTGGCATGTGCTTGCTGCATCTCCAACAACGAAGAAAGCTTGTCCACAACCTGCGCCGTAAAACAACTCCGCTGACGGCTGGTCCTCGGGGCGCTCGGCTTGACTCCTAGTCTCCGGCATCTTGGCGTGGTACCAACTATACGCTGCTCCTGTAGTCACTGCGCCATGGTATAAGGTCACGTAAACAGCACGTAGGTGCAAACTTTACTTGTGTAATAAGAATATTTACAAGTGCAAATTGAAGTGCAGGTTGGTGGTTGTAGGTAGTGTGGCTGGCTAGGGTGACGGCTGGGCAGGAACTCCCACTCGGTAACATGGCAGGCCGCTGTCGACTCTGTTGAGCCGTGCCGCCGACTCTGAAGCCTCGGAGCAGTTGGCGAGCGTAACAAGCCAACACTCCTTACAACGTCAAGAAGTCTTACGGCGGATTGGCATAGCCCACGGTGTTATGGACTCGCTCAGCGGGAGTATTTGGCGTTGTCGGTACCTGTGCAGGAGGACAAAGATCAGGATCTTCAAGTCGCTTGTGATCCCTGTCTTACTCTATGGTTGTGAGACATGGACACTAAATAGTGACTTGAAGAGACGAATCGATGCCTTTGGTAATAAGTGTCTTCGCAGAATCATGGGTATCGCTGGGATGATTACGTGTAAAATCAGCGATTGCACCGTGAGACTGAATCGAGGCCTATTACCTGCATAGTCCGTCAGCGCCAACTTCGGCTATATGGGCATGTGGCACGCTACCTGAAACCGATCCTTCCCATCGAGTTGTATCTGTAAGAGACAATCCGGCGTGGAGGAGGCCAAGCAACGGCTCACAAGGCTCGTGTCTGGGGCAAGTTGATGTTTCTTGTCGAGAGCTGCTTGATATGGGAAAGGAGCCTGCATAGGGACTCGCGCGTGGTGACCAGTGTTGTAGTCAAGACCAGACACTCCGAGACCAAGACCAAGACCAAGACCAGACCCTTCAAGACCAAGACCAAGACCAGACCTTCCGAGACCAAGACCAGCCCTCCGAGACCAAAACCCTCCGAGACCAAGACCAAGACCTTGACCAGACCCTCCGAAACAGACCAAGACCAAGAACAGGCATATACAAATATTTTTTTTTAAATATGACTATTATCTGAATGTTTTCGGTCTGTACTGCGTAAATACTAAATTGTATTGTCCTGTCCTGTTTGTAAGGAATGGGTTTTACTTTTTTTATCATACATGTACCTTTGAATATAACGGACCTAATTAAATTATCCATATAGTCCTGTCTTAGGGATCTACCGTAGAGCTAGTCAGGCAGTATCTATAGACAGTACAAAGCTGTATGGCGCGCCGTGAATCGAAACAGCCATGATTTTTCTCCGTGTATGATAATAAATTCCGACCATCCCCACGCCGCCGCGATGCACTTTTTAATCCTGGTCTCGACCTGGTCTCGAGCCAAACTCCGAGACCAGAAGCTTCGAGACCAAGATCAAGACCAAGACCACATCAAACGAGACCAAGACCAAGACCAAGACCAGTCTCGAGACCTACAACACTGGTGGTGACCCCCGGGAGTGGCGTCGTAGGGTGGGCGAGGCGACGCGCCCCTCGGCGTATGCCCCCAATGATTGATTGATTAGTGGTCCTAATCGATTTACCAGGGTCTACAACTTAAATTGGCATGCCTTTCTTATGTATTTCCGATACCTGAGTCGTGTGATATGATTTATAAATATTTATTCTGAATCGAGGGGGGCCATTTTCCATGATGGCCGCCATGGCTGACACAGGACAGATCCAGAATGCCTCCAATCTTTAAAACGTTCATTATGATGTATACTAACAACTTACCAGGTTTCATGCTTTTATCATAATGTGCATGATTATCCACTTATCCGCTGGACCAGGCTGGACCTGGTCCAGGTGAGTGAAGCTACACACTCACTCTTATTAGCTCGTGTGGTTAGACCGTGTGCGTCACTGAACTTTTCGGGCCATTCTATAGACTTAAACTCCTTGATCGTAAGAACCCGTAAATAGTTGCCCTCCCTCACAGCGTACATATCTTATATAACTGCATAATGTATTCCTCGTTCCTGGTACTTATGTATTAACAACCCTTGAAAACCGCTCGACCTATTAAACCAACCATCAAGAAGTGTCGTATGGGTACTAGTCTAGTTCCCAAAAATGTTGACCTTGCAATGTTAACTACTGTAAACTTTTTTGGGGAAATGTATTATATATGGTTAGGAGAGCAAAATTAGCTTGGTTGCTACTTGTGCAACCTTTAGCATTTCTCAGAATTCAAGATGGCGGCCATCCATTCAATGACCAGGAACCAGCTCTGTATAACATCTGCAATGGACAAGTGGCAACAGACACAGTGAATGTTCAGAACGCATTGGCCAACGAGAAAGAGCAGAGCAGGCACTTCTCTGCTTCGTTGAGCAGTGAATTCCACAAGACAATAAAGAAGAATGTCAAAACAATGGAGTCGCTCAAGAAGCAGTCACTATCAAAGGGCAGGCCGTCTACGACATCGAGACTCTGTTCAGTCGGCTGTTAGTCGTAGGGCAGCAGCGCAGCATTGATATAGACGATGTCTTCCAGTTTGAAGTGAGTCCGGTCCCTCCAGCTCTTATCGACGAGTAGGTACGGCTGCTTGAGGAAGGGTGACAAAGCAGTGCTCGTCAAGTCTCTTGGCGTCTTTGTCACAACTCAATCTGCTCCAGATGTGGTCCTGATTGATGGCGGTCAGCTTCTGTACCACGTTGTATGGCCAGTCTCCGGGACTACAGGAGATCTGGCTGCAAGTTCCGGCACTAGACTGGCCCACTACCCTCCTGTCTCAAAGAAAGTCGTTCTGTTCGACAGATATGTCCAAGAAGCTCCCAGTGCAAAGGACCACGAGCGGACAAGAAGAGGAAGAGCCAAGGAAGTTCGGCTAACCGCAAATACTCCCCTTCCATGTCGAAAAGCTATTCTTCACAATTCCAAGAACAAGAATATGCTCAACAACATTCTATGCGGTTATCAACTTCCACACAGTATTCAACTCGTCAATAAGCTGTACTGTGTCGTTACCCATGATGAGGCAGACATAACCCTCTGCAGCTACATGCTGACAGCAGTGAAAGAAGGCGCCGAGACCATCCGCATCCTTAGTGATGACACTGATATATTTGTTCTCTTGGTGTACTGGACATCGAGGATGCAAGTTTCCGCCAAGATTGAAATGGAAAAATGGAATGGGGATTAGGGTACGCCGTAGGTCCAAAAAAAGTGAAATATAGATTTTTTCAAATTTTGAGGTGTTTCTTATGAAATTAAAATTTTAAAGGGGGTTTTTTTGTCCCCTTAACTTTTTGGTTTGAGCATTCTTGCTATGCAAAAATGGACTTTTATATTTAACAAAACATAGTTAGCCCGCAAAAAGAAACGGTTTCATTTGCCCTATTCAATTTTTATCGTTTTTTTCAGGGGTTTCTCCTTGAAACCAAGGGGGTCGAAGCCCGCAACTAGACAAGCTCGGGACCCAGTGCCCCCTTTGTTGACGGGGGGACGAGATTTTTGCTGAGAGTGGGTGCCTACTATCGGGTTGATAAAGGGGGGAATCTTTCCCCAGAACTCACGGTATCCGGGAGGGTTTGACAACGGGGTACCCAGTGAGAGACATTGCGAAGGATCTCCCCCAGGGTGTTTGCCCAGGGAAAAATCAAACCCCCAGTTGCCCCTCCAGGGGTTTGTTATTGAGGGCCGGGACCAGAAGGATAGTCTTTTGGAAAAAGGGTTAGTGAATGGTGAGAGACAGAGCAACTAAAGCAGAAAGGAATTCGGGGAGAGAATATGGACAGGTTTTTTTGACATAAGGCCTCCCCTCACACGATTTTTCCTCTGCAAGGACCAGGAATCCCATGCCCACCCCCCAGCTGTGCCACGCGGGCACACGTGCAGTGGACTGCCCCGGGCCAAAAAAGTCCTATTTTGGCCCGGAGTGGCTGTACTACCAGGGGGATCAAATTTGGGGAGGAAGTGCAATATGAGACAGGGGTAACAAAATGAGAGCATAGAAAAGTTAAAGCGCAAAGAAAAAACGTTAAAAGAGGGGCAAGTTTGAAGAACGAAGCAGAAAGATGAAAAGGTCAAAACGTCTTGGTTTCAGGAGCAGATTTTCCCGGGCCAGGTAAAGATCACCGTTTCGAGGATGGAGGAGGAGTCGTTCACCTCCACTCAGGGGGAAAGAGGCAGGCAAAGGAGGCTCCCCATACTGGTAGACCGACCCAGGAAAGGCGGGGGTCCGGCACCCCTTGTATGCATACTTGGACAGGCCAGCGCAAGAAAAAAACACAATGCCAGTCCGGAACCAGGCGCGGCAAGCCCCGGTTCGACGTTCCCCCCACTGCTGCTGCTGCCTTGGCTTCGGGACCCCCCAGGCCCTTATCGGACGGCCACCTCTCTCCAGACATGTCGACCGGTCTGCGATCCAACAAGCTGAGGGGGGCCCAGGCGGATGCCATGGCATCGGCCAGGGGCCCTTGACCAGGGGAAGCCCCAGGGTACCAAAAATTGGTTTGGGTTACGATGGGAGGAAGGACAAGACCGGGGCGGGTGCCCGACGCTATGGAAACGCCCCCAATTTTGATCGGGGAGGAGCGTGTCAGTGAAGGGGAGCCACGGGAAGGTCCCTTTTGGCCCTTTGTCCCAGAGGACCCGGTGCCCCTGAAAACCCCTGCGTTAAAGGGGGTCAGGCCCTATGATTTCGGTGACATACGACTCCACCGACTCACTGATCGTACTGCAAGGTGCTCAAGTAGGGCCAACACGGGGGGAAAGGGGGGTCTCACCCCCATTTGGAAAGAAGCGGGGGACGCAAGCTCTTCTGGGTATATGCGGTTGCACCAAACGAGTTCCCCCTGCGCACCTTTCCCAGCATCGACGGGCCTCCCTATCTGACACTGGCTTCAGGGGGTCCGTGTGCATTTGCGCCCCCCGGGTGAATGAGATGCAGTAAAATGCAGATTTCAGAGAGTGCCCGGCGTAAAAGATCCAACGGAGATACCGGAGTAATCCGGGTAAACATGGCACTGACAGCGGGTCCCTACCAGCGGGTCCGGGTTGTGAAGCGTGGCTTTTCCCGTCCGAGCGAGGAGATCAAGGTGGAAGGTGCCCCACCCCAGAGGGCTCCCCACACCCGCGCTCGTGTAATGGGGCCCAAAAAGCATGGACTGACGGGAAAAAGAACTGAACCCCTGGAAATCCTAGTCAAGTACTGCCTGGGTGTATTTTAAACTTACTACGACATCAAGGTTCCCCCACAGATAGAGGACGGCCTCAAGCCATCCCACGCATCAGAGTGATGAGGCGCAGCCCCGAAGGTCCAAACACTGGACCTTTACGTGGGACAGGGGCATGGTTTGCACACTCAGAAGTTCCTCCCCCTTCCCCTGAGGCGAGTCAGATGAGGGGCGACCGCAGGTTTGCCGGGGGGGCCCGATTTTTAAGCGGGGCTGGCAAAGGGGTATGGGGACCCCGGTAAGCCAGAGTTTTAAAGCTACCACGCCAGTCATTGGGGAACTATTTGGTGCAACAATAAAAAAAGGATGATCACACCCCAACTAACTTGTCAGCCACCAGCTTGCAGACATGATCAGTGGCACGGCCAGGTGCACGAGCCGCCATTACCTGTTCACGTCCGGGGGTCAGATCCCGGGGATCCTGGTCAACCTACGAGGTTCCGGATTCTTATCCACATCGACACCGAAAGGTCGGGAAAAGGTGACAGAGGCTGCGGCAGCAGTAGTGGGGCAGCAGGCCCCGAGACGGGTTATCCGGGGTCGGGCCCACCACCGGGAGACCCTGCCCGCTTCAGGCTAAGGACAGTGGACACTTTTTAGGGCCCAAGTAGAGGCTTGGGCACTGTGATGTAGGCCTTTAACCAACTGATCAGAAAAAGGCTTCCCCGCCAGTCATTTTGGGAAATCATATTGGTGCATGATGAATAAACAGGACCAACCAGGGCACGCGTATCATTAAGGATTCGAAAGGGTGCAAATAAAAGTCGATTTTTCATAGTAAAAATTGCTCAAATGCATAAATGGAAAGAGTAAAAAGTCTTATACTCCCTTTTACTAGGAAATGGGCCAAAGTTGAGAAAAAAAATTTTTGTATACGGCGACCCAATGGGGGGTCTTGGGCATCAAAGAAACTGTTCGGCGGAGGCCTGATAAAGGCAGCCAAATTCTCGGTGTCCTGCCTTCGGGGTGCGATACAGGTCGTACCCCTTTGGAAAAAGGGAAAATTGTCAGCGCTCAAGCTCCTAGGATGACAGCCAGGCTCGATAAGGCTCGGGGAGCCCAAAGGGGACCCCCGCTCAGCTCCGGGAGACAACATTTTTTTTTTTTTTTTTTTTTTTTTTTTTTACATCACAAAGGACGGCCAAGGGGCACACAAAAAATGGGGTAACACAAAACCTGCTTAGTTTCCCCGTCCCCATAAAGAAACAGTAAGGAATAATATAAAAAAGAGGGGTGACCAATTTTTGTTTGAGAGGTGTCTTGTTACTCTTTTTTTTGAAAAGATTTGAGTCATAGGGAAGGCAAAAATAGAAACAGGAAAAGAGTTCCAGAATTTACAATGAAAGGGGGTGAAAAAGTAAAGATACGATTAAATCTTATTAGGGAAGATGGACAGAATAGGGTGGAATGAGTAGAAAAATCTTTAGCAGCGAGGCCGGGAGGGGGGAGGGGATGCAGTTTGCAAGTTCAGAAAAAGCAGTGAGAGAAAAAAACGGTAAA
>JACEEZ010002021.1:338508-351008 GCA_016584305.1 Chionoecetes opilio | reverse complement strand
TTTTTTTTTTTTTACCTGCGGCTCATTCGTTTTTCAGTCGTGCCCTTCTTCTTCCTTGCCGTCTTTTCCTCATGTTTTTTTTTTAACCTTCATTTTAAAATAATATTTTTAAGGGAAAAAATACATTTTTTTTAAAGAACCTCAAAAGCCCCCCAAATCGAGAGTAAAACCCCCCCCATTTTCCCATCAGTGCCCCCCAAAAACCCCCAAATCGGGAAATTCCCCCCAAATCGGCAACATTTGGGTTTGAGGGGGTTTAACCTCCCCTCGGGGTTTGCCCCTTTTGTAGCCCACATTTCGTCCCGGGCCACCAAATTATCGTATTTTCATTTTAGATTAAAATTACTAAAACCCTTTAGCTAAAAAAATATGTCAAGATAACTATTTACATCATTAAATTTTCAGAAATTCTCAAAAAAAAATTTTTTCCCTTTTTTTCCCCAAAAATTTTAGCCTTTTCCCATTTTTTTCCCCCAAGTTGCATCCCGTTCTTTATTTAAAGGGTTTGGGGTTTCTTTTTTTCGGGGTTTGGGGTTTCGCGGGGGGGGGGGGCCCCAAAAAATTTGGAACGCAAAAACCCCGTTTTTTTGTTTAAAAAACCCTTCTCAGCTGGCGGGGGGGAAATTTTAAGAAGAAGAGGAAGAGAGAGAGAGAGAGAGAGAGGGGAGAGAGAGAGAGAGGGGGAGAGAGAGAGAGGGGAGAAGGGGAAAAGAGAAAAAGGGGGAGAGAAAAAGAGACGAGAGTTTTAACGAGAGCGAGAGATAACTAGGGGAGAGAAAAACGAGAGCGAGAGATAACAGAGGGAAGGAAGAGAGAGAAGGAAAGAGAAGAGAGAGAGAGAGAGAGAAAGAGAAAAGGGAGAGAGAGAGAGAGGAGGAAAAGGGGAATAACCGAGAGAGAGAAACAAAGGGAGAAAAAACAAAGAGAGATAGAAAGATAGCGATAGAGATAACGAGAAATAACGGGGAGGGGGTAACGAGAGAGAGATGGAAGAAAAAGAGGAAGAAACCCGAAGAGAATAAGGGAGTAGAAGAAAAAGGGAGAGATATAACTCGCTAGCTGCTATGTAAGGGATCCTATCAATTTTAAATCGGGGGGAACGCGGGCCCACCAGCCATGTATCCCTTTTTTAAATCCCGCCCCGGGACATCCTCTCCGACTCGTGCATGGGGAAAACCCCCTTTCCCACGATGGAAAAAAGGGGGGCCCAAAAGGCCCGCCCATTGTTTGTTAGGGAAAACTGAAAACTCCCCCCCAACTACCCACCCCCTCAATGTGAGTAGAGAAATTTCAAGGGTTTTTTGCTGGTCCCTAGGGCGCTTTGCCCCGGACCCATTTTTTTTCGTGCGCAAAGGAACGCCTGAACTCTTGGGTTCCGTGAACGGGTTCTTGAAAGGGTCCCCAAAATGGAAGGCCCTAAAAATTTTTCCAATCTGAAAAAATTCCTGTTAATTTATTTTTTCCAAAATAAAAAAAATAAAAAAAAAAAATAATATATATTTAGTAACAATAAATGACTAAAAAGAATGAACTCGAGAACTCTAATAGCTTCATCCTAAAAAGAAAAAAAGGAAATTTTCCCTGTTCCACCTCTATTCTTTTAGGGCCCTGTGTACGGGCCCGTTAAAAAGGGATAGTGTTCATTTGGGTCTGGGGGGGGGGGACTTATCATATCTTTTTGGGAAAAAGAAGAAAACAAAATCCCCCTTTTCCCTTACCACTTGCGCTGCGGAAGAGAACCAAGTAGGGTTTTCCCGTTAGAAGTCATTTTTCCTTCCCTTTTGTTTTGGGAAAGGGTTTAAATCTTGCAAAAATACCCTTTCTCAAATCTCTTTGTTCTAATGCCGCACTCCTCATGTCATCAGGACCTCACTCAAACTCTCTCTCTCTCTCCATCTCCCTCCTCTCTCTCTCTCTCTCTCGCGGAAGTTGACAGCGACAGATTTTTTTTTTCTTTTTTTTCCGATGACAATTTTTGTATGACTTTATAATGTAATTATATTCGTGAGTCAATTATCGTATTTTCGTGTACGATTCTCAACCATGCATCGTACATCGTACGGATAGTCAAATTATCGTACAAATACGATAATTATCGTACAGTTCACAGCCCTGCATCCACTACTACAGTCAGGGTTGTGAACTTTTGTAGCCCACATTATCGTACCAAGCCACCAAAATTATCGTATTTTTGGTTAGATTATCGTACAACCTTAGCTAAAATAATATAGTCAGTAGATAACTATATACATCATTGAATTCAGCATTCCACATATAAAAATATTTTCTCTTTTCACCAAAATATAATATATCCAATCATGACACAAAATTCCATGTTAATTTATTTTTTCCAAAATAAATGAAATTAAATAAAAAAATATATATATTTAGTAACACATATAATGACTCAAAAGAAGCTGAACTCGAGAACTCTACATAGCTATCATCCTCAAAAGAAAAGAGGAATTCCTGTTCCTCCTCTATTCTTTTATGCCCTGTGTCAGCTGGCGCTTATAATGATAGTGTGTCAGTTGTCATCGACTTATCATATCATGTGTAGGGATGAAAGTAACACAATCTCCCTTTTCCCTTACACACTGCGCTGCTGGAAAAGAACCAAGTATGGTTCCCGTTAGAAGTCAGTTTCTTACCTTTGTCTTGGTAAGGAATTAATCTTGCTAAATACCCTCTCACAATCTGCGTTCTAATGCGGCAAGCAACGCTCCAAATCCATGACTTGCAAAGGACCAAAAGTCAAACTTAAAGTAATCGTCCAGACCCATTTTTTTTTTGCCTAATTATGTTGAATGTCCATTCAAAACACCTAATCCACCAAAAATAATTGATTTCCAGGCCTTATTTCCGTAAAAACACGACTTTTGTAAAAAGCGCGCAAAAAAAAATCTTCCCCCACAGGGCTACGCTGTTATTGATGACGTCAGAACGGGACGACCGCAGACACTTGTCCCCGACCCTGTCGGCAAATTTTTATATGACGATTGTACTTCGGTGTCGACAGTGAATTCTGTCCTGTGACCCACCCTTCCCACACACACGCCCCGCACACCCGCCTGCGCCCACACAGTGTGTGTGTGTCCCGCACCACCCCAAGTGTGTGGAGGGGGTTGTGTGGGAAAGGGGGCGTGGTGCGGCGTGTGTGTAAAAAGGGTGTCGGTGTGGAGACGTGTTGGGGAAAGGAGGCGTGTGTGCAGGGGTGTGTGTGGAAGGCGGGGGTTTTGTGGGGGAAGGGTGGTGTGGGAAGGGAGGGGGGTGTGTGCAGGCGTGTGGTGGGAAGGAAGCGTGTCTGCAGGGGTTGTGGGGGAAAGGAGGTGGTGTGCGGCGTGGTTTTTGGGGAAAAAAGGTTGTATGCAAACGTGTGTGTGGGAAGAGGGGTGGTGAGGGGGGTGTGTGGAAAAGGGTGGTCGGTAGCTGGTGTGTGTGTGGAAGGGGAGGCGTGTAGCAGGCGTGTGTGTGGGGAAAGGGGGCGTGTGTGCAGGCGTGTGTGTGGGAAGGGGGTCGGTGTGCAGGGGTGTGTTGGGAAAGAGGGGTGTGTGTGGGGAAGGGACGTGTGTGTGGGGAAGATGCGTGTATGTAGGCGTGTTGTTTTGGGGAAAGGGGGCGTTGTGCAGGCGTGTTTGGGAAGGAGGCGTGTGTGTGAAGAGCGTGTTGCAGGGGTGTGTGTGGGAAGAGGGGGGTGTGTGCAGGGGTTGGGGGAAGGAGCGTGTGTGCAGGCGTGTGGTTTGGGGAAAAAGCGTGTATGCGGGGTGTGTTTGGGAAGGGGCGTGTGTGCAGGCATTTGTGGAAGGAGGGTATATGCAGGCTGGTGGTGGGAAAAAGGCGGTTATGCAGGCGTGTGGTGGGAAGGGTGTCGGTTGCAGGGGGGTGTGTTGGAAGGAAACATGCTGCACCCTAAAGGGGCTGCTGTGGGTATAGCAAAAAAAAAACTATCAGAAAAACCCCCAATATCTTCAAATACTATATTTTTTTCTGTTTTTACGTGCCTCTATCAGCGGGCGGGAAGAGGACCTCCCCGATGCTACGCACCGAAAATGAGCGAGCGTCTGCAAACCTTTAGGAGTGTTTTTTTAGAACTCGGGGAATTTGCAATTTTTTATGCGGATTATTTAAAAACGGCTGACTGGATCAAAAAGTGACGACGTATTGTTGAAACTCGTTTTAAAGGCTATGATTTTATTGCATTTAAAACGGAATGATGAAATGGTCTGGAAAATTCTTTAAACTCTCTCTCTCTCTCTTCTCTTTTCTCTCCCTCCTCTCTCTCTTCTCCCTCTCTCTCCTCTCTCTCTCTCTCCTCTCTCTCTCTCTCTCTCTCTCCTCTCTCGTCCTCTCTCTCTCTCCCTCTCTCTCTCTTCTCTCTCTCCTCTCCCTCTCTCTCTCCCTCCTCTCTCCTCCTCTCTCTCTTCCTCTCTCTCCTCTCTCTCTTTCTCTCTTCCTCTTCTTCCCCTTTTCCCCTTTTCTCCCCTCTCTCTCCTTCTCTCTCTCTCTCTCTCCTCTCCCCTCTCTCTCTCTCTCTCTCTCTTCTCTCTCTTCTCTCCTCCCTCTTCTCTCTCTCTCTCTTCTCCTCTCTCCTCTCTCCTCTCTCTTCTCCTCTCTCTCTCTCCCCTCCTCTCCCCTCTCCTCCTCTCTCCTTCTCTCTCTCTCTTCTCTCTCTCCTCTCTCTCCTCCTCTCTCTCTCCCCCTCTCCCCCCTTCTCCCTTCTCCTCTCTCTCTCTTCTCCTCTTTTCTCTCTCCCCTTTTCTCTCTCTTTTTTTTTTTTTTTTTTTTTTTTTTTTTTTCCCCCCCCCCCCCCCCCCCCCCCCCCCCCCCCCCCTCGTTTTTCTCTCTCTCTCCCCCTCTCTCTCTCTCTCTTTTCTCTCTCTCTCCATCTCTCCTCTTTTCCCCTCTCTCTCCTCTCTCTCTCTCTCTCTCTCTCTCTCTCTCTCTCTCCATCTCTCTCTCTCTCTCTCTCTCCTCTCTCTCTCTCTCTCTCTCTCTCTCTCTCTCTCTCTCTCTCTCTTACTAACATGAAATTTGGAAACTATCAAGTTTTTGTTCAACCCCTCCACCAGGGAGGATCACGAGGACTTATCACCCTTGTCAGGAAGGACCTACCAGCCACCCTGACGCTTGCCCCTCCACACCTCGGGGAACAAGTGGACTCGCTGTGCGTCACGCTACATATTGACAGGTCCACTAAGGTGGACGTGTGTAATGTGTACTGCAGGCAGAGATCACAACTCGACCTGCTACCTACACTGGAGACCAACCAAAGACGGCTACTCGTGCTGAGTGGTGACTATAATGCCCATCATCCACTCTTAGAGCCTTGGAGTGACGGCGGCAGTAATCCTCGTGGGCGCCACATCATCCACATGCTGGAGGACTTTGAAGAGCTGAAGCTCCACGGCGCGTCACAACCCACTCACATAGCGGGAGGGAGACTTGACCTTACCCTGACAGTCAATGACAGTGACCATCTCACCAGTGTTTGCAGCGTTCCTGAACTTCTGAGTGACCACTGGGCACAGGTGTCAACAATTTACTTGCCCAGGTGTGGTGACATACCAGCAATTCCGAGGAACAAATGGATAACGAGGAAGGCTGATTGGAAGTTATTCACGGAACATTTAAACACCTGGTATGCTTCGTATCTTGTTCCCGTCTCTGTGCAAGACTTTGCTGAAGACCTCACTCGCGCCATTCATGATGCAGCTGATGCCTCCACACCCCGCCAAGGGAAGAATAAGTTTAACCCTAATAAGAAACATCTTTGGTACTATGACAGCAAAATTAAGTTCCTTAACAAAGTATCTCGTCAGCTCACCAAGAATCACCACCACACCAGGACTGACGAGAGCAGACGTCACCTTCAGGATTGGGCTTCTTATGTCAGAGACCAAATTGCCCTTATTCGTGAGGAGAAATGGCTGCAGTTTACGGGAAGGTTGACTCACGCCACCAACATGACCCAGGTGTGGAGGCACGTCAACCGCATTAGAGGCAAACACTCGAAACCTCCCGCCCACCCCGACCCGGCGAGGAAGGCGTCTGAGCTCATGAGGGACTACCACGAGCGATCAGCGAATACTAATCTGCCTCCTAACATAAAAATAGCCAAGACCAACCTTGATCCGGCGAGGCTGGCTGCATGCACTGCGGCCACGCTACTATCGGATAACACTGATGAGCCCATCACGAGGGAGGAGATGCTCAGGGCGCAAAAAACGAGTGGTGACACAGCGCCTGGTGAGGACGGCATAACCTACTCCATGCTGAATGCTGTCTGCAATGTCGCGGGTGACCCTCTATTGCAGCTCTTTAACATCTCCTTCTCCCAGGGGACGCTATCTAAGGAATGGACAACAGCTAATATCATTCCCGTCCCAAAACCAGGCGCAGACAACCAGTTCCGCCCCATCAGCCTTACTTCAACCTTATGTAAGATGCTGGAACGCATATTACTTAGCCGGCTCACCTACAAGATCGGGCACTTGGATACAGGTGTGAATGGCTTTGTCAAGCACAGGAGCACTGCCAACTGCCTCGCCAACTACTATGCAAATGACAAGGCCAAGACAGCTGTGTTTCTTGATATAGAAAAAGCATTTGACAGGGCACAACCACTGCCAATCCTCGCTGAGCTCACCAAGTTGGGAGTGAAAGGCAAGCTCCTCCTATGGGTGCAGCAATACCTCTCGGACAGAAAGGCCCGTGTTATATTTCAGGGGAAAGCTTCTGATTACATGAGGCTAGACAATGGAACGCCACAGGGAGGAGTCATCAGTCCAACACTGTTTAATATCCTGATGAACGTGCTTGCCAGACTCCCTTACCCGGAGGGGACACAGACACTCGGCTATGCTGATGACGTTGTCCTGCAGACGACGGGCAGAGACTCCACCACTACCATGCAAGAATCACTAAACCTTCTAACGGACAAATGTGAGGAAATTGGCTTCACCATATCTCAGACCAAGACCAAAGCCATGGCCAAGACAAGGAACGCCCCCCTGGACACACTACGACTTCAAGGTCAAAACATAGAGTGGGTAGCGACGCAGCGTTATCTTGGCGTCATTGTTGCCTGTAACAACGGCTGCAAGGCTGAGATCCAACATCTGAAGGACAAATGCAGGGCAAGGAATAGGATATTGAGGGCGATGTCATGGAAGGGAATGGGAGCTTCAGGCACCGTGATCCTGAGCGCATACAAATCCTTGGTACGTTCACTTGTTGATTATGCCAGTCCTGTTCTCCTACATATCACCACTACAGATGCGAAATCTCTTGAAACAATACAGAATGAGGCGCTGAGGACCATCTTGGGAGCACCGAAATGGACCAAGATTGAAAACATGAGGGCGGAGACCCAAGTACCATCATTGACAGCAAGATTGAAAGTTATGACGGCCAACTTCCTCGTAAAATCGTACATCAGAGCCGACCATCCCGATGACTTCCACACTCAGCTTCACAACCATCATGAAGGTCACCGAGGTCAAGGCAGGTGGCTTAAGACGGCGATAGAGACACTACAACACTCTGGTGTCGCCTGGGAGGCCATAAATACTGCCGTCATTCCTCTGGAGCGTAACGCCACGGCCCCGTGGGAGGCCACACTCATCACAACAGTTGTCAGGCCCCCGCGGCGAAAGAAACGTGACTGCCTACCCGTGGAACTGAGGCAGGAAGGTCTGCAAAGCATACAAGGCGTCAGGGAGCCATACGCAGCAGTATACTACACCGACGGATCTACAGATCCTGCCGAAGGACGGTCAGGCGCAGCCTTTGTGTGCAAAATGGGTGGCGAGGATCCTGTCGCCACTGCCACCCGCGTACACACAGCCTCTGCGCGAACCTCGGATTTCTCATCCTCCACGCAAACTGAACTGACAGCCATATCTATGGCTCTGGATCACGCCCACACCGCCCACAGCCTCAACACCCTCATCGTCACGGACTCCATGACTGTCATAGCTTGCATCAACAAGCAGGACACTGAGAATACCCACCTGACACACGCCATTCGTGCGGCAGTCAAGGCCATTCACAACATGGGCAGGAGCGTTACTATCACATGGGTCGCCTCCCATGCTGGCATGACAGGCAATGAGGAAGCAGACGCCTTGGCCAAGCAGGCGACCATGAATGAAGCAGTGACTGTCGTTATTCCCAGGACCCTCCGACAGCTGAGGGGCACAGTGAGGCGCCGAGCGGAGGGACAGAGACGGAGGGTGCACGAGCAGGAGGCTGGCTGCGGCAGCACGAGTGCCCGGTGGTAGGCTACACCGATGTGGCCGCTGGGTGCCTGCTCCCACCACAACGTCCTCTAAGTCGGTTGTGCGAGGTGGTGAGATCCAGGATCAAACTTGGGTACCCTTATGGATGGGAAATTGGCATCAACACGCCGGAGGAAGGGCGTCGCTGTAGGCTGTGCGCTACTGAGGATGGGCACACACTTTCTCACTACCTTCGTGACTGTGGCTGCGTCACCCGCCAAAGACAACAGTGTTCTGTGCCCACACCCACCCTTGCTGAACTTGCAATTCACTTCATTAGTCTCCTCCCACAAACACTAACTGCACATCCAGAATTCTGTGCCATTAGATGATTAATCTAAGGAAGAACAAAACAAAACAAAACAAAACTGTGAAGCTTACTAAAACTCAACAATATTGTCCATCGTATCAATGTACTTGTTTTATCATCAGCTAATACTATGTATCCTGAGATAAGACTGTTATCTCGAAACAGTCTTTTTCACAAATGTTAACTCAATTGTGAATAAAAGTATTGAATCTGAATCTGAATCTGAATCTCTCTTCTCTCTCTCTCCTCTCTCTCTCTCTCTCTTCTCTCTCTCTCTCTCTCTCTCTCTCTCTCTGCTCTCTCTCTCTCTCTCTCTCGTCCTCTCTCTCTCTCTCTCTCTCTCTCTCTCTCTCTCTCTCTCTCTCTCGGCTCTCTCTCTCTCTCTCTCTCTCTCCTCTCTCTCCTCTCTCCTCTCTCTCTCTCTCTCTCTCTCTCTCTCTCTCTCTATCTCTCTCGTCTCTCTCTCTCTCTCTCTCTCTCTCTCTCTCTCTCTCTCTCTCTCTCTCTCTCTCTCTCTTCTCTCTCTCTCTCTCTCTCTCTCTCTTCTCTCTCTCTCTCTCTCTCTCTCTCTCTCTCTCCTCTCGTCTCTTCTCTCTCTCTCTCATCGTCTCTCTCCTTTCTCTCCCTCTCTCTCTCTCTCTCTTCCTCTCTCTCCTCTCTCTCTCTCTCTCTCCTCTCGCGGAGTTGACAGCGACAGATGTTTTTATTTTTTTTGCGATGACAATTTTTGTATGACTTTATAATGTAATTATATTGTGAGTCATTACCGTATTTTCCTCTCTGGCCCCTTTGCTTTTGGCTCAGTTCTTGCGGCTGGAACGTGACAGCGAGCCACGTTCCAGCGAATTAACTCATTACGTGAATTACTCATTAAGGGCTTGTTCTATGCAAAATGTTTGTTTACAGACCCCCATTGATTTTGACAGCACTACTTGGATGTCGAATGTCAGCTCAATCCGACAATAATTAGGAGTAGTTTACGCTAATTACTCATTAAGGGCTTGTTTTACGCAAAAAGTTTCTTCCGACGACCTCCATTGATTTTGACAGCACTACTTGCATGTCAAATTTCAGCTCAATCTGATAATATTTAGGAGTAGTTACACACTTTTAGGCGGAAACTTGGTTCCATGGGTCTTATGGTAAGCGACAGCGAGCAAAGCTCGCTGTCAATCAAGTATAGACGTCCAGCCTCTGGCCCCTTTGCTTTTGGCTCAGTTCTTGCGGCTGGAACGTGACAGCGAGCCACGTTCCAGCCAATTAACTCATTACATTACATGAATTACTCATTAAGGGCTTGTTCTATGCAGAAAGTTTGTTATACAGACCCCCATTGATTTTGACAGCACTACTTGGATGTCGAATATCAGCTCAATCCGACAATAATTAGGAGTAGTTTACTTGCCTGTTTCTTGCCCTTCCACAGTGGGCCCTTGACCCGCACCCGTCTGGGCGTCAGGCCACCAACAAGGCCTTTCCTGCCGCGCAGGCCTTTCACGCCGCGCAGGCCACCAACCAGGCCTTTCCTGCCGTGCAGGCCTTTCACGCCGCGCAGCCCACCAACCAGGCCTTTCCTGCCGCGCAGGCCTTTCACGCCGCTCGCCAGCGTCGCGAATTCGGCCTGACAGGCCTTCCACGACACAGGCGCATCAAGCTCCTGCGGCCTTTGTCGCAAGTCGCCACATTCCTGACGTGAACTCGGGCCCGCGCGACCATGTGGAGACTCGCGTGAGCTGGGTGGGGTGGGTAGCGAGAGGGGTAGGTCTACGCTCTCCTTACACTCCACAACACGCACCCCGGTCACCACCTCACACTCACACGACGCGGCCGCACTCTCCCCGGCCTCTCCACTCTCTCCAGACTCGTCCTTCACAATCACACCCACGACCGGGTCACAAGCCGCGGCCCCAGCGCTAGCCACACGCTCAGACATATTACCCACAGCCAGGTTTTTCTGCTAACTCATCACTTGCCATAACTCTTTTACCTCTCCCTTAGTTAACCTTCACTTAGCACCTCACTTTTCACTTCACTTTTCACCCGCTCACACTGGTTATCAGTGTAAGTCTTAGTGTCCTTTTCTATCTGCTCACACTCTCCCAATGCTCGTTCCAGACCCTCATTTATCAGCCTTGTCTGGGCGTCGAACCTTCCACACACCCGCGTGTCAAACCTGTCAACAGCTTCTGTTTGTCTGACAATGGCTTCTGTTTGAGCCCGTGTCATTTCCGCCTGTGCTCGTAGTGCCCCCAAGATGTCAGCCAGAGTTGGCTGTTCAACACCTCCGGGCTCCATGGTGTGCTGTATCCCTTGGCGCGCCTGCCGTACCTCTAGGCCCGTGCCCGTACCTCTTTGGCGCCGACCAGAACATACAACAACATCCACACTTCTAACACCACTGTTACAAACCCGCTCCCCCAGCCGCCCAACTAACCTGCCTCCCTTACTGGGCTGGCCTCAGACGCATGGGGAGGAGGGGCTGAGTCCGGTTATGTGTTTAGTCGGGACCGAAAACAATGAAACCCCCTAGGCCTTGAGCACGGGCTCCCTACACTGGCACATCACCACCACGGCACACATACACACAGGCACATGCGGAATAACCGTGGAATAACACAATCACATCCTTTTCCAGACTATATTGTACTACATAGAGACAGCCTCACGCCCACCGCGAGACACACCAGCTCCTCCTCATAGGCCCAGTCACTTATCGACTGTTGCAGCCTCAAATGTTTCTCCACTATCCCTGCAGTCACTGTTATGCGTCTAATACAATACCAGTCACCACATCCTGTCGATGCGGGAGACGACACCTTCCCACAGCCACGTTCACGCCCACGCACACACACAGGGACACAGCCAGCTGCTACCTTTCACCAAGGCGCCTTTAGCCACAAGGGACAATACCTCTACCCTTGGCTTGCCTGTGAAACCACCGTAGCCCTACCCTGTTCCCTGGCGAGCGGCGTCTCCTCTGGGCGGCACCTGCCGGAGATCCTTTCCAAGCGCTAAACCTCGCCCGACCCTCGCGGCGCCTCCCTCGTGTCTCTCTCGCCCCTCGTGGTGTCCTTGGGTCTCGGCTTGAGCCCCACAACAAACACACGGCTTCTCCCTCGAACTTGAATCCGAGTTGTCTCAGGAGCACGTTCGTAACACTATTTTAACCCACATACACACCTTCTACTACTAAACCACTAGCAACACAGGCTCCTTACTTATATATCTTACTATCTGGTACATTAAAACTCCTTAAAACGCAAGCATTCCAAATAAAACGAGAATTAGTTTGAGATGACGGGGCAGTCTCGGCAGACAGAAGGCGGGGAGAGGCAGTCTGGCATGCCATTCTTGCCCGGAAATATGTCTCGCTGGCTTGTGATTGGTCCAGAAGTTTTAAAAACAGTTTGTCATTGGCTGGTGACGGATCACGCCTACCGAGGGAGGCTTGCTGGTTTCGTAGTAAGGACAGGTAGGTAGTGGTAGTGGTAGTCTCTAGGTAGTGGGAGAGCAGGTCGTTGCTGGCGATACTACCTCCGTTGCTGGGTTCCCACCCTGAGCCTACACAGGTTGCGAGAAGCGAGTGGTGGCGGCGACAAATCAGGCAGGCGCATCGAGCCGGTCATCACCCACAAGTGAAGAATCAAAAGTGACATACTCATACTTCCATCCCTTGCTGGCGGGAACTTGCCCATAACGCAGCTAGCACATCTCCACCTCCGCCTTGTGTCTTTTAGCCCATACAGCACAACAGCAAACAAAGATCGCGAGAAAGGCTGACGATGAACTTAGTGATAGTCTTTTACGCCTCATCTGCTCTATATTCTAGCTTCATGACTACTTCGGATACTGGTATTCGCCCCTTAAGCTTATCGTAATACTCTCTCCCTCGCACACACACACACACACAC
>JACEEZ010002021.1:263508-333508 GCA_016584305.1 Chionoecetes opilio | reverse complement strand
TTGGTCATCCTCCTTTAGGGGTTTCGGTGAAACTTTTGCTGTTGCCCTTGACATATCAAAAGCTTTTGATAGAGTCTGGCACAAATCTTTAATTTCCAAACTACCCTCATTCGTTTTCTATCCTTCTATCTGTACCTTCATCTTAAGTTTCTTTTCAAACCGTTCTATTGCAGCTACTGTAGACGGACATTGTTCTTCTCCTAAATCTATCAATAGTGGTGTTCCCCAGGGTTATGTCCTATCACCCACTCTCTTTCTATTATTCATTAATGATCTTCTAAGTCTAACTCAAAGCCCTATCCACTCCTACGCCGATGATTCTACCCTGCATTTTTCAACGTCGTTTATTTGACGTCCAACACAACAGGAACTAAGTGATTCACGGAGAGATGCCACCGAGCGCCTAACTTCTGATCTTTCTATAATTTCTGATTGGGGCAAAGCAAACCTTGTTTTGTTCAATGCCTCAAAAACCCAATTTCTTCACCTATCTACTCGACAAAGCCTACCAGATAACTATCCACTCTTCTTCAATGACACTTATCTATCTTCTTCTTCTACAATGAACATTCTAGGACGATCCTTTACTAAGAATCTGAACTGGAAATTTCACATCTCATCTCTTGCAAAAACAGCTTCTAAGAAGTTAGGTGTCCTGTGGCGTCTGCGTCCTTTTTTTTCTCCCTCCCAGCTGCTTGCTCTGTACAGGGGCCTTATCCGCCCATGTATGGAGTATGTCTCCCATGTTTGGGGAGGATCCACTCATACAGGTTTCCTAAACAGGGTTGAGTTAAAAGCTTTTCGTCTCATCAATTCCCCTCCTCTGACTGACTGTCTTCAATCTTTAAATCACCGCCGCAATGTTGCTTCTCTTCCTATCTTCTACCGTTATTTTCATGTTCACTGCTCTTCTGAACTTGCTAACTGCATGCCTCCCCCCCACCCGCGGCCTCGCTGCACAAGACTTTCTACTCATTCTCATCCCTATTCTGTCCATCTTCCTAATGCAGGAGTTAAGTTAATCAGTATCTTTACTCTTTCATCCCTTTCACTGGTAAACTTTGGAACTCTCTTCCTGTTTCTATTTTTCCACTTTCCTACGACTTAAATCTTTTCAAGAGAAGAGTAACAAGACACCTCCCGAACTAAATTGGCCCACCCCTCTTTTTTTTTATTCTCTTACTGTCTTTTTTATACGGACTGGCAAAAAAGCCAGCTTTGTGTTACCTCTTTTTGTTGTGTCCTTGGCCAGTCCTTTGTGGTGTATAAAAAAGAAGAAAAAAAGAAGAAAAAAAAGATGGAATTTAATATCGATAAGTGTAGCGTAATTAATGTTGGTAAAAAAAATTCTGGTAATAGATACACCATATGCAATGTATCGCTGAAAAAAATAGGGTGGTAAATGATTGGAATGGACTCAGTAGACAGGTAGTTAATGCGGAGTCATTAGGGAGCTTTAAAAGGAGGCTAGATCATTTAATGGATAGGGATGAGAGGTGGATGTAGGTACTGTTAAGTAACAGGAACTACTTCGTGTAGGTCTCGCGGCCTCTTGCAGCTTCCTTATTTTCTTATGTTCTTATGTTCTTATGTTCTTATGTTCTTATGTTCTTATGTTCTCTCCCGAAAAGAAACCTAAAAGTATCCTTAAATTTGCAAAATAGCACTTGAATCCCGACAAAGTGGTTTTTGAACCTTTACTGGCAAAATTGGACCTTAGCTTCATTATTGTATTTTCTTTTTTTTTGTATGTGTGTGTGTCTGTGTGTGTGTCACTAGACCGGTAGGACAGATTACGGAAATATGATTGTGATCGGAGGAACCAAACGGAAATAAGAGTTTAATAAAATAAAATGAAGAATTAGTGGTTAGGAAAAAGTCAAGAACTTTGAGCGTGTCTCCAAGGCTGCTAGAAATATGATATAGGGTGTTCTCCTATGGTAGGTTTACCTCTCTTGGAGAATGTGTTTGACTGAAGGGACTTCCTTTTTTTAAATCATTGTATAACGTTGGTCCAATCTAATAATAGACGGGTAAATATATGAAAGATAACCACCTAACCCCCCAAAGATTTATACAAAATGTTTTTTAACCCACTGAATACCAGCTAAATATAATAAAACGTACACCCACAGCCCAGCTGATTTTTTTTCCTTTCTTAATTAAAAGGTTAAAAATGAAGAAAACTAAAATTATCACTTCTCGAAAAAATGTGGGTTCTAGGGGGGGTGGGGCACCCTCAGACATCAGCTGATTTAAGGTTCCGGCGCGCCCTCAGCTGAGCGCGCAGCATGGCAGATGTACGATGCGTGCAGTTTTCAGGTGGCGGATATTTTCACACCACCCGAGCATCTTGTGTGCCTTCATAGTTCATATATACTACGTATGTATCACATACTGTCATAATAAGTCAATTTCAAGTGTGGTAAGTGGACATAGTAAAGTTTTTTAAATGAGGACAAGTGGCAGCAGCGCCCTCGCGTCCCGGTAACCATGGCGACGGGCGGCCATGATGGAGTTGTACCCTTTCTATCTGTATCCTTGTGTAGGATGTCCTTTGTCCCTCTGTAATGACTCTTGCGCATCCCCCGTCCCAACAAGCCTATACTTGAGGGTTGCCACGTATATAAGGCATATCCCATACCAATCTCAAGTCAATAGCTACCATAGAACAGGAGTAAATAAGGTCTAAAGCCGCGGCGAAAAAAGTGGATAAGCTCGTGCCTCTAATCCCCCCCCCTACCCACACGGCGTGCCCACGCAGTTGCCGGGTACCGTCACTGTTGCCCCACATATCAAGCAGTGCCCCATACCATTTTCAGGCCATTCCTTACCATAGAAGCCGCGTACCAGATATTTAAATGGCGGACGCACAGGGTGCGTCGCTGGGACTGGGCGTTGCATAAATACTGGACGCATCACGTGCGTCGCTGGTATCCAGCGGGTTAACGGATTCTACTACATCTGAATATGCTTAATAACATACTAAAAATCTAGTGAAATCCTGCTTCTAGAAATATATTGTTTTCAAGATGGCGTCCGACATGGCTACTGGGAGTTTACGGTGGCTGTATCTCAATGGGTATTCAACCTAGAAAGCTGATTTTGGCGTCTAACCCTAGGTTTTAGGGAACAAGGGATTCAACAAAAGGGTTTAAATTGTCATTGGTGAAGTATGTGGCACCGGGTGCAAGAAAAAAAAAAATAATCATTCATTTGATTGTAATGGAATAGCAGAGCTACAGGTTTCATCGATTGCAGAGGCAGATCGTATAATTAAGCAAATATAATTATATTTTATGCATTTTGCCATGTCTTAGCGTTTTTGCAAAGAAAATACTCGTACAATCACTGATTTCTCTTTTTCTTCTTTCTTCCAGGTTAAATATGAATGTACCCAACAGTGATCAGCTCTGTTCGATATGCTGAACAGAAGATGGCGGTGACATGGTAACGATTCGACAAAAGGGTGCTGATGGGATCAATGAAGCTATTGTTCGGAGAGGTGATTCCATTAAAGTGACAGCTGGCTGTATTTCAATTCAAAGTGTCGCACATTGTACACAAACCGTATAGAAATTGAACTTCATCTAAAGAGGCAACAAAGTGGTGAATCCAGCCCCACTAATAAAAGGAGTACTAGGGATTTGGCAGGTCCATTTAAAAGCAAAACTGACTGCCTTTTCTGTGGGACTAATGTTCATAAAGGAAGTGCAGACTACAGTTATGTGAAGACTCATATCTTTGCAAAGACGATATTGGACTATTGTGACTATTTTGATAACCGGTCTGATGAGTGGTCTTTCAAAGTCAGAGGTAAAATTGAATACTATCATGGTGACTTACATGCAGAGCTGGGCAGTATTTAAATACATTTGTATTTAAATACGTATTTAAATGCATTTGTGTATTTAGAAATGTATTTATAAATACATTGGTTATCATGTATTTAAATACAGTATTTAAATACTTTTATGAGTATTTAAATACATTATATTTAAATACTCATAATGTATAAATGTAAATACGTTTTTATTAGTTAATTTGGCCATAAACCCGCCCAACTATCTGGCAACCCTGGTGTTACAGTGAACCAGTGCTTCCGCTTTCAAGGAAATTTCCTTATTTTTAGGAAATTTAGGCCCGAGAAGGAAATTTCTAAGGAAACTCAAAATCTAAGGAAATCCTAAGGAAATCATATTTTTCGGACATGTTAAAATTTGTATATATTTAAAATGTATATACAAAAGTATTTAAATACAATTGATGTATTTAGTATTTAGTATTTAAATACATTCGTAAAATGTATTTAGTATTTAGTATTTAAATACATTTCTCCCATGTATTTAGTATTTTGTATTTAAATACATTCAATGTATTTAGTGCCCAGCTCTGCTTACATGCTGCAGACTGTGTGCACCATAAAGTTTGCAGCAGCCATTTCAGATGTGGCCGTGATATGCCCTTGCAGTTTCAGACTGATACCTATCCAAAGCGCAAGAAAGTTGGAAGGCCAAAGGATGAGGACCAAGAACAAGCCTTCTCAAAGATGTGTTCATACCTTGAAATGAATGATGAAGAACAGTTGACTCTTTCTTCCCTAAGGTGTAAAATGGAAGAGAATTTATGTAATGCTGACTCCCATCCCTATGGTAATCAGTATCTGAAAAAGCAATTGAAGGAAAGATATGGAGACTGCATATATATTGCAGAAGAGGAAGGTTTGGATGACAAAGTAACAATGAGAGAGAAAACGGCCAACTTCCTCAGATCATACTTCAACAGCACAAACCAAGAAGATGAAGAGTCACAGAAGAGAGGAATAATTGAGACAGCTGCAAGGCTCATCAAAAGCGATGTAAAGACAAATGTGCCATCCATTAACGATCAGTACCTGACTACAGACACACTCAAACTGCAGCCCGCTCTTGATTATATTCCAGAATCACTCAAAATTCTACTAAATTCCTTATTTGTTGGTAAAGACATAAAGCGGAAAGTGGCTAGCATTGGCCATGCAATCATACAGGCAGTTCGACCACGAGCTGTTCTTGCTCCTCTGCAAATAGGCCTTTCAGTACAAATGCACCACTTATATCGGTCTAGGTTTCTTGTGGATAGTTTGTACCAGATGGGATTCTGCTCGTCCTATGCTGAAATGCAGAGGTTTGAAATGAATGCCGCAAATTGTGCTGTACTCGACATGCTTGGAAAGGATATCGATGTGTTGAACAAGGCCTTGTTATTTGCAGCAGACAATGTTGATCATAACATTCTCACAATTAATGGGCGAGGAACATTTCATGAGATGGGTATGATAGCTGCATTAACACCAGGAGAGAAGACAGGCCACATTATTCCTAGACACAAAACGAAAGAACTAAGCATTGTGGAAAAGTCAAAGGTCAAAATAATGTATCACCATTTTGCCAAACACATCCTCCAAAACATCACATTCAAAGAATTTCCAAGTCTTAATGAATGTGCAAACAGAGTTGATCTGCTTTGGGAGTTATCGTTCAACTTCAAACAAGCTACACCAGGTTGGCAGGGGATGATGCACATGATCTATCAGGGAAACCAACACCCAGGCCAGTCTTCAGTCAGGTACCTACCGATGATAGACATGTACTCCGGGGACAAGACATGTATTCTATCAACGCTGGAGTTCCTGTGTAATCTTGCATCCAAGCACAACTTTGCCCCAGTAGTCACATTCGATCAGCCACTGTACTGGAAGGCGAGAGAGATCATCTTAGATTCACCATCACACAGTCCATGCCACACCCACACCCACACCCACACCTGAAATCCATTGTCCTTTTTCTCGACTCTTTCCATACATTTATGAATTTGTTAGGAGCTATTGGTACACTGATGGATGGCACAGGACTCAAGGATATTTTAAGGGAAGTTTATGGTAAAGCTACCTTAGGCCATATGATGACGGGGAAATCACTGTAGAGGGCATTCCGTGGTCATCTTCTCGTGGACAAATGTCTTAACCGCATGGTAGTGTCAGAGATGGCAGATGATGATCCTGGATTCACAACAATGGTTGAAGAGTCTGAAGCAACCTATACAGCACTTGTGAATGGTGAAATGACATTCGACACTGTGTTAGCATCAGAGATACTTGGTAAAATATTCGAAGAACTGCGGTCAAAGAAGATGGAACTGAGTTCTCGGTCCAAGACAAGTCAGCTGTGGCTGAATTACCAAGGCATGGTAAAGGTTGCTAGGTCACTGATAAATGCTGATCAAACAGGTTCGTGGGTGAATGGGTGATGCACCTTCAAACTGTTTCTGACTGTTTGCCGATATTTGCTGCAGCTGGGCATTACAATTATTTGAAGTCAGCTTATTTCTATGTCCAAGACATGGGTAATCTTCACATCAATCACCCAGAAGTATTCAAGAAATTCGAACAAGGTTTTCATGTCATCCGTCGCAGCAGCAAGTTTTGGTCAGGACTCAGTGGGGATCTAGTCATCGAGACGACACTGATGAGGTCATTGAAGACCAGTGGCGGTATGACACATGGAAGTGGAATGTCTGAAAATCAGAGGGCCCTCTGGACCATGTCAAGCCCAATCGCAATGCAAGAGTTCACAAACCTGTCCTACATGACATCTGAACAGCACAAGGATTTGACAGAGGCAAGGATGAAAAGAAATGCTGCTGATCTGGAGGAGATCAGTTCAAAACTTTCCATATATTAATCTTTTTCACCAGACCCTTCATTGAGAAATATTGTCACTGGTGTTGTGGCTGAGGAAGGCGTGAATGTGCATGAATACGAATCTGTTGGATGCAAGATAATGCAGAAAATTAACGGAGAGCCTGCCTTCAAATTCTCGTTCACTAGGAAGGATAAAGCCATAACACTTGGACAGAAATCTGCTATCAAGGTTGCTCCTGATCGAACCATTGAATCTACCTTTCTTTTTCAACGTTGCATGGTATTTTCTCAAACTGAGGAACTATCACTGGAAAACGTTATGTGTTACGAGCTCAGCCCTTTCCCTCTTGCCCTTTTTGAAGCCCCAAACATTTTACGAAAAGCTAATAAGCCACAATTAGTGCACACAATAACTGAGGAAGCAGGAGGTGCAATCCTACAGTCAGAACCAAAAACAGAGCACTATGTCCTTGATGGCGGTTCTCTCCTTCACCGAATACCATGGCAGCATAGAGAAAGCCTTGGTAAAATAGCACAATCATATGCTGATTTTACCATCCGGCATTATGGTTCAGGTTCGACTGTTGTCTTTGATGGCTATGATGAAGGGCCGACCATTAAGGATAACACACATCAGAGAAGGAGGCACAATATTTATCCTGTTATCAGCTTCACTGCTGAGACAATATTCTCTGGTAAGAAGGTGGAGTTCCTGTCAGTAGATGTTAATAAACAGAGACTGATATGCATGATAAGTGATGAACTGAGAGAACGTGGTTGTACTGTGATCAACGCACTTGGTGACGCTGATGTCGACATAGTAAAGGCTGCAGTCGAGATGTCTCTTCGTCACACCACTACGTTGATTGGAGAAGATAGTACTGATCTACTTGTCTTACTTCTTCACTATGACGGTAATCACTTCACTTCACTTCACGGTAATTTATTTTGTTAACGCTAATATTTGCATGGTACTACTGCATGTATCAGAACACGAAATATAGCAATGGAAAGCTAATAAAATTCTGCTTCTATAGATATCTTCCATCATATAAGTTGTCCCACAAAGTTTTACATGACGACGTGTTTAAGTGAATTGTAAGTTCATGCATATTTCTTCAGAGTCTCATAATGACCTTTATTTAATGTGTTTTACTGTGTTTTATGTGATAATTTTATAGAACAAACATTTCCGAAGATAACAGTATATCCTTTATACATGTATAACATGATATACTGCGGGGTCATGCCTTGAGAACTTCCGCGGGTCTTGGGTGAACAGCGAGGCCCTGGTACTAAAATGGCGCCAGTAGCGTTTAACATAGGGCCTATGAATGACGGTACCCTCTTTACAGGGACCCTAGTCTGACCATGCCTTAGTGAGCTGCTGTTGGCCTTTGACAGACATTTATCTTCTGTTTAGAAGGCAAATACAGCCTTGTTACAGTTGTTACAACGTAACAATTGGTGTTTACGTAATAATAGTGTTGCAAGGTGTGTATGAATCGATCGTGGAAGACTAAATACGGCACTATAGGGTATTAAATACCATGGCGATAACAATGTTGTGTGTTGTGTGTTGGTTGGGGGCGGGCGGTTGGCGGCGGGCGGCGGGTTCTCCCCCCGCACTAAAATGTTGTACTATTACACGTTATTATCATACTACCAGATGATATTTAGGACAGCTGAACATACCATCATCTTCACGAGACATTGGTGCATATCATGAATGCATAAAAATTGCAGTAAACTATACCTATAATAAGATAATGAGAGCAAAATGAAATCGTGTATAAACTTTTTTCTTCACCTTTTTTTATTCAATTCCTCCTTATTCCTGTAATTTTGCTTGCATTAAATTTTCACTCACTGTCTCGGAATCAGCACACCTTAACAATTATCATGGTGTATGGCACGTCCCAATGCAAAAATATATAAGTGGTCAAAATCTGCGATGAACGTCAAACTTGTGACAAACAGCTTTTCCGCGGGCCGCGGGGCGAGCGTTGCCTTATTGCAGATGTGAGGGAGGGAGGGACAAAAATTCTTGTTTCAGCAGAGAAGTGTTCAAGCCTTGTGATTGGTCAAAGATGCCTAAGCAGCGCTCAGATAGGCAGCGTGATTGGCTAGTAGGATTCTCGGACCACGCCCACACCTTAGGCTTTGGAGGTTAAGGCAGGGCAAAAGCGCCTGAAATATCGACTGTACATAGGCTTGAGCCGGTGCCTTAGCCGGGCTGTTACAAAAGCGCCTGAAGACAGGTAATGCGCTCTTTTCGCCTTACCTCTAAGGCACTTCTCAGCATCTCCCCCCAGATAGTAGGCCCTGGAGGGTCACTTGAGGGCTGTGATGGTTGGCCCTCGCCCATGGTGGCACAGGCAGGATCTTAATAGTGACGCCTGTAATTAGAGGCTCATGCCGCCCCCCTGTGTCCTCCGATGCACTCGCAATCGAAGGTAGAGTTAACGGACAGGGCATGTGGGTGTTCTTAGGCCACTCGACGGTGCAGAAATATTTTAAGTGGATTTATGTGTCTCACTCGGGATCGAACTCGGGTCTTCGAGAACGCTCGAAGAACGCCACTCGGTGACGCTAACCACTCTGCTACCGTCTCCCCATCAGATCATGAGATCATCAGATCATCCCGTCCGCATACTATCAGATCATGGTATGGATGGCAAACGATGTGGGTATGGATGTCATAAACTAGGGATGGGAGTCTACAAAATAATCAGTTTGTCCCACTCATGTCAAGAATGAATGCTGCTCCAGACAGTCTCTTGAAAGTCATTCACTGCAACTGTTCAACTGCTTGTAAGACAGTCCGATGTTCGTGTAGAAGACAAGGACTGCCATGCCCTACTGTCTGTGGACTGTGCCAGCGAATAATGCAGCAATACACACAATAGTATTCTTCCAGAGGAGTCAGAAGATGATGATGAGTTCACCTGAACTGGGGCAACCCAGGCAAACTTTTTTTTGCTTAGAATCCAATTAAAGCCATATTTCCTACTCAATACCTGATGTTAAATCAGTTATAGACTATGCATTATTATTATTTTTTATATAAATAATCTACCAATGACATTTTAACCCCTTTTGTTGAACTCCTTGACCCCTAAAACCTAGGGTTAGACACAAAAACCACCTTTTTAGGTTGAATACCTATTGAGATAGCCACCGTAAACTCCCAGGAGCCATGTCGGACGCTTTCTTGAAAACAATACATTCTGGAAGCAGGATTTCATTCGATTTTTAGTATGTTATCAAGCATATTCAGATGTAATAGAATCCTTTGAAAAACATTTTGTATCAATTTTTTGGTTCAACGATATTGTTACGCCCTCGGTCCCACCACACACTCCAGGTGTCACTATGAGGCTGACAGGCGTTACAAACCGCTGCCTGACGTACTTAAGAACACGAAAGGGTTCGGTATGCGAGTGTAGGCGAGTTGTATACTATGTAGGATATTATTGTAGTATGTAGTTTAATTATTATTGTGTCTGTGTTTATTAGTCTTAAGTCTCGTACACTTGGTAACCGCGAGGTGCTTCCCTAGCGGCGATTTCTATAATGTTTTCCCGCGCATGCGCCAGACTCGCCAGCGGGGTCGCGACCTGGCCGACCGGCGACCTCCCTGCTCCAGAGGACATACAAGATTGACGGGAGCAGGTCACGGTCGCTCCTATTCATTTTACACCCACGTGCTACCTTACCAGTGCCTTGTGTTAAATAAACTACCAAAAGCAGACTAAGTGTTTCAACTGCTCCCCTAAAGGAGAATCTTTTTCTTACATAAAGGTGATAGCGGTGCTCTGGTAACTCGTTAAACGTACTTTGTCCTTGTTCCCGCCAACGTACCACACGGCGCCCGTACCCACAACAAGCCTCCCGCCTCGCCGCCACAACAAGCCACGCCTACCGCCCAACACATCCACATCCGCGGCGCCTACATCTCCGAAGCTGAGTTCTACATCGCTTCCACCTTCATTCACACGGCAGGCCACGAGGTAACGTCCACCTCGCCTCCACTTCCCTCCCGGCCGGCCACGGCGCCCGTACCTCCACGCCCGCAGGATACTACCGCGCCTGCCGCCCACGGCGCCCGTACCTCCACGCCCGCGGGATTCTACCACGCCTGCCACCCACGGCGTCCGTACCTCCACGCCCGCGGGATTCTACCACGCCTGCCGCCCACGGCGCCAGTCCCTCCACGCCCGCGGGATTCTACCACGCCTGCCGCCCACGGCGGCCAGACCCTCCACGCAAGCGTGATTCAATCACGCCGCCTCCACGCTTCCACGCACAACCGAGAAGTCCCGGGTTCGATCCCTGGGCGGAGCGAAGACAGATGGGTGGTCTTTCTTAAAACCCTGGCCCCTGTCCACCCAGCAGTGAATGGATACCGGGTGTTAGCCGGAGGTTTGTGACCCCCCTCCCGGGGTGGTGGCTTCGGCCAACACTAAATAATTTCCATGGTTTCTCTCCGTTATACTTTTCAGATCTCATATTCTACTAGTAATCATTCTACTGCAAATTGTAAACACATCAAATCAGCTTCATATTTCTGAAAATCTATCACATATATAATATAGACTGATCTGTATTAATTTTACTGTAACGTATTATATGATGGTGTTCCTTTCAATGCTTAATAATTGCTAACACTATTTATAACTTACAGAAAAAGTATAGACTTATTTTGACTCCAGAGTATGTTCGACGTATGTGCAACATTTTGTATAATTTCACAAAACCATTTCATCGAACATGTTCGGCGAAATGACCCTCGAAGTTCGACGAAACGCACCGTGTGATAGCCGCTTTAGCCTCTCTCGCTTTACCATATACACCACACCTGTCACTACACACCTGTACGGCCTCACAACACACCTGTCGCCTGTGTATCACCGTAAATAAATTACTTGGAAGGTCAGGCTTCTTAGGTATTGAGGGTGTATGTTTTCTTTTTTAATGTTTTTTTAACAAATAAAGGGCTATATATGTTCCATATTGTAGGATGTGCCTGAACTAAGTCAATCAGTAAGCTTTCCATCTCGTCTGTCCAGTCAGCAGGTATGTTGATGCTTCTTGAGAGTTTTAGAAGAAAATGATCTTGCAATAAATAATATAGTCATCCACTAATTTCGGTCCTTTATAATAGAAAACGTTTTTGCTCACTCAAATGACGAGCAAAAATAGCTTCGAAGTAGTTCCCTGTTTGCTCAACCAAACAGGCTTTCATTGAGCAAAATCCTCAAAACTGAGCAGAAAAGTGCCTGTGTAATAGCCGCTTTACGCGTAAAAAAGTTTACTTTCCAGTATTTCTTTCCCATACCAAATACTCTTATCAGTGTAAATGTTATACTGTTTTCTTTGGATATGTTTTTTCTATAAGATTATCGCATAAAGAACTATAAAGCACACAGAATAAATGTCATTATGAGACTCTGAATGAATATGCATAAACAGTAAATTTACTTCATCTCTTCACTAGAAAAAAAATTCTGAGAAAACTTTCGACGTGCTATATACCAAAAGAAATGGAATTATATCAGTCTTCCATAGAAACCATTAGTTTTCTAATAAGGGAATATGCACTATGGAAACAGTAGCGTAAACTAAATACTTCTCTCGAAACAATCAAAAGTTTTAACTTTTTCTCGATTTTTTCAGCAATGTTTTATGATACAGCTTTCAATTTTGTTTCACTGTGTAGAGCTCCTAAAAACAAAAAAAATGAATGTAAGCTTTTAGTACTATGTCAAAAACTCTTTTTTTGGCGAGTATTTCTTGATAATTTTATCAAACACCCGATAAATACGGACTGTATAAAATGTTCCCACCTTCTTTTCTCCAAAATTTTCTCACTAAAGTAAATTTTCTATGTATACATTGTAAATGACGATTTTTTTCAGCAGTTCTGGGATGTCTTCAGAATATTCGTATCTGCAATATTTCCTGAGATATATCAGTGTAAACTTGACCATCTAATAGCAGTGAAATATTATTTAGAACCTATATATTTTGGTTAGTTGGTTTGGAAAATATGCACTAAAGTTGTATAGATGATATATCCAGACTGTAAAGACAAGAATGCCACTAAGCGATAGTTTCTATATATAGCCTCAATATTTTTGGAGATGGAGAATGTTTGCTGAAGCAAATTTTCCTCTTTAATTAATAATTCTCCTCTGCCCTGATATAGTCACCGCCTTCCGTCTCACGTTTCCAATATTTGATGAAATATACTGTAGTAACAAGAAAAAATATGTTTATGCATACACCCACATACGTGCACACATACGCCCAGTCAAGGCATCACAACGATCGAAGATGCGCGCTTGTTTCAGTATATTTTTTTCAAACACACTAAATAACCAATGTACACCCAAAACCATATAGTGTAGGTGCAAACACGAAGTAATAAAAATATAAATGTGTGCATGTGTAGTACTATATATATATATATATATATATATATATATATATATATATATATATATATATATATATATATATATATATATATATATATATATAACAAAATTACCCGTGTGTATAATTCATATAAAAGTCAATTCGCACTGTATAGTTTCACTTTCTATATCATAACCTCGCTAACACACACATCAACCATTCAAGCTAATAGGCTATATTATATAGGATATAGATCGCTATAAACCTCGTTCATGAGCTTGAACTGTCCGTTATCAACGTTACACGATTATGTATAGCCTATTTCCAGTACATAGTATCGTGATCCTCATTATATATGTACTGACAGGTCATTCACATAGATTTATTATGCAACAAATACACGCGAAAGCACTGAACACAGGCTCTTGAGTCACCGCTTGGCCTTTAAATCACCGCCACCCACAACGCCCTAACAGTCTGACTGCCGGGAGGCAACTATAATATTTGATGTGCGCTCTACCATAAGTATGCTTACAGAGGGCTGCCAGATGATAAATTTTCGAATAGATCAGCTTACTGAACACTTGCCCGAAAATGACGCAGATAGCGTTATTTATCGATTTTAGGCGAATATTTTTCTGCCGCGGAGGGCTGAATGACGCGTTTCGCGTCATAGGTGTTCCAGACATCACTTCTCGAATGACGCATGATGCGTCATAGATTGCGAGGGGGTTAACACTTCTGGTAATGAATCCTAACACTTTATTAGCTCTATTTCTAGCCTCGATACATTGTTTCCTAGGTCGGAGGTCTGGCCTCACCCTTACTCCAAGATCTTTTTCCCCTTCTGATATTTTCAGCGATACATTGGGTATGGTGTATCTATTACCAGGGTTTTTTCTATCAACATTCATAACGCTGCACTTATCAATATTAAATTTTGTTGTGTATGTATAATCATTAACCCTTTCATGCACGGTGACGCGATCGCGTCAAAACGGACCCGTCTGCAATCTGAGCTTTTGACGCGAATTGCGTCAAAAAACAGTTACAAATTCGCCAAAAATAAAGTATTTATCAGAATTGCGTCAAAATTTTCTGCGTCAAAGATCCAAGCTAGACCTATATAATAAACTAATTGTCAACTCTCTCGTGTGAGTGGATGTGAAATGATAAGGGTTTGTGTGTCAGTTTCCACTCAGCAGGCAGCCTGTGCGCGCGAATTGTCGTCCCTTTAAAACGTGTCCCGAGCTGGCCATACTGGCCATATGAAAATTATAATGGTAGCATTGGAATCCTCATAAAAATCCGCTTTTATTGGCATATAAACCATAAAATGTTGACTCAGGAAGTTTCGAGCTACGAAGTGGTGAACGTAAGTATTTCTTATTTCTCTTTACTTAATATTTTTTCGGAGTCGGTAAATTCCGCTATTTATTTGCATTTCTTGTTATTTTTTTCTTTCATAAGGCAGAATAATTTCTTGCAAAACCAATGATATATAATAATGCCAGGAAAAAATAATACACGTTGGTGAAATTGATAACATAAAAAAATAATTCGTCGCACAGTCAGGCCTTTTCGCGGGGCCCCTTAGGGAGCATAAGACGGATGTCGCAGTGGACGGAAAAACTTAATTCAATTTTTCGTGCGTGAAACGGTTAAGGATTTAGATATAAGCTATTATATAGTGTGCCCAAGAATGGCAGTTTCTGTTCTCTTGTTTTAGAACATAATAAAAGGATTCAACACTCTATCTTAGAGGATTGAGATACACATAAGTTTAATCTAGGATTAAGTGCCTTATATATTTACTGTCATTTATACTAGTAGGTACCAAACCCCCCCTTGCATATTTTGCATTCTGACCAATATCAAGAGTTTATCTGATGTCGTATGGACTATGGAAGGTTATTAGATTTTATTCTAGGAGTGTGTGTTGAGTACTGTAGGGTATCATCCAGTTGCTGATGGAGAACGAAATAAAGCAGTCATGACAAAAAATGAAATACATATATTACCACTTATACAAAATAGAAATAACATAATTGATACGGAAAATTTAAAATAATGCAGAAGTTTTAAAGCAGCAGGCAAATAAAATAAAAATTTCCACTGAGAAAGTGAAAATACCTCACTTAAGCAGAATTCTTCTGTTCTTGTGGTTCTCAGCAAACTTATCAACAAATTCTTCTAAATCAAGGCTTTTAACTCGCCTGCTTTCAATTGACAACACAGCAAGCTTACCTAATCTCTCATTGCCCACTGTATTTCTCAGTGTAGTTTTGATTAATTTCAGAGCAGAAAAGCTTCCCTCTGCTGAAGCTGATGACACAGGTAATACTGCATAAATTTTGGCCAGTCTGTAGAACTCAGGATATGCCTCTTCATATGGACCAAGAATTCTCACTAAATCTAACAGTGATTTGGGCTTTTCATTGTCACTTACATCCTTATAGCGTCTTTCTAACATGCGTTTTACAGAGTGCAGCTCATGGTTAAGATCTTCCTCATTAGCACGAAATGCATGAATAAGTTCAGACATTTTCTCAAAAGATAAGAACTCCTTACTTTGTGGATTCAGTGCCTGTAATGCTTTCATAAGTTCACATGCTTCATTATTGAAGCGCCTTGTCATTTCTGTTAACATATGATCTAGAATAGGATAGAAGAAGTTAATTCGTGTTGAATCCTTAACACTGAAATCAGAGTGTGTGCTCCCTGACTGTTTTCCAATATAATCAGTAACAACAAAATCCTGCAATTTTGTAGACAGTTTCCGTTTCCTTGGTGATCTACACATTCTACACTCTGAAGTATCAAAACCATGAGCTGCTGAGTTTCTCTCAACTTCATCCCACAAAGCATCAAAAGAGGCTTGGTCTGACCGCATTTCTTCAAGGTGAGCTCTTACAGTTTCAATTAATTCTACAGCTTTTACCATGTCAAGATTGGCTGATTGTAGCAAATTTGATAACTGATTTATCCTACCAAGAATGTGTCATAATGGCTAGCTTCATAGCAAACCCAGCATCTATTTGACCTAAAAGTCCTCTTGCATCAATAGCTCTGTCAGCATTGCAATCATTTGATAAACCTTCTAGAACACGCAGAACGGCATTCATTCTCTCTTTCATTATTTTGCAAGTATCATACCTGCAAGCCCATCTGGTATCTGAAAGTCATTGTAGCTCTCTAGTTTGCTCATTGGAATACATTTCCTTTTGCACATCCAACCATTTTGCATGGACATAAGATCCACTGATGAATACATACAGCTTTTCTAATAATGAGAAGAACTGGGCAGTCAAGAGGGAGACACGTACCAATTAAGTACCAACACAAGGCATTATAGAACATTTGTAAGGGTAACTGGTGTAATTTAGTTATGTTCGTTGCTATTAAAAGTGATCAATAGAAAGTATATGAATTTTACTCACTCAGAGGCATGTTTCTTTCAAGCAGAGGAAAAAGATTTATTGTATTTGAGGTCGAGGGTAAGTCATCAGTAAAAATTATTTATAATACTCCATGCATGCTCCCTCAGTCCTACCTAGTGGAACACGGCTCCCACACCACACGGCAGCCGTGGCCAGTGGGTGGGCACCTGGGCGGGCACCGGCTTCTCGTGGGTGGGCACGTGCCCACCCAGGCCCACCCGTAGCTACGCCACTGGGCACTGTGGGAAGCCATCTTGTATAAGCCATGTAGAAATATACATGCTAAGCTTAAAAGCTGTATGTCCTTCGACCCTTACAAGGAGCAGAGTCGGCGACGAGATGGGATTACTGTATAGCAGGTGTTCCCAAACTCTTCAGCTCATCGACCCCCTAATAAAGTTTCAAATTATTCATCGACCCCCACAATTTTAAATGAAAATAGTATGTTATGAAAAAAAAAACGTAAAACATACATGTTATGATTAAATGAATATGGGGAATTATAGTACTACTTATAGGTAGTGTGTAAACATTTTGAAACAACAGTTATATGATTATCTTGCTGTAGTATTACATCAGTAGTGACAAGCAGCGGCAACTTGACGTCAATCCTCCGGAGGCCCGCTGGGCGCTGGTACGTATTTGTAAGTGGGAAATATTCATATCATTATATATATTAACACAGTAATATACATAGTATCTCAATATCGGTACCATCACTATTATTAGGCCTGTTCAAGCTATTAAAAATTGTTATAAAAGTTTTTATAATAGTTTATAGAAATTATCATATATCAGTTTATTTCAAATATTTCCAGCTTAATCAGGAACACCCAGAGATACATAGAAATAAAGATGAGATACGTACATAGGAAGGAGTTTACATGGAAAAAGGTTATCAGTTTGTCTGTGTGTGCAGCTAGTATCATATAAAAATAACACTTGATTAACCGCGGCGAAGATTATTACGGGAGAACACAAGGTCATATTTTCCCTTATTTCAATAACTTCCAACATATTATCAACACATATTAATACTCAACGGTACACCTAATAAGGAATATGTAGATGATGGAGTTAACATATGAATAATATCATGATTTAGAATAGAATATTATTTGAAATCATATTTCCCAGCTATCAATGCACTAAGCTGCCAGACGTACGATAGCCATTACAAAGGGTTAAAAACCCACAAAGGCCTAAATTGTCACCCTTAACCAGTCGATAACATAATGAGAACTTAGTTATAACATGTTTTCGCTCCATCATTATATCGAAATAGACTGAATAATATAAATAATTGCAGTACGACACGTTTTTTTTAGGAATTCCTTGACGGCGCCTGGCGCTGTGTCTGAGTGAAAATAGTCAGTTACTTGGAAAATGCACGAGTAGGTGGATGTCGTTATGTTGTTCGTTGCAACCTATATCCTTCTACATGGCTGTTCACGCCGTTCAGTGTTCCACGTACACCAGCATGTAAACTCAATAACGAAAATGTTTTTGTACTTATGAAATAAACAATGTCCGTAGCAATTATGATCCTAGCAATCTCCTTTTCATCTTATTACTGGATAACTACACAGGAATGTTTCTGGTTAAATTTTCTAAGCATATAGCATAATATAGTAATGTTTTTATAAGTGTTGAACAGCCCATTAGTCTATTAATCGGCTAATGGGTTGTGCAACACCCCTTAAAACATTACTATATCTGCAATATACTTAGAAAGTATAACCGTAAATATTCCTCAATCAGTTAATATAACAGCGGCAAATGGTCATATGCCCTACGGCGGGCCGCTGGGAGCGGCCCGCCGGTGAGCCTCTGAGCAAATTCCCAGCGGCCCTACGTCGTACACTTCCGTCGGGCCGCCGATAAGACATACGGAGGGCCTCCGGAGGCTCTCCGTCTTTGTGTTTGCTGGGTAACGTCTGATCGTACACACAGGTATGCCTGAGAGCTGTATGTGAACACCACGCAAATAGACACAACATAACACTGGCGACGAGACCGGAGCAGCCCTTGGACTACCGCAGCAGAGACGGACAGCAACATGCCTTTAGGTGTGGCTCAGCCCCCAGTGTTCTCCGTGGCGGAGGATCCAGCTTCAGTGGCCAGTAGGTGGAAGAAGTGGATCAAGAGTTTCAAGTTCTACCTAGACGCCACAAGTGTAACGAACACAGGTCAGAAGCGAGCTCTGTTACTACATGTAGCAGGTCAGGATGTGCAAACAAATTTTGATACACTGACTGGTACTCTGAACACCTATGAGGAAGTTCTTACTGCACTTGATACATATTTTGCTCCTCTGAGTAATTGGCAGCGAGCGAAGCGAGCTGCTTCTTACCATAAGACCCGTGGAACCAAGTTTAAGCCAAAAAGTGGATAACTACTCCTAAATGTGAGGGCTGGAGACGTGGAGAAGGAGGAATAGGAGGGAATAGAAGGATAAATGGGGGAATGGAAGAGAATGAAGGAAGAAGCAGAGAGTACTGATGATGGTGGTAGATAGAGAGAGAGGCATTAATGTTATGCTTACTCCAGCGAGTCTTATCTACCACGAGGGGAACTAACGCTGACAGAGGTAGCTCAGCGCCCATGCGAGAAAGAAAGAGAAGATGAGAGGAGGAGAAGGAGAGAGAGAGAAAAAGTGAGGGTGAGTGATAGAAGGTGAGGGAGAGTGAGAGAAAGTGAGGAGGCGAGGAAGAAGAATAACGCTGATCCAACACTCTTCACTTCTCGCCGTCACTTCACGCCCTCACTTCACACATTAGTCAGCACTAATTCCTTTGACCTGCACCCACCACACGCCTGGCCTCTCCGTGAACACAGAGGAGACAAGGATCAGATTCTATATATCCTCCGGTGTGGCCACACGCCTGACTGCGTCGCGGTGATCTCTTATACGAGACTAGAGTATTTGTCTAAGTGCAGCGAGCGAGTTAGGTGGTATTCATTCCAAGTACACGCGCTCAAGTATGTGACTGAGTTCCACTTTGCCGCTCCACACACACCACGCCCTAAGCAACGCCCGCCACTCCGCTTGTCCCCTGGTGGCTTTGCCCCTGTGTTTCTCCTGGGCTCCTGAGATGAAGGGGCCACGGCGGGGCAAATAGCGGCGCTCGGCGTTGCCCCTGTGGCTCTTCTCCTGAGCCCCAGGGACGACGGGGCTTCGGCGGGACGACTAAGGAATACCCCGCATAACTCCAGGGGCGGGAAGTGCAACTCTACGAGACCCAAGACGTCCCTGCAACACTGCCCGCCCCGGTGGTGTTTCCCCTGGGGCCGCATGGCTTCCCGGAGCCGCCGTGGGGCAACCAAGGGGCGCCCTACTTTGTCCCAGGGGGTAGGGAAGTGCAACTCTACGAGACCATGACGTCCCTCCACACTACCTGCCCCTGTGGCCTCTCTTCAGGGCCCTTGGGGAGCCACTGGGCGCTGGGGCCGGACACTAGCGGCGGGCTCAGGGCGGAAGTGAAACTCTACGCTGCTACAACGCCCTACTAGGCACCTCCTTCAGGAGGCTTCCCCTGGGTTTCCCCCCCCGGGACCCCGGGGCATTACGAGACACCTGCAGCAAGATCTTACCCAGCAAACACAAAGACGGAGGGCCTCCGGAGGCCCTCCGTATGTCTTACCGGCGGCCCGACGGAAGTGTACGACGTAGGGCCGCTGGGGATTTGCTCAGAGGCTCACCGGCGGGCCGCTCCCAGCGGCCCGCCGTAGGGCATTTGCCCATTTGCCGCTGTTATATTAACTGATTGAGGAATATTTATGGTTATACTTTCTAAGTATATTGCAGATATAGTAATGTTTTAAGGGGTGTTGCACAACCCATTAGCCGATTAATAGACTAATGGACTGTTCAACACTTATAAAAACATTAATTACTATATCTGCAATATACTTAGAAAGTATAACCATAAATATTCCTGTCGTTATCCAGTAATACGATGAAAAGGAGATCATAATTGCTACGGACATTGTTTATTTCATAAGTACAAAAACATTTTCGTTATTGGGTTTATATATATACATGCTGGTGTACGTGGAACACTGTACAGCCATGTAGAAGGATATTGATTGCGGCGAACAACATAACAACATCCACCCGCTTGTGCGCTTTCCAAGTAACTGATTTGAAGTGATTTCACCGAGTCACTGACACAACGCTGCCGAGGAATTCCTAAAAAAACGTGTCGTACTGCAATCATTTATATTATTCAGTCTATTTCGATATAATGAAGGAGCGAAAACATGTTATAACTAAGTTCTCATTATGTTATCGACTGATTAAGGGTGATAATTTAGGCCCTTTGTGGGTTTTTAACCCTTTGTAATGGCTATCGTACGTCTGGCAGTTTAGTGCATTGATAGCAGGGAATTCAAATAATATTCTGTTCTAAATCATGATATTATCCATGTTAATTCTCCATCATCTACATATTCCTTATTAGGTGTACCGATGAGTATTGATATGTGTTGATAATATGTTGGAAATGATAGAAATAAGGGAAAATATGACCTTGTGCATATGTTATCCCGTAATCTTTGCTCGGTTAATTAATAAAATGTTATTTGTATATGATACTAGCTAGACTAACTGATAACCTTTTTCCATGTAAACTCCTTCCTATGTACGTATCTCATCTTTATTTCTATGTATCTCTGGGTGTTCCTGATTAAGCTGGAAATATTTGAAATAAACTGATATATGATAATTTCTATAAACTATTATAAAAACTTTTATAACAATTTTTAATAGCTTGAACAGGCCTAATAATAGTGATGGTACCGATATTGAGATACTATGTATATTACTGTGTTAATATATATAATATGATATGAATATTTCCCACTTACAAATACGTACCAGCGCCCAGCGGGCCTCCGGAGGATTGACGTCAAGTTGCCGCTGCTTGTCACTACTGATGTAATACTACAGCAAGATAATCATATAACTGTTGTTTCAAAATGTTTACGCATAGAAATATTCAATTCTTCAAATTCTGTACATTAATTTCAACATAGTAAGTTTTCCCGTCTGAAAATACACCAGCGGCCCTCCGGAGGGCTGACGGAGGTAAATTTGCCGCCGGCGGCCGCCGTTCGCCGCTCTACAGCCTACGTAGGCCCGCCGGTGATGGTTAGCTGGGTAGGACCTCTTGAGTACCACATACAGCTAGGTCTTCCTGAAGGCGACGCAGCAGATGGTGATGTATCTATATGATTGACAGTGCATGACAGGGGCGGGCGATTAATGGATGCCCCCGGGGCAACTATGCAAGCTAGGGGCCTCGGGGGGGACAGGGAGGGTCGCCCCCCGGCAATTGCCGGGACGTTACTAGCCTGGGGAGGTAAGCTAGCCGTATCTCCGAAACTACGGGCACTGTCCTGTGTACTTTCCGGTACAAGGAGATAAGCCCAACCCGGCACCTTCAGGTAGGAGTGCCGGGGTTAATTGTCATGCCACGACCAGCGACCGATTGGATAGAACCATAGCGGGTTGGGGGGCCGCTAAAACAGGAGCTACGTATATCAACACCCCCCCGTTGAGCCCGCGCACGCAATTTCCTTCCCCCCTTTCGGGAGGAGGGCGGCGTCGGAGCTTAACATATTGGCGCAGTGAGTAGGATCCTGATCTAGTCGCTGGTGTGGCTTAGCTGTAGATAAGGGAAGAGTATTAGGTCCACCACCATATATAGTCCCAGCAAACACAAAGACGGAGGGCCTCCGGAGGCCCTCCGTATGTCTTATCGGCGGCCCGACGGAAGTGTACGACGTAGGGCCGCTGGGAATTTGCTCAGAGGCTCACCGGCGGGCCGCTCCCAGCGGCCCGCCGTAGGGCATATGACCATTTGCCGCTGTTATATTAACTGATTGAGGAATATTTATGGTTATACTTTCTAAGTATATTGCAGATATAGTAATGTTTTAAGGGGTGTTGCACAACCCATTAGCCGATTAATAGACTAATGGGCTGTTCAACACTTATAAAAACATTACTATATAATGCAATATGCTTAGAAAATTTAACAAGAAATATTCCTGTGTCGTTATCCAGTAATACGATAAAAAGGAGATTGCTAGGATCATAATTGCTAGGGACATTTTTTATTTCAAAAGTACAAAAACTTTCGTTTTTGGTTTTATTTGCTGGTGACGTGGAAACTGAACGGCTGGAACACCCATGTGGAAAATATAGGTTCGGCAAAACAACATCCCCCCCTCGTGCTTTTTCCAAGAATGATTATTTTCACTCAGAAAAACAGCGCAAGGGCACCGTAAAGGGAAATTCCTAAAAAAACGTTGCCCGTACTGCAATTATTTATATTTTTTCAGTCATTTCGATAAATAAAGGGAGCAAAAAACATGTTATAACAAATTTCTTAGTTTTCGAGGTTTAAGAGTGACAATTTAGGCCTTTTGGGGTTTTTTTAAAACCCTTTAGGGCTATCTTTACGTCTGGCAGCTTATACTTTGTTTTAGCGGGAAAAAAGATTTAAAATAATATTCTATTCTAAATCATGATATTTTCATGTTAACTCATCTTAATATTCCTTATTGAGGCTATTTTGTCCCCCCCTTGGAATAAAATTTTTTATTTATTTAAGTCCCCCCCATTAATTTTATTTTTTGCGGAATAAAAAATGAGCAGATACCTTCGGCAGCGATATTTTAAACCCTTTTCCCGAAAAATTTATACAGGTGGGTGTGGGGGTGGTTCAAAGCCCGGCCAACAGATCGCGCGCATGAGAAATCTTACAAAACTCCTCCCGTAAATGTTTCTCTTTTCCCTTTTTTTTCCCTCCAATTCAAAATTTACATGCGCACGACATCAAAGGATACTTTTTTTAATTAATAGTAGGTAAGGGTAGTAAGGGTAGAGTAGGGATCAACAGGGAGAAAAACCAAATATTAAAAAATTTTCCAGCGACGTCTGGGAAAAATTTTCCCCAAACCCTCAATTTTTCAAAGTTCCCCAATCTTCGGATGCGTGGGCTTAGCCCAAAACTGGTGTATTTTGCTATAGGGTTTGTCAAATACTTTAAAATATTCATGAGTGATTTACATTTGCAAAAAAATTATAAATTTGGTATTATGTTTTTACACACAAAAAGAAAGCCTTTTAGAGAACCTATGCAGGGCACGAATACGAACATTTTATCAGTCTGATTTTGCTCAAACGAGAGGAGGGGTTTTTTGTGTAACCCACGGGCCCCCCAGTGCCCCCCACACACCCCCCACCCCCCAGGCCCCCACCCCCCCCCCCACCACCCCCCCCACCCCCCAAACCCACCCCCAAAACCCCACGCCCATCCCCATCCGCCACACCGCCCCCCACACACACACCCAACCGCCCATCACCCATCCGCCCACCACACACCCACCAACACCACCCACCACACTCCCCCACCACACACCCACCCACCACAAGGCCCATCACCCATCCGCCCACCACACGCCCATCATACATCCGCCCACCAACACCCACCCCCCACACGCCCCCATCACACATCCGCCCACCACACACCCACCCACCACCCATCCGCCCACCACACCCCACCCCCCACCCCCATCATACTCCGCCCACCACACACCCCCCCCACCACACGTCCATCACACCCCGCCCACCACACACCCGCCCATGGATTTAAAAAGGGGGGAGATGCACTGGAGGATGAATCACAACCAGCATTCATCTAGGTTTAGGCAAAGAAAAAATTCGTGAAACGTAGATGTAGGTACACGTAGCCTACATACGTACAGGTCCATGATAGCATTAAACATCCTCAAACGACATCTTTAAATGGCTGTGTAGCAAATAGATATTCAAATAACAGTTTCATAGCGCCCTAAACATTTCAGTTTAATATCAAGTCCATCTATAGAGTTAGAAAACAATGCTAGGCCATTCTAAGGGGCTCAAAACAATTAGATATCGTGTGTAATACAGACAATAAACGCTACAAACCTTTTGCTGTGCCTTTCCCAAAAATGTCACCTTAACGATATTCCTTGAGCCTCTGTAAGAGGTAATGAAGTTTTACGACACTTTTACTCTCGGCAACATCAAGAAAGAGTTTTTGGGCAGCGCTACAATCGTATTTTGTGATGGCAAGCAGGGGCGGAGCTTAAATAAGTATAATTTTACTCCGGAAGGACACTACAAAATACGCCTTATGTGTACCGTTGAGTATTAATATGTGTTGATAATTTATGTTGGAAGTTATTAAAATAAGGAAAATATGAACCTTGTGTTATCCCGTAATAATCTTCGCCGCGGTTAATCAAGTGTTATTTTTATATGATACTAGCAATACACACAGACAAACTGATAACCTTTTTCCATATAAACTCCTTCCTATGTACGTATCTCATCTTTATTTCTATGTATCTCTGGGTGTTACTGATAAAGCTGAAAATATTTGAAATAAACTGTTATGATAATTTCTATAAACTATTATAAAAACTTTTATAACAATTTTTAATAGCTTGAACAGGCCTAATAATAGTGATGGTACCGATATTGAGATACTATGTATATTACTGAGTTAATATATATAATATGAAATTAATATTTCCCACTTACAAATACGTACCAGCGCCCAGCGGGCCTCAGGAGGATTGACGTCAAGTTGCCGCTGTTTGTCACTACTGATGTAATACTACATCAAGATAATCATATAACTGTTGTTTCAAAATGTTTACACATAGAAATATTCAATTCTTGAAATTTTGTACATTAATTTTCAACATAGTAAATTATCCCGTCTGAAAATACACCAGCGAGCCTCCGGAGGGCTGACGGAGGTAAATTTGCCGCCGGCGGCCGCCGTTCGCCGCTCTACGGCCTACGTCGGCCCGCCGGTGATGGTTAGCTGGGGTATGAATGTGTGGAGTGACTGACGAGCACCGGGACCATGTGGTAAGCCCGGCGAGCTGACTGCCCAGCGGCTCGGCGGGATGACGCGTGCCCTGGTGGATAGGTAGGTAACGCTTAGGGCTGCGGGGGAAGTTCCTTATGAAGTACCTGAGCGTGAAAGGACTAACCATTTGGACTCAGAAGAAATCCAATGAATTTTCCCTAAATCTAGAGAATTATTTTAATTTCCATAACTCAAAAAGTATGTGGTTGCGACGCATATTTTGTACCCCAGCCACATATCCTGCATTCCCCCAGGTCCCCAAGCTTATTTTGGGGGAGAGGGGTCAAACACTAGAATAATACCATACGTTTAAAGGTTACGCGGAAGGCATTAATATGTACAGTATACTAACAAAAAATAATATAGAAAACGCATGTGGTAATGGCGGTAGTGACCCGGGGCAGTTATCGTCCATTATAAATGAAAACACCAACCGAGAAGTCTTGCGACATAAAGTTTTCGGCGAGTTCCACTTGTAATAGGTGCAAATGAAAGAATAAAAGGGATTTCGTTATTGGACAAGTTTTTTGCTGTCCCAAATTAATTTTAAAAATACACTTCAATACAATACATGGACATTGGTTACGTAACATGTCAACCCCAGACTCCCCCAATCCAAAATAAACTAACCCCCGATATCGGTCCCTGAATTCACAAACACGGGTAAAAGCTGTTTAAATATATAGATTGGGTACTGTTATGTTAATAAATAAACTTGTAACTGTCGCTTAATAGGAACTCTCGCCGAGTTAAAAAAAGTGGAACATTCTCCGACGGTGGCGAGCATTCCTTCCGTTCGGGGACTGTACCATTAAAGGCTAGCAAACGTGACCTAACTACCATTCAGGGGCAATGAGGGTCAAGCGTCCTGAGTGACCTAACCATAGTGCAAGGTCACTGAGGGGCAGGCATCAGAACAAAAGTTTTATTCTCGTAAACGTCCAAATTACGATATAGTGAAACAATATTAATCTAGCCGCGGGATGCCAGGCTCGCCTCGTCCCACAACAATTCTGCTCACAGGACTCCGCTAGTGGTCTAAAAAACTGGTGCTGCCCAATAACGAGCTAATACAAAAAACACACCAAAGGCAGTCCCTACACGGCCGAGGCGGCCTCCCACCAAGGCTTGTATCTCCTAAACATTTGTAAACACACACCGCTGCCGACTACCAATAGGCTTATATTTCAATCCTTACCTCGGTGGTAACGTCTATTAGGCATAATAAATGACATTTTATTTATATATATGAGATACGCCGCCTCTACACCTCCTCATCGAGGTGGTGTAAATCTACGCCATAATATTGGCCCTGTGACGTCACGGAAATGGAGTAAGTACGCTTGCTGGATCCAGCCAGGGAGGGTTGGCGCAGACTTGCACCGAGGGGTAAAGTCTGGCGTTGTGACGTCATTGATTTGGCGCAGATGTAGCTCCTGATCCAAGAAAGTTTTCGAAAGAGGAGTATCTCAGACTTACGCTGACATACACCGTCGTATGTGTTTGCTAGATGCTGAGATGCTCGAAAGAGTTACGTGCCCGTAAGTATTACCCTAAGGGACTTTTACCTCGTAGCGCCTCTAAGGGAGATGCTCAAACCGTTTTTTCACTTGCTACGGGACCGCGAGGCTAAGGGTGGTCGGGACCACCCTTAACTCCCTAAGGGAGTGAAATTTGAAGAGGCTAGAGATCAACAAACAATAAATTACAAGTTGTATTACTAAACTTTATGTTTATTGTGTATTATAGAGCCATTTCATGCTTGCCTGTTTGAAATGTGATGTGTTTATTGCTTCATTGACTCCATATATATCATATTTAACATACAATACCTATAGTACTTGTAATAAATTCATATCAGGGCAAACCTATATATTAAATATATATATCGGTCGACTTCTTGAATCAAAACGTATAGTTCATCATACAAGTTTGGCAGCTATAATGATGCGTTGGTGGTGGTGGTATCAAATGTCTGACGTACTAGTACACACGCAGGTATACACACAAGCAAGGATATTATAAAGTTATACTATCCTTGCACACAAGTGTCACGTGTGTCACAGTGAGGTGCTAGCCCCCCCGTGTGTCTTGTCTGACCTAAAGAGCGAACGCACAGTTCTCGTCCACTATAACAGAGTAGGGTGGGGTGGGGTCACACCGAACGGGGGGGATCACCGTACGAAGGCTACAACGCGAAAATTAATTCAAATTTCGCGCCACCATGCCACCACGGATGCAGCGCCACCCTCAGTGAACTACATGCGAGCAACAGGGTAGCGTCAGCGTCACCTCCGTGTTTACCAGGTAAGAAATTTTATTTTTCGTATGTTCCTTGTTACTTTTCGCCGTTCTTATATAGTGTCTCATGTCGGCTGTGATGGCGTGATTCTTTTGAGGTAAGTTGCAATACGAGGTATAACCGTATTGACATGTTATTGAGTGAAAAGTAGTGCATGCTTTCGAACAGGCCGCGGTGGCATTATTTACAAAAAAATTGGTGGCGCGGGGGATCAACGTATGGTGAAGTGCGGGGGATCAACGTACAGTGAAATTTTGAAAAAGCTATATCTTTTGAAATACCTACACAAACATAACAAACAGTGATTGACTATGTATATTCGCATGATATTAAATGGTGGTGGTGAACTAGTGCATTTAAATTAAATGGAACAGTGTTTTTTTTGTGGCATAAAGTTGAAGGTGATTGGTATTAAATTATGATGCTATATCAGTGTTATTATGCTATAAGCACATGAACTAACTATTATATAAGTGATTTATGTTATTAGAATGATTCTAGAATTAATTTTTTATGGTTAAAAAAACCATTTAACACTGCATATTTTCGGGTGCATGACGTTCGGTGATCCCCCGCATCACTACGATTTTGGAAAATCTATATATTTTTAAATACTTAGAAAAACATAAGAAAAAGTGACTGACTATGCATATTAGCATGATATTAAATGGTGGTGGTGAACTAGTGCATTTAAATTAAATGGAACAGTGTTTTTTTGTTGGTGTAAAGTTGAAGGTGATTGGTATTAAATTATGATGCTATCTATATCAGTGTTATTATGCTATAAGCACATGAACTAACTATTATATAAGTGATTTATGTTATTAGAATGATTCTAGAATTAATTTTTTATGGTTAAAAAAACATTTAACACTGCATATTTTGGGGGCATGACGTTCGGTGATCCCCCACATATATTGCCAGACTCATAGTCCCAAAATAATATGGTGGCCATGCAAGAATCGCCTCTACACTGTAAAAAATACTAAGCTAAGCTAACCTAAACTAACCTAACCTAACTATGCATGATGTCTAATGTCATTAACTCTTTTCAGATCTAACCTAACCTACCGCCATCACCGTCATCATGCCTCGCAAATATGTCAGGAAGAGCGACAAGCAGATGGACCGCACTGACCTGGAGGCTGCCTTTAAGCACCGCGTGGCCACTAGCTGCAGCCTGAAAGAAGCCGCTGACAGATTCAACATCAGAAAACAACTCTTGCTGTAAGTTGCTCTATTTAGTTCCATATCTCCCCAAGGTCTTTTTGTATGACCTCATCCCACGTCTTCTTTGGTCTCCCTGGGATGAGGTCATGCAAAAAGACCTCAGGGATAGCTTAAGGGTCTCTAGATTTATAGATTTTAAAATTTATTCATTTTTTTGTTAGCTTTTATTGCCAGCAAGGGCCTTCTAAGTCCTAATTAATTTCTTTTGTTAAAGGATGCCTTCAAGCGCTCTATTTATTAATTTTTTTGTCAACTTTTGTTGCCAGCAAGGGCCTTTTAAGTCCTAATTCATTTCTTTTCTTACAGGACGCCTTCTATCTATCGAAGAAGCTGTCGGATGGAGTTACCTATATGCTGTTGCTTCCCGTAGCAATAGGGTTTTCAGCCCTCAACAAGAATATACATTGCTGATTATACCATCCACGCAGCCAAGATGTTCTAACGGCCTGCCCATGAACGATGTGCGTAGGATGGTGTACCAGTATGCCATAGCTTGTGGGAGCAAGAGCATCCCTGCTGCCTGGGAGAAAGAGAAAATGGCGACAAGGGACTGGTACTATGCCTTCATGAACCGTCATCCAAACCTTGTATTGAAGGCTCCGGAAGGCATGTCCATTGCCAGGATTGTTGCCTTCAACAAAGTCATGTGGAAACCTTCTTTAAGGCTTACACATTAGCTTTGTGAGAAGTACACATTCACGCCGGACCGGATATACAATTTGGATGAGAGTTCATTGTCGACTGTTATGAAGCCAGTCAAGGTTGTGTGTGCGAGAGGCCAGCCAGTAGCCACGCAGGTAACTCGTGAACGCGGTGACAGCATGACGTTTTGTGGGCATTATAAATGCTGTGGGGCAGTCCATCCCTCCAGTGTTTATAATTCCCAGATGCCGATGGAATCCCGCTTTCATGAGGAACACGATCTTTGGTTCCAAAGGGATATTGCATCCTAGTGGCTGGATGAATGGTGAATGCTTCGTGCAGACACTTGAGCATCTCCATGAGAAGTCTTGTTCTTCTGTAGAGAACAAGATTCTTCTGATCATGGACAATGCTGAATGTCACATGAACATTCAGCCTGTTGAGTTTGCGATAATGCATGGTATCGTGATTGTTACCTTGCCTCCGCATACAACAGACAAACTCCAGCCATTGGATGTGAGTGTCTTTGGTCCCCTTTAAGACATTCCTGCGTGCCCTACTGAACGACCACGCGCTCATGCACCCTAACGAGCACATAACAGTCCACAAGTTGCCAGAGTTTTGCTTCTGAGGCATGGACCAAAGCCACTACCCCCTCCAACCATTCTCAGTGGTTTCCGGGCGACTGGTATATGGCCACTCAATCGCAACATCTTCCCAGATGATGTGTTTGTAGGAGCGCATGTAACCGAGCGACCGGCACCACCAGAATTTGTAGTGGAAGTTACTCCAACTTCTTCTGATGAGGAAGTTCAGATGGAGAGGAGCGACTGGCTGAAGGCCATACCTCAGAAGCTATACCCCTTCCCGCTGTGTCTCCCAGGCTAGATGATGTGCCTGCCACCCCGGGCCCCAGCACGACAGAGCCTGCCACCCCGAGCACCAGCACGACAGAGCCTGCCACCCCGGGCCCCAGCACGACAGAGCCTGCCACCCCGGGCCCCAGCACGACGCCCCCTGCCACCCCGGCCCCAGCACGACAAAGCCTGCCACCCCGAGCCCCAGCACGACAGAGCCTGCCACCCCGGGCCCCCAGCACGATGCACCCTGCCACCCCGGGTCCGAGCACGACGCACCCTGCCACCCCAGGACACCCTTCTCAACAGACAGACTTAACCCCAGAGTGTGTCAGGCCGTTCCCTAAGGCTAATCCTCGTCCTTATGGAAAGGGACGGAAGAGGGTGCGGGCCTGCATTTTAACCGAGAATGAGGAGGCAATATCTGACCTGAGGTTGAAGGCAGAGAAGAGGCAGAAGCTGGAAGACAAAAAGAAGGCAGCGGCTGAAAAGAAAACATTGGGAAAGAAGAAGGGTCCACAGCGGAAGAAGTCTGTGCCTGTCCCGGAGGAAGACACCACTGACGAGGAGGAGGTTGATGATGTCCGACTTCAGCTGGACGACTCCTCCGAGTACTCGGATGAGGTGGACGACGAGGGCACCTGGACTGCAGCATCATACCCTTTTGCTGCGAAAACATCACAGGTGGGGGACTTTGTTCTGGTTCAGCTGAAGCTGGAGGAGGGAAGGGGTGTGGGCACATTAGTGTGCTATGTTGCTCATGTAATGCCCATTATTCGGGAAATAGTAGGAACAATTATTATTATGAAATTCCCGAGCTATGTCTTGTCAGTAGGTAATTTTTCCTGTGGGTGAGTCATCACCTCTTCCGAAACCACCATTTTGTTTCATTCTTTTTTCTTTTGTCGCCATTTTCTTCCTTCATTCTTTCACACCCTCTCTCTCCCTCACATGCCGTATGCGAGTCCAAATTCGTGGGATAATTATTCTGCGATCAGTGATAACTAATGATGTCAGTTCTTTTTATCTTTCCCCAGTTATCTGGTCAGACCAAGAAACTCTCCCAGAATCTTACCGTCTTTCAAAATAATCCCTATCGTTATCGGTTATGGTCATATATGGGCGTTGTAGTAAGGATCCACGCTAAAATGAGAGCTCACCAATATTCTACGTAAGATTTCAATACCTTTTCGCTCTGAATTAGGTGTTCGGAATGTCGATATTACATATAAAACCAACCTTCGTGAAGCTTTAGACCAGACATTAAATTCCCTTATATCAAAGTTGCCAGTTTGTATTAGGGACGGCCTCTTCGGGGATACGCGAGTTTCATTACTTAAATAGTTGGTTCGGGATTATAATTTGTTCATTTAAGGTCACCAGCAGGCTTTCCAAACAAGTTCTTTTTTTCTTGGCGCGGAATTCCGCAGGGCACCGCAGTCTTCCCTCTCCGCTCTTCAAGGTAAGATATCCGCCCCGAGCTCCGGTGGTTTTTCTCCCTTAGTGTATTACATCTATATATTTCTATATAAATATATAGGTACAGTTCGGTGTCACTAAGGCATAGATGTTCCGCCCATCCTTATACGTGTTATTAAGAGAGTCTTCCCTCTCCGCTCTTCAAGGTCTCGAGGCGAAATCTCCCAACGGCCACATGGTCTAAATGAAACACAGACCACACTGTCTCAACATTTTCTTTCTCTACTAGATATTTATCTTCCATGTGTGATTTATAAATATTAAGTAATATGTTACCTAGGTGTAGGGAGATTCACTAAATAGGATCCAGTGAGGAGAGTTATGCTCCTAAGAGCTTCCTTTCATCACATAGTAAGAGTTTCTTGTATCAGAGTATAAAGGTTATTCTTATTCCCGAGAAGAGTTTTCTTGGTATAGTGCTAACCCTTATATGTTGAAGATGATCTCAAGTGAGAGACTTACCATGTTTCCAAAATAAATAGGATATCATTTACAAATATAGTTCTTGTGTTATTATGAAAACCCAGGTGATTATTCTGAGTTAGGAAAATAATTCCCCACACTTCCAAAGAGTTCCGCCTTACTCGGTATAATTCCACGTACCCTTCACGACTACCAAGATCAATCTAGTATTAATATTAATCAAACGTGCCCAGGGAGTAATCCAGGAGTTACTCGCCGGGGCTGGTGGCAGCGCATTCCCTTAACCTAAATCCTTATCTTTTCCCCTTAAATACATCCCCTATTTCATTACTCTCCGCAGTGAGACGTGGTCACATTAAAATCACATAGTGAAGTCATAAGACTAAGTTAAATCCTCCCGTCAAGTTGTAATCTTTTATCAAATCATCCCCAAGTAATATCATTCAAGTAACGTTGACCAGTCATAAAACCCCCATATCAGTGACCCCCAATTTCCAGCAACACACTCAGGTGTTGGCCATCATGGAGGATGGAAAATTAAACCTTTCTTTCCTCCGGATGAAGTCCGCTAACACCCGAGACACGTTCACCTTCCCTACCATCCTAGATGAAGCTTCTGTTGATCCAGAACAGTGCAAGGGTGTCCTGGTGACCTCCAAGGGCATCACCAAGAGGCAGGCTGACCTGGTGAAGGTGTTTCCCCCGCCGCATGCCTTCATGATGCACTTCTGAATAGTGAGCATAAAAATACCTATCTTTTAATAAATGCTATTTTATATGAGCTTATCTTTCATTTCATCACCTAATAATAATGGTGGGTGTCTAGGCTTAGCATATATGTTGATTTCAGGCAAAAAAAACACAATAATGTTTGATGTAATATGAGTTTAAAAATATCATACGGTGCCCCCCCATACCTGATCCGGTGTCCCCCCTCGTGGGGGGGACACCGGACGAGGTGCCAAAAATTTATAAAAAACCTTAAATGACCCTTATTATCTGAGTTAAGTATTCATGAGGGTACCATAGGTGGGCCATATTGTGAAGTTTGTTTTGGGCACAGTGTGCACTCTCTCAGGTAAAAAATGGATTTTTTATGAATATTTTTCCACTAATAGTACGGTGTCCCCCCACACCACCCTACCGCCAGGGCTACGGATACGGCATACGTACGGCGCGGGCCAGCAGTGGTCTATAGATAGTAATTTTGGGCACGCGAGACTCGAACCTATGATCAGCGCATCAAGGTATACCCTGGGTACGTCTCTGTAGTAATCAGTGGGAGAATATTACGCTGAAAGGCTAATGTGGCAGCTATGTAGCCTATTATCGTAACATTCTGGCGATAGTGAGCTAAAATCGGCCCTATTTCGGAAATCAGCCGATCTTAGCTCAACACCGGCAAACATAGTTTTTAGGTTTATGTTAAGTTATGTTTAGGTCTGGTTTAGGTTAGGTAAGGTTTATGATAGGTTTGTGTTAAGTTTTGTAGAGTTATTTAGGTTAAATAAGCGTCCGCGGGACGATTTCCGAAAGAGGCAGATTTTAGCACAACAGCGGCATTTGAAGTCTCTTTAAATTTATTTATCGGGCTCCCTGACAGCTGAGAGCATGATGATTGGCTAGATAAAGCCGCGTCATGCGAGGCGCTGCTCTGTGATTGGTTAGCAGAATTTTCCCACACATATCCCTAGAATATCCCTATATTCCCCACCCAGAGGCCACCGATAACCGTACGGGAGTGACGGCTCGGTACGAGCATCTCCCTCAGCCCACCCTCGTAAGGTTATTGTAGCCATACACTCGTAAGTTGTCCCTTACGAGGGATTTTCGAGCATCCCTGCCCTGGCCCCTGGACTGCGCACGGAATATCGGCCTGTTGCACATGGGCCTGAACTTGCCCTGAAGTCGGAGGGCCGCTCGGATTCATATATAATATATATATATATATATATATATATATATATATATATATATATATATATATATATATATATATATATATACGCATCATATAGACTGGTTTATCAGTATATATGTTATACTGTAATCTTCGTAAATGTTTGTTCTATAATATTATCAAATAAAAAACAATAAAACACGCTAAAGAAATGCTATTACGAGACTATGAAGAAATATGCATGAACTTAATATTCACTTAACTCTTCGCCGTTTAAAACTTTGCGAGTCAACTTTTATCATGAAGGGTATCAATTATAGAAGCGCAATTTTACTAGCTTTCCATTGCTATATTTCGTTATCTGATAAATTAAATAGAACCATGCATAAATTAGCGTTAAATAAATAAATAAAATCATCAATCGGGTCATTTTCCCGATTGATGATGTTATTTATTTACTTATATATTTCGTTTTCTGATAAATGAATTAGCACCATGTATAAATTAGCGTTAACTAAATAAATAACCTCATCAATCGGGACAACTACCCAATTGATGATTTTATTTATTTATTTAACGCTAATTTATGCATGGTTTTAATTCATTTATCAGATAACGAAATATAGCAATGGAAAGCTAATAAAATTGCGCTTCTATTGATACCCTTCATGATAAAAGTTGACTCGCAAAGTTTTAAATGGCGAAGAGTTGAAGTGAATATTAAGTTCATGCATATTTCTTTAGAGTCTCGTAATGGCATTTCTTTAGCGTGTTTTACTGTTTTGTATTTGATAATATTATAGAACAAACATTTACGAAGATTACAGTATATCATATATACTGATAAACCAGTCTATATGATGGCTTATATAATATATTATATAATAATATATATATATATATTATATATATATATATAATTATATATATATATATATATATATATATATACATAGAATATATCCGAGCGGCCCTCCGACTTCAGGGCAAGTTCAGGCCCATGTGCAACAGGCCGATATTCCGTGCGCAGTCCAGGGGCCCAGGGCCCATACTTATAAAGATTTAGGATTCGTCTTAGACTCGCTCGAGTCTTAAATATGGCGGCCGGCGTCCTAAATAATTTCGAGCGCATCCTAAATCGCTAAGACTCGTCCTAATTTCGAGGTTTGGCTAGGACAGGGTGTGAGGTGTCCTAGCGAGCAGGGCGGCGGCTAAGCCTCGTCCTAAGACGTAAACATGGAGTGCTCCACCCACTCCTGAGAACTTGAGAACTTTTCGTGACAGGATAGATGTACTGGACGAACTTGTTGATACATAACTAATCAAGCGATACCGCTTGGACCGAGAAGGGATTATATATGTGACAGACTAGTGGGAGATGTAATATAAAGTAACACTGAAAAAAATACGGCGATCAGTGCATGACAAGTCACGAGTGTGTTATTATTCACTCTTTGAGGTAGTCATGTTCCTCCTGCCTTGATATCATGTATCGTGATACAGATTGAAGTGCATCCCCACCAAACTGTTGATGCAGAATGGTATGTATCATGTTGAGAATAAAAGCGATTTAGAGTAGGCTCACTATAAATAAAAATTTAAAAAATTGAATAAGTCGTGATTTATTAAGCCATGGAACAATATCCATATAACTCTATTTCTCTTCCCACTGCCGTAGTCTTGATAATTTTCTTATTTGTTCTTGATATCATCTGTTAATATACCAAACCCCACCTCTAACCTAACTTAACAGTTTTTGGTCGAAAGAACTAGATTCTAGGTAGTATATGTATCAGCATTATTATTCTATTGCGCCATGGGAAATTGGGTTTAAAAGACTCAGAATGAAGAAATCTACACTATGCAACAGGTTAGAATTGTCAGGCTCGAGGATGACCTAAACCAAGCGGTAAATATTCCGCAGGAGTTGGCGGTGCCAACCACCCGGACAATCGCGCACCATCAAATTCGTTTTTTTTAACCTAAATAACTCAACATAACCTAATCCAAATCTACCCTAAGCTTAACATAACCTAAACCAAACCTTAACATAACCTAAATCTAACCTAACCTAAACTAAACGTAACCTAACTCAGCAATTTGGTAATAATGGACGATGACTTCGCGGTCGTTTTCAGAGACACCGACTATTTTTTCCTGGTCTTCAATAGGTGCATTTTCTAATGGAGATAGTTTTATTTTGCGCAAGCCCAAAGTTAAAAAAAAAAAAAAATCATCACCGAATTTTATGGTACCGTTTCCATTAAAACACTGTATCTCCATCAGAAAAAGCACTTAAACTTGGCCGGGAGAAATTAGTCAGGGTCTTATAGGTTTTAATGAAACCTAACCTAACCTTTTAGGTTTTAATGAAACCAAAACTAACCTGGAAAATCTTAAAAACAAGGTCTCCACGCTAAGCTGACACAAATGTTGGCTCTACGTATTATACTTACTGTCTTTAAGACATCTGTTTATATTTTAATGAGTGCCGATCCTTACTTTGTCTGCATGGCCGATACTAAATTTCAGCGATCCATAATGTTATATTATTTAGTTTTGGTTGCGGGTCCCGGAAGATGCCAGTAGAAGATGCTCGTAGCCGAAATGCCGTGTGACGAACGCGCATATTTTTGCCACCACTACGGGCATCTTTTGGTAGCAAAATACCAAAAGATGCCGGAAAAAGTGTCTGTGTGACACGGCCTTTAGGTTAGGTTAGGGCAGGTCAGGTTAGGTTAAGTTAGGTTAGGTTACGTTAGGTTAGGTTAGTGCACAGCACAAGGGGCTCGAAGAAGGGTGCTAGGTTAGGTCTGTAGAGTTTGTCATCTTTAGAATAAAGACTCAATCTCCTATCTTCTTCTTATGGCCAACAAGCTTGGGGACATGGTGGAAACCTGGGTTTTTGGGTGAGGGAGCACACACATAAGGGAAATATGGCTACCCCCCCAAAAAAAAATCCTTAAACTAGGGAAATTTTCCTAGTTCATGGACTTTATCGGGGAAATATTTCCCTTATATGTGTGCTCCCCCACAAAAGGAGCACACTCATAAGGGAAATATGGCTCCCCACAAAAAATCCCTAAACTAGGGAAATTTCCCTAGTACATAGACTTAATCGGGGTAATATTTCCCCGATAAAGTTCATGAACTAGGGAATATCCCTAGTTTAGGGATTTTTTTGGGGGGGCCATATTTCCCTTATGTGTGTGCTCCCCCACCCAAAAACCCCGGTTTCCCACCATGTCCCCAAGCTTGTTGGCTATAAGAAGAAGATAGAGGGTGAAGCCTTTGTTCTTAAGATTTACCCCTAACCTTAACCACAAAGTATATCTAACCTAACATTATAGGTTTCATTAAAACCTATAAGACTCTGACAAATCTTTCCCGGCCAAGTTTTAGTGCTTTTTCTGATGGAGATAGTGTTTTTAATGGAAATGGTACCATAATATTCGGTGATAATTTTTTTTTTTTTTTTAAACTGGGTTTGCGCAAAATAAAACTATCTCCGGTAATAATGGGTGAGAGTTTCGCGGTCGTTTACAGAGACACCGACTATTTTTTCTTGGCCTACAATAGGTGCTTGCTCTAATGGAGATGGTTTTATTTTGCGCAAAAAAAAAAAAAAAAAAAAATAATGAAAAAAATTAAACTTAACCCAACTTTATAGGTTTTAATGAAACCTAACCTAACCATATAGGTTTTAATGAAACCTAACCTAACCTTAACCACAAAGTATACCTTTTTTTAATCTTTTTTTTTTGGGTTTGCGCATAATAAAACTTCATTAGAACAAGCACCTACTGTAGGCCAAGAAAAAATAGTCGGTGTCTCTGAAAACGACCGCGAAACTCTCGTCCATTATAACCCTATCTCCATTAGAAAAAGCACCTATTGTAGGCCAGGAAAAAATAGTCGGTGTCTTTGAAAACGACCGCGAAGTCCTCGTCCATTATAACCGGTAGTCCTTGACGTATCTCTCGCTATGGAAGGCGGCGCGGCGATCATGCATTTGGTTGGCGATGCCCTGTCGGGCATCGCCTTGCTCTTCGCCGATCATCTCGGCAGGAAAATTTCCCCCTCGCGGGACATAGGACATTTTTCCTTGCTTAAAGAGCGGGCCCAAAAGGGATGAAATCTTGTCCTAAAAAATTTTATTTTTTTTCCGTCGATGAGCGAAGACAATGCAATTTTTGGGTGTCTTTTAAAGGGAAACGTTACAATCGGGTAAAATTATTTTTAAGATAATTCATTCGTTTAGTCGTCGCAATTATTAGAAATTAACTTGTGTTTTTCGATTTTTTTTATACTTTCGGAGACTCTTGTAGTGATTTTTTTCATAAACCCAAAATTTGGGACTCTTGCAAAATTAGCGCTCAGCGCTTCGTCCCTAAGCCGCCGTCTTGGGACGCTCTTAAAACTTTCCTCAAACCCTTGGGCCAGGTTTTGGACAAAATCCTAGGACAAATCCTAAATCTTTATAATATGGGCCCACATCCCGCGGTAATTAATGTTGTTTCCTATATCGAAATTTGGGCTTTTTTGGAAAAAAACTTTTGTTCTGATGCCTCCCCTCAGGCCCTTGCCTATGGTTTTGGGTCACTCAGGACGCTTGACCCTAATTGCCCCTAATGGTAGTTGGTCACGTTTGCTACCTTTAATGTACAGTCCCCGAAGGGAAAGGGAATGCTCCCCAAACCGTCAAAATGTTCCCTTTTTTTTAAAAACGTGGGGCGAGAGTTCCTATTAACGACAGTTAAAAGTTTATTTTTTAACATAACACCCCCCAAATCTATATTTTTAAAAACGCTTTTACCCGTTTTGTAAATTCGGGCCAAATTGGGGGGGTTATTTAGTGATTGGGGAGTCTGGGGTTGACATGTTGAAACCAATTCCCCTGTATTGTATTGAAGTGTATTTTTAAAATTTAATTTGGAAAAAAGCAAAAAAATTTTTCCAAAACGAATCCCTTTTATTCTTTCTTTGCCCATTACAAGGGGAAAAAACTCGCCAAAAATTTTTTATGTCGGCAAGACTTTGGGTTGGTGTTTCATTTAAGGAGGATACTGCGGGGTCACTACCGCCATTCCACCGCTTTTTCTATATTTTTTTTTTTTTGTATCTTTTACAGTTTAAAAAAAAAAAATGCACTTCCGCGAAAACCTTTAAACTTTGGGTATTTATTCTAGGTTTCCCATACTCCCCCCCTCCCCCCCAAAATAAGCTTGGACCGGGGGGATGCGGGATATATGGCTGGGGTACAAAATGCTTGAAACCACATCTTTTTGATTAGGAAATTAAAAATATTCTCTAGTTTAGGGAAAATTTTGGTTTCTTCGGGTCCAGAGACGTGTGAACCTGACGACCCTCACAGAATGTGACTAATGTTGAGAACCCCCCCCAACCCCCCGCTAGGGGGTTTGGTTTAGGTTTAGATTTGGTTAGGTTGGGTTTTGGGGTTGGTTTAGGTTAGTTATCGGTGGGTCAGCCCCCCCTGGGTTTGGGTTGATTTTGGTTAGGCAAATTTCTCTAGAAAAAGGGAAAATTCCCCCGATCTGGGGAAATTTTTAACCCCAAAACAACTTTTAAATTACGTGTTTCCGGCGCAAAATTTGTTCCCCACCAAAAACCCCGCTTCCCACAGGCCCAAACTTTTTTGGGGGGGAAGTGGGAGAGTAGGGGAAAACACTAAAATTTTTTAACCAAACTTTATATTACATATTGTAAAATTATATGTTGTCTTAGACTAATACTCATACAGACAAAACCTCCCCTTCCAGGGGCCCCCCCAACCAATTAGGGGGTTTGGGTTTAGGGTTTTTTTTTTTAGGGTGGGTTTTTTTGGTTAGGTTAGTTAGTCTGGTTGGGTTTTAATTAGTTTTGGGTTAGTTTATTTGGTTGGTTTTTTTTATGGGGTGGGTCAAGCCCCCCCTAGGTTGGTTAATTTTGGTTAAAAAATTTTCTCTAGATATAGGAAATTTACTTTGATCTAGGGATTTGTCTCCCTACACACTTCAAAAATTACGTGTCTCCGACGCATTATTTGCTCCCCACCCAAAAAACCCCGCATTCCCCAGGTGCCCAACCCCTTTGGGGGGTTTAGTGGAGGTAGGGGGACACCTAAAATTTCCGGGAAAAAACTATCGTGTCTCAAAAAATGACCGCGCGTCCTCGTCCATTTTTACCAAAAACACAATTTTAGGCAAGGAAAAACGATATTATTTTATGTTTCCCCAATACTCCCCCTTCCCCACAACAAGCTTGGGGACCTGGGGAATGCGGGATTTTGGGTGGGGTACCAAAAATCGTCGCAACCACATAGTTTTTGAGTTAGGGGGGGTTGAAAAAAAACCCCAGATTTTGGGAAAAATTTTTGTTTTTTTCTGAGTTTCCCGGACGTTAAACTTGACGATCCTCACAGAATGATTCCCAGGTCAGAACTCCCCCAACCCCCCGCAGGAGGTTAGGTTAGGTTTATTTGGTTAGGTTTTGGTTAGATCTGGTTAGGTTGGGTTTGATTTGGTTAGATTTATAGGTTAGGTTTAGTTTTTATCGTGGGTTTAGCCCCCCCTAGTTTAGGTTAATTTTGGTTTTGGAAAAATTTTTCTAGTTAAGGAAAATTTCTTTTGATCTAGGGAGTTTTTTCTCCTCTACACCTTCTTAAATTACGTGTTCCGCGCATAATTTCTCCCCCCCCGAAAAACCCCCCATTCCCACAGGGGCCCAACTTTCTTGGGGGGTTTGTGGGAGAGCATGGGCCCAAAAACTAGAAAAATTTCCGAAAACTAGTCAGTGTCTCAGAAAAAGACCGCGCACCCCGTCCATTTTTTTAAAACCAAAAACCTAATTTTAGGCAAGGAAATCTGTCTGTTTTCAGAAAAAGACTGCGCATCCCTCCCTTTTTATCAAAAAGCACAAAAATTTACCCCAAAGGAAAAAAAAGTCTGTCTAAAAAAACCGCGCAGCCTTGTCCATTTTTACCAAAAGCACTAATTTTAGGCCAGGAAATCTATCTTTTCAAAAAATGACCGGCAGTCCTCGTTTTTTTTTACCGGTATCCTTTCCCCTAATATCCTACTAACCTAACCCTTACCTTTGGGGGAGTTCCCGGGTTGTTCAGGACAGATTTCGTAGACAGATACCGGGCCCTTCTCATTATCCCTAATGAAAAATTAGGTCACTCGTGTCGGGCCTCCTCCCCCCTTGAATTATTTTTTGGGAAAAATGATGTCTGCCCCCTTTTTTTCCCCGAATTATTAGGGTTTAATCAGATGGCTGGGCCCCTTATTGCCCTAGAAATTTTATTAAAAATCAAACAGGGTGTCTGCGCCTTAAATTTTGCCTCCAATTGTTTATTTTCTGGGGCAAAACTGTACTGTCAATGGTAGTCCTTATGGGTACCGTTGATTCGGGGCCCCCGTTGAAAAAGGCGCCCATATAGCATGCTACCCCCGCGACAGGGGATTTTCCCCGGGGCGTTTTCAGAGACACACTATTTTTTCTTGGCCTAAATAGGGGGTTGTTCTAAAGGAGATAGTTTTTATTTTGCGCAACCCATAAAAAAAAAAAAAAAACTTTGTGGTTAAGGTTGGTAGGTTTCATTAAAAAACCCATAAGGGTTAGGTTAGGTTTCATTAAAACCTTTAAGGTTAGGGTTTGGTTTCATTAAAACCTTAGGTTTTGGTTAGTTTTTAAACCTATAAAATTAGGTTAAGGTTTTTTAAACCCATAAAGGGTTTGGGTTTAAATTTGTTTTTTTTTTTTTTTTGTTTTTTGCGCAAAATAAAACTATCTCCTTAGAAAGCACCTATTTTAGGCCAAGAAAAAATGTGGTGTCTCTAAAACGACCCCCGAAACTCTCGTCCTTTTGCATTTAAAATAGGCGGCCTGATTCACTGGCGGTCCGAAACAACTGGATCCCCCTTAGGTGGGGAAGCCCCTCGGTTCACAACCCAAAGTCCCGGGTTTGTCCCCGGGGGGAGCGGAACAGTTTGGGGGTTTCCTTAAAAAACCCGAGCCCCCGTCCACCCACAGTGAATGGGTACCGGGTGTTTGCCGGGGTTTGTAACCCCCTCCCGGGTGCGGCTTCGGCCAACCTATAAAATAAGTATAGAGAACTCTAAAGGGGTGTCGCGACGAGCTTCTGGGGTTTCGCAAAAATCCATCTCAGCTTGTCAATAACTGCGAAATACTCAACATCTCATCAAAAACCCCTTCCTTTTCGCTTTAAACATGATACTTTGATTTTTGTGTCAAGCCGCTGAGTAATCAGCTGTTAATGTTTGTAAACATTATTTTATCTCGTGACAGCCTTGTGATTTGGGTGATAGATCTGAATAGATGATTAAACACTGCTGTTTGCTATTTGCGAGGATGACTCAATGTATTCGCCAGCCAATCAGCTGTCTCTGTGGAGATACTCCGAGATACTCCTCCTTGCGCCCGGCTTAAGTCCATCTCGGCGGATTATTCAAACAGCCTCGGCGCAAGAGGGGGGCGAGGGTTGCGCCGGAGTAGCATTTACGCCATACTTACACCGGTTGACTTACGCTTTTTTGCTGGATCTGGCCCCAGGTATATAGTGGTCTATGTCTCGGTGCAACTGTAAGGGAAAGCGACCGTGACGGGTGATGGTACGGGTCGCGTCGCTTTCCAGATCCAGGATCGTCTGAGCAGGTAGGGAGTGGACCAAATGGGTGTCGGAGAGAAAACACACGGGGACCGTGTGGAAGTTTAATCTTACTCTTCACACAGTTAAACAAATACAATCACAATAAAACAAGGATACTACCACTGAGGCTTCGCAACACCCTTCCTCGTTCTGTCTCCGTGACACGGGGAAGAGAAGATATACATACTCACTACATGTCACTGGAGACAAACGAACCGAAGAAAATGGAGGCACCTTGTCGTAGTATAACCTTTCAACCCAGCCAAGGGAGAGAGGTGTGCTCCAGCTCGGCACCAAGCCTACTCTGCCTGGAATGCCGATGCATGGAGGCCTAGTAACCTCGGTTGGAAGCCTCACGAAGCAGGTAGTTATGGGTTGAGGCCTCGGGAACCAGGTCGTTAAGGCGCTGACCTTCGCGGGCTTAACGACCTCAGAGGCTGAAGGAAGGGGCGGGGGGGGGGGGGGGGGGCGAGCTTCGAGCTACACTTCGAAGCGCCACTAATTATCCGCTCCTCCTCAGCCGGCTGATGGTGGGAGTGGTGTTTTTCGCTTACACTGCTCCCCCCATCAAGAGTCTACCCTCGGTAGGTAGACTGGGCGGAGAAACACCACCTAAAAAAAAACACAGGAGAGTTAAACAAGAGTCTACATCTATCCTAAATACTGATGAAGGGAACCCGAAGTGACGCTTTGAGCTCTTGGGGTGAGACCATGGCCCTGATCCTGTCGAAGACAGCTTGAGGGCGGAGCAAGGTTGATCCCAAACTGAAGAATATACAAAAGATGTTGTCCAAGTAGAAACACACATTTGACAGACCTCCGAGGACGATGGCCATCAGTCGGAGGTAGGTACACAGGCAGTGGACGAGTCCAAAGGGTAGACGTTGCGCGCCGACGCCCAGGTGTCTGCCTTCTCCACTGCTGTCTTGAGCGCGGTGACCTCCTGAAGTCCTGATGATAGCGTTCCGGTGTTTGCTCGAAACCAGTCAGCAGTGCCTGTTTGAGGAGAGCAAAGTCCCTGATGGTGTTAGTGTCGAGGGAAGAATACATCTCTGCCGCATTTCCAGTTAAAAAGCTCCCCAACCTAACGGCAAGACTACTCTCCTCACGCTCTCTTGCTCTTTCTTCTTGCTCGTAGGCCTGTGGCTGGAGGATGAACTTGCCAAGGTCATCTCCAGACAGGCCAAGTGACGTTGCCTGAACTCTGAGCTCTTCGAGAGTAGAGAACTTAGACATGGTGGCAACAAACACTCCGTACAACACACACAGCAAACACAAACTGGCAGTACACAGACTGCACTGAAACACCGACAGGCGGCGGTGAGAACTGGGCGTCCTAAACCTTGGCTGGTCAATTATGTAGACACAGAAACTAGCCGAAAGCATTCTGCTTAGCGGCTCCTTGTTCAAGCACAGAACAAGGGTGGTTAGAAGGCTAAACAGCCTGCACCTAACCAGGGTAGACTAGAAGGCCCTCTGGCCTGCACCTAGTCTCGCGCTCGTCGAGCGCAATGGGGAGTTTTCTAATAAGCTCACGCTCAAGCCTGTTTCTCGCGCTGTCATATCCACTGCCCTTTGAGCGTGAATGATCTATCATTTACCGTAAATTCCCTGTGCTTTTTTGGGACATATCAGAATTACCTTCAATACAACAACTGAAACAGTTTCCTATACAAATGTAGTTTTATCATTTTATTTGTGAGCACTTGGTGAAAATATTGGCATAACAGTTGAATACTTGAAAACTCAATTTTTAAAATCGTCTTTTCATGAATAAACGCAAGTTCAAGCAGAATGAGGGTTATAGACCCAGGACGCCAGCCTGTGAGTAAGAGAGAGGCCAGTCGTATTCATAGACACCAGGACCAGACTCTGAGGTAGAAGAAGGCCAGGCTCGCGCTCAGAGTTAGCCACTGAAAGGCAAGATGATGACGACCACTACCAACACGGTTGTGATTGCTGGGAGATCTGTTTTTGTTGACTTTCCCCGGAGGTAGGAGAGAGGCCATTCCGTGTTCATAGACCAGACCCAGACTCTGAGGTAGGAGAGAGGCCAGCCGTGTTCATAGACCCGAGGACGCCAGACTTCCTGAGGTAGGTGAGAGAGGGCCATCCGTGTCATAGACCCTGACGCCAGACTCTGAGGTAGGAGAGAGGCCCAGTCCGTGTTCATAGACCTAGACGCCAGACTCTGAGGTGGAGAGAGGCCAGTCCGTGTTCATATACCCGGACCCAGACTCTGAGGTAGAAGAGAGGACCAGGTAGGAGAGGGTCCAGTCCGTGTTGTGTGCTACATCAAAAGCCTCACAGGTAGGAGAGAATGGCAGGATGTTAGGACAAAGGCTGCGCAATACAAGGGAATTGAGAAAACAGCTCGGGTGTGGATCGAGGAGCAAGATACTAAGGAACGTAAACCCGAGGGATGATGAAGACACAGGAGGGAGACGTGCCGGAGTGCGAGGTGGATGCACATAAGTGCGGAAAGTGTCAAGTAGAGGGGACGGGATTGTGGATGATGCACTTCATGTTGATATATGTGATGATTGGATTCACATGAATGGTGATTAATATACCTGAAGCTGATTACGAGTTTCATAACGCGGAACGCGCAGGTAAACAGGCTGAGTTACAACTGAATTCGTTTGCCAACTGTGAAGTGTCAAGCTACATAATCAGCTTCAAGAATCAGTGAACAACTGAAAAGAAATGATAGGTAAACATCAAGTTTTGGAACATACAGTGGACGAGAATGAGAGCCGATAGGGTTAAAAGGCAGGACAAAGGAGAAGAAGTTTGATGACCGCTGAGTCACTGAGGCAAAATCAGTCCATTTAATGAAGTAGTAGAGAAACTCGGAAGCACCCATAGCCTGATGATAGGCTCGGAACCTTGGAAGCACAAATGTAAGCCCGAGGATAAGATAGAGTCACATATCAAGGATAATGTATGAAGTTCGGGAGAATATTGCTGACCTGAAAACCAATGGTAGCAAGATGAAATGAAGAACACGTTAGTTTCTCATAATAAGGATGTTTCTATTGCTGAGGCAGGGAAAGTTATGAAAACGATTAAGAATGACCAAGCAACAGCATGTGGGGATGAAGTGATTCAGCAAACAACTCAACAGATCCGGAGCAGACTAGATCCAAGGCCCCCCCCCCACACAATATAATTATGTATTCGTACAGGAGGAGATTCTGGACGGGTTATGAACTTACCAAATCAGAAAGGAAAAGAAAAGCATGACAGAATAGTTTTTTATTGAAATAATGTAATGAGATTGGGTGACCGTGTTATGATGTGATCTATCCCCATCAATAGAATTGAAGATAACACTGGACTGGGTTTGCTGACAAAGGTTTGCAATAAGAAGCCAGGCACCCTACTTGTGAAGTAAACAGTGGACTGAAAGAAAGGATCATGAGAGATGGCGTTAGGTTAAAGCAGCAAGAAAGTGGTGTACAAGACACGTTAGGGTGGCACACGACATGTCAAAGAGGACATCCCAATGACAAACACAGTGGAGTAAGCAAAAGCTAAAAATGAAGCTGAAAAAGAACACAGACAATTTTTACATAATCAGGGAAATCCTTTGGGATCGGAACGAATCGTAGAGTGAGAGGAGAGAGGTGAACCCGAGCGCCCCCAAAAAAAAAAAATTTGTTAAAAAACCAGCACCGAGGAATGCGGCAGAAGGAGGGGCCGCACAGCCCCAACCAGACTAGCCGAAATCAAAATCACTTAGGAGGACGAGGACAGACAAAGACACCACCCGGCGATAGAAATACATGAAGGTTGGGATGTATAAATGTTATGGGTTGGGTGTTGGTACATTGAGGATGTATGCAAGGAATTGGAGTGATGGAATTCGAAACTAGTTGGTGTGACTGCAAACCATTTAAGAGAACGATGTAGCGAATGCATGATCGTGAGTATGATATGATTGAAAAGGACGAAAGAACAGAGAAACTAGGAGTAGGTGTTGCCTTTCTTCATAGAAAGGCAGGAAACCTTAAAGTAATGAGATAGACGTGGGTAACAGTTGCCTATGAGTGAGGATTTTTCTGGCTGCTAAGTAGAATTTTTATGGGTCAGAACGACAAGGAAAAAAAGTTTATAGTGATTGTGGTATAAACATGACGGTTTGAGGTGATAGAGCATGAGAGAGAATACGAATGAATTACAACATTATAAAGAAGATTTTTTAGAGACCCTGCGGTGAGAGTGTGATGGTTATGGGTGATTGAGTGCAACCTCTGGGTAGCTATTAGAGCAATAAATCAAAATGGAGAAATGCTTTGCTAAATTCAATAGATGAGTTGGAGTTAGAAAACCTTATGAACTGTGGCAGAGGGTCTCGCGTGACGTGGAATGCAAGAACCAAGAGAGTTCAATTGATTATGGTTGGTGAATGGCAAAATGCGAGAGAGTGTTTCTCGAATTTGGCTAGATGAGAGGGAACAAAAAATTGATATTGTGTCTGATTCATATATGCTTGTGTGGACTGTATGATGTGGACTAAAAAGTGACCAAAATTAGACGGTGAAGAAGCACATGGAGGTTGAGAGTGCAAAATGGGAAGATTTTCCAGTGTGTCCCCTTGAGTGGATGTGGGACAGAGAAAGAGTACAGGAGGTGAATGAGCTAATGATAAGACTAACGGAAATGTTGAGGTGAGCGCTGCACTTAAAAAATAGGGTTTATTAGAAAAATGGAAGAAAGAGAGTGAATGAACCCATGGTGGAATGGAGGATGATTAAGAGGCAAGTGAAGAAACGCAAAAGGTTAAACAAGAATTAAAGGGTTAAAGAAAGGATGCAAGAACGTGAAGAAGCAGAGGGTTGAATACCAGAATGCATGGACCAGAATATGTAGAAACAGCAAGCGACTAAAAAACGAAAGATAAGATATGCTAAAGTTATGTTGGTGACAGGATTAAGATCCGATCCCTGAAAGAGAAAGGACATTGCATGTGGGCGTGAGTGGTACACTCTATTCAGGAGAGGGGAAAAGATGGCTGGGAATAAGATGTGAAAGCCTTGAAATTAAATGCTGAATGTGTAAGCAGATGAGACAAAAATCAAAGAGGTTATAAAAAACTTTTGGGAAGACATAGGAGGCTTGGGTGAAATCTTTTGCCGTAAGACCAAATGTAATACGTTGGAAGTAAAAGATCGGAAGAAGTTGAATGACTGGATTAGCGGGATGAAGTAGAGAAGTGTGGAAGAAGGCAAAAGAATGAAAAAGCAGCAGGCCCGGATGAAATACCATATGAGATGGTATAAGAATGGGGGTGCGGTTGTGATTGACAGATGACTGACCTTTTTAACCGGGTGTGTGGGAGAAGAAGGGTGCCTAGAAAATTGAATGATTGTAGAGTGACCCTATTGGCAGAAAGGAAGGATACATGAGTAAGAGTGAATTGAAGAACTATAGACCAATAGCCCTAATGAATACAGTAGTAAAAGTTTTTAGTGCAGTGTGGAATGAAAGGTGTGTAAATGGTTGGAAAGAGAGCTATGGTGTTACGTGAGGATCAAAATGGTTTTCGAGTGGATGGACGGCAGGACACATGTTTTGTGGTGAAATGAGAATAATTGAAAAGAAGGAAATGGAGGGAAAGACACTGTACATTGGGTTCCTAGCCATTGAGAATCCTATGAATAGAGTAAACAGAGAAATGTTATGCAAGGTTTTGGAAAGGTTGGGTTGAAGCAAAGTAGTGAAACATAGTGAGAACACTTTGAAGACACTGAGCAAAATATAGGCTAGGTAGTATCGAAACAGAATGGGTAGAGGAGTGAGAGATGTGTTAGGCAAGGATGCCTCTGTCCCCAGCCCTTGTTTTCGTCTGAATACTGAGGAACTGCCAGTATGAATGAGAAGATGGATGCAGAGTGAGAGTAGAAATGACAATAAGCTTGTTACTGTATGCAGATGATGTGGTAGTTTATTAGTGAGTCGGGCCGATGGGGTGACTCAGAGGCATGTTTAGATGTGGTGAAGTGAGTATGGGAGAGGACCTTTGGAGTAAATTTAGCCGTGAGAAAAGTAAGGTGATGATGTAATAATAACAGGAGGATGACAGAACGCTGACATGGAGACTGGGGAGAATGAATTAGAACAACTAGTGAATAAAGTCCTAGGGAGGTGCATGAGTTCCATGGATGTGGACAAGCAAGCGATAGATCAGCCAGGCCATCAGTGGGTTGGTCGAACTTTGGAGTGTGGCAAGGATGGAAGGGCAGCAGTATGATGGGTTGAGGGAAGTGTGAAAAGTGTGGCTTCCCAAGCATTAATGTATGGTATGTAGGTGATTGCATGGAATAGAGTGAAATAGAGATATTGGAAAGTGGGACAGATAAAGTAGCAAGATGGCACTGATGCCCCCATAGGCAGCGACTGACGGTTTAAAGGTGACATGGATGGAGTATAAACATTTGGGGAGTAGACATGCGAAAGCAACACTCAGTATAAGATCAGACTGGACGAATGGGAGACCACAAGATTGGCACGAAAAGTTATTTGTGTAGTGAAATGTAGTAGTAAATGGGGGAAGCGATGCAAAAAATGGTAGAAAGAAGTGGATTGCGATTTGGTGGATGTATCAACTGATAGAATGGACAGACCGATGTAATGGAATGAATATGGTTGAATGGTGTTGACAGAAGGCCTTGATTGGGATGTGAGAAAGTGGACAACTGAGATCGATAGAGTATTTGAAGTATGTGGGCTGAGTAAGTGGAAAAATAAGATAGGAGCAAAAGAAAACCGCTAGAATGGTATATAGGAAAAGAGGCCCAGCGTATAAGTGTGTATGATGGAACCCGGGGTGCGACCTTCTCTTCCAAGCCAGAACACAGTGCTTTAGATGTCAATGCAAGGAACTACAGATGGTCCGAGTCAGGCAGCAAAGTGTGCCAGATGTGTGACATGAGGTGGGATGAAAACAGTGGGAACATTTGATAACTAGAATGTGCGAATTATAGCGGGAGAGAATGGAAATGATGCGTGTGGGTTTTGACCTGAAATGGAGGTGATATGGACGAGTGGTTGCAATGACAGGAAGGGAATGATGTTATTACTGCTGGGCTGTGTGGTGGACAAGTGGAGCTGATGATTGAGACCGTGAAAGAGTTTTTGAACGAATGTGGTTAAATGAGAAATGACAATAGACTCTACAGCCCGAAAACAAGAACAAGAACAAGAATACAGGAGCAGCCGTTTAAAGCCTGGGCGGCATTTTGGTAAGGGGCTCATAACTACACCCTCTTAGCGTCTAGACCGACTTAGTTTATACCGGGCCAAGAAGATTACTAAGAAAGCATTTTCGGGCGTCATCTTAGCCTCGTGTAAGGGGACAGAAGGCCACCCTTCTTAGTGCCACCTAACATCAGCGCGCGCGACCAAGTGCTGTATTTTGGTCGGGAAAATCGTATACCAGACACCCAGTCTCACCATCTCTCTCATCTCTCTCTCTCTATCCTCTCTCTCTCTCTCTCTCTCTCCTCTCCATGGATCTCATCTCGTCTCTCTCTACGTCTCTCTCTCTCGTCGGCCTCTCCTCTCTCATGCTCCTCTCTCTCTCTCTCTCTCTCTCTCATCTCTCTCTCTCTCTCTCCTCTCTCTCTCTCTCCCTTCTCCGATCTTTCCTTCTCTCCTCTCTCTCTTTCCCCTTCTCTCTCTCTCTTTCCCTTCTCTCTCTCTCTCTATCTCTCTCTCTCATCTCTCTCTCCTCTCGCTTTCTCTCTCGCCTCTCTCTCTCTCTCTCTCTCTCTCTCTCTCTCTCTCTCCTTCTCTCGTCTTCTCTCTCTCTCTCTCTCTCCTCTCTCTCTCTTCTCTTCTCTCTCCTGTCTCTCTCTTTCTCATCTCTCTCTCCGTCTCTCTCTCCATTCTCCTCGCTCTCTCTCTCTCTCTCTCTCTCTCATCTCTCCTCTCTCTCCTCTCTCTCTCTCATCCTCTCTCTCTCCTCTCTCTCTCTCTCTCTCATCTCTCTCTCCTTTTTTTTCTTCTATTATGTCTTCTCCCGCCTCTTCTTCTCCTTGAGTTGCCATATGTTTTCTGCTAGTCACAGTGCAGTGTACATCAACGCCGAGGAGTTTCTCTCTCTCTCTCTCTCTTCTCTCTCTTCTCTCTCTCTCTCGTCTCTCTCTCTCATCTCTCTCATCTCTCTCTCGTCCCTCTCTCTCTCTCACTCTCTCGCTCTCTCGTCGTTCTCCATCTCTCAGTCATCTCTCGTCCTCTCTCTTCTCTCTCTCTCATCTTCATTGCTCTCTCTCTCCTCTCCGAACTCTCTCCTCTCTCTCCTCTCTCTTCTCCTCGTCCATCTCTCTCCTCTCTCTCTCTTCCGTCTCCACTCTCTCTCTCTCTCTCTCTCTCTCTCTCTCTCCTCCTCCTCTCTCATCTTCTTTCTGGTCTCTCTCTCCTCTCTCTCTCTCTCTCTCTTCTCTCTCTCTCTCACTCTGCTCTCTCCTCTTCTCTTCTCTCCTCTCTCTCTCTCTCTCTCTCTCTCCTCTCTCTCTCATCCTACTCATCTCTCTCACTCTCTCTCTCTCTCTCTCTCTCTCTCTCTCTCACTCTCTCTCTCTCTCTCTCTCTCAATCTCTCTCTCTCTCTCTCTCCCTCCATCTCTCTCTCTCTCGTCTCCTCTCTCTCTCTCTCTCTCTCTCTCTTCGTCTCATCGTCTCTCTCTCTCTCGTCTCTCGTCACCTCATCTCTCTCTCTCCTCTCTCTCTCTCCTATCTCTCTCTCCTCTCGTCTCTCTCCCTCTCTCTCTCTCTCTTTTCTCTCTCTCTCTCTCTCTCTCCTCTCTCTCTCTCTCTCTCTCTCTCTCTCTCTCTCTCTCTCCTCTCTCTCTTCCCCTCTCTCTCTCTCTCTCTCTCTCTCTCTCTCTCTCTCTCTCTCTCTCTCTCTCTCTCTCTCTCTCTCTCTCTCTCTTCTCTCTCCTCTCTCTTCTCTCTCACCCTCCCTCCTCTCCTCTCTTCTCTCCTTTTTTTCTTCTAATATTTCTTCTCCCTCCTCTTCCTTCTCCTTTTCATCCTCCACACCACATCATAGCAGTATGTGATATTATCGTGAATAACGAAACTTTTTCTGGTGAGTTTTGATATTGTTTTGAATTAATCTGCTAACCGTTTCTGTCGCAATCATATCTATTCCCCAGCCCACCCCTTATATATAGTATTATATAAAATATATTTATACATAGTGTATTACAGCCTAATATACTGTATACAGCCCTAAAAATATATATATAACAAATAATATAACCTTGTTGTTATGGTGACGAAGAAAATTGCGGGCTAAAGACGACCCCAACCCTGCCTTAGTTTACACTCGCTGCGCTGTCTTAGGCGGAGCGAAATTTGCTTCCGAAAATGTCCACCTAGCCCTAAGATGGTCTTAGTCCCCTCAGATGGTCTTAGTAGTGTTCCAAAATGCCCCCCCTGGTTCTTGAAATGTCGCAAATGGAAGAGGCCTCTTATGTTTTTGCCTACTATTTACAGGCGTATCAAGAAGATATGACTACCACATACAACGAATAGAAATGGAGGCGGATAATAGGATCTGGATAGATCAGTAGTGAACCTGCAAAAATTATTGGTAACGTAACAAAATTGTCTGATAGCCGTTGCAAGGACGCAACTAGTCAATTGACATCTTTTCGTAAGATCGCATGGATAGCGACCTCTGTGTTACTTGTTAACAACAAATAGGTGTATTCTACCTAGACGCTGTCTCGTGTATTGTGAAATGGATGACCTTTTCAAGCTTGAGAAGCTATCCTTGGTCTCCAAGATATGTGTTGAACTGGAAAATCACTTAGGAATAAATGATAAAGACGTTGGTAAGTAAGATTTGATTATATTTTTATGTAGGCCTGCCGTGATCCCCCTAATTTCCCTAACAGTAGAGGACGAGCACTCCTGTGAAATTGTTCATATGGACGTAATATGCCGATTTATGGTAGCTAATATTCGTGAGTCATTCCATGCGCTTTTTATTCTAACTTTTTGAACCATAATCCATTTGGTCAAAACTATGGGTGTAAGTGTTGTTTAAACCAATACACGATCGGTGGTTTAAAGTATCGAAAACATTTCGTTCTCATTATAATTATTATTTCTTACCCCTAAAACAGCCTGCGAAAATGAAAAATCGGTTATAATGGACGAGAACTGCGCGGTCGCTATTGCCGTTACCACTTACGTACCTTTTCGGTAAATTTAAGGTTTAGGTCATCCCGCGGTAAATTTTTACACAAGAACCGAAATTCCCTACACAATTGGCACTATGGTTTCTGTTTACCTTAATGGATTCTAAGAAACATTATCTATGAACTTCCGTTGCAAATCACTACTTTCGGAAATATAAGATGTTTTTAATAGGAAGGAGTGTATAGGAGATATGAAAATTAAACTAACCTAACTTTTGACTCACTAACCTAACCTAACCTAACCTAATCCCACGCTTTAACCGGTAAATCTTAAGAACAAAGGCTCCACCACCTATCTTCTTATAGCCAACAAGCTTGGGGACATGGTGGGAAACCGGGGTTTTTGGGTGGGGGAGCACACACATAAGAGAAATATGGCCCCCCACAAAAAAATCACTAAACTAGGAAAATTTCCATAGGTCATACACTTTATCGGGGTCATATTTCCCTTATATGTGTGCTCCCCCACCAAAAAACCCCGGTTTCCACCATGTCCCCAAGCTTGTTGTATAAGAAGAAGATAGGAGGTTGAGCCTGTAGTCAAAAGATGACAAAACTCTACAGACCTAACCTAGCACCCCTCCTCGACCCCTCCATGCTGTGCACTAACCTAACCTAACCTGCCCTAACCTAACCTAACCTGACCTAACCTAACCTACTCTAACCTAACGGGGGGGCTCTGCCCCCCCTCGACCCCCCCGTGCTGTGCACTAGTCTAACCAAACCTAGCGAACGGGGGCGCTTAAAACTACATATACGTAGGTTATACCTACTACTTAGATACGCACTACTTTCTCAAACTCGTCGTCCATTGCGCATCTCGCTGGACTTAGTTTTTCTCAAGAATCTGAAATGTAATATCGGCCCTGTAGGCAAAGTAAGGATCGGCACTCATTAAAATCTAAACAGATGTGTTAAGGACAGTAAGTATAATACGTAGAGCCAACATTTGGGCCAGCTTAGCGTAGAGCCCTTGTTCTTAAGATTTTCCCTTTAACCTCCTAACTAAAGCCGAATCTGCACAAAAAAAGTGTCCGCAGCAAGGAAAGAACAGAGGCGATGCAGGTCACAAGAGGAAGAAGAGTGAGGCGCTCGTAAACACTTGTCTCTCGCCGCCCTATGAACAACATGTCATTATCTCCAAAAGTAATGATTTGCGACGGAAGCTCAGAGACAGAATGTTTCCTATAATCGGTAAATTTCTAGTGTTTGCCCATACTCTCCCACTTCCCCCAAACAAGTTTGGGGACCTGTGGGAATGCGGGGTTTTCGGGTGGGGAACAAATTATGCGCCAGAAATACGTAATTTAGGAGTTGTGTATGGGGGGTAAAACTCCCTAGATCTAGGGTAATTTTCTTATATAGAGAGAAATTTGCCTAACCAAAATTACCCTAACCTAGCCAAATTTAACCTAACCTAGCGGGGGGCTTGACCCACCGATAACCTAACCTAACCAAATCTAACCTAACCAAACCAAATCTAACCTAACCTAACCAAATCTAACCTAACCTAACCTACCCTAACCTAACCAAATCTAACCTAACCTAGCGGGAGTTGGGGGGGGGGGGTTCGATACTTCGGTCATCATTCTGTGAGGATCTCAGGTTCACACGTCTCTGGACTCAAAAGAAATCCAATGAATTTTCCCTAGATCTAGGGAATTTTTTCAACACCCCTAACTCAAACACTATGTGGTTGCGACGCATATTTTGTACCCCAGCCAAATATCCCGCATTCCCCCAGGTCTTCAAGCTTGTTTTGTGGGAGAGGGGGAGTATGGGCAAACACTAGAATAATACCCTAGAATCCAATATGGTAAACAGAAACCACACTCCAGTTTCGGTCCTAGTGTAAAACAATACCCATCCCGCGATTTCGAGGCCGAAACTTAGTTTTCCTAAATAGTTTTGATGTGCTTTGAATGAATCTGGAACTCGTTTTTGCCAGAAATCAAATTTGGGTAAATTTCTGCGTTTGCCCATACTCTCCCCCTCCATAAGCTCCAACGAGCTTGGGGACCTGTGGGAATGCGGGTTTTTTGGGTGGGGAGCAAATAATACGTCGGAAACACGTATATTTTGAGTTAGGTAGGGGAACAAACATTCCCTAGATCTAGAAGAATTTACCTAACCAAATACATTTTAACCTAACCTCTTAGCGAGGCGACTCCGTCCCTATCGACCCCCGGTAATCTAACCAAATTTAACCTGTCCGAGCAGGTGGTTACCCCCGTGACCCCCCCGATACTCTAACCCAGTGGTTCTCAAACTTGGTCGAGACCCAAAGTTGGGTCGCAAAATAAATTTTAATGGGGCGCAGGCACATAGAAAAAAGACTTATGCATTCAATGTATTTTATCTACTCAACTGAAATTGAAAATATTGTTTTTACACCGCCAGGGGCCTGTTTCACTACCTCACGAGTGATGCCACTCCTATGTTTTTCCACGTAGATCTGTGTTTTTCTGCCTCGGCTTAGGTGTCTACCGCAGGTTTTTTTTGAACAAACAACCATTAACCTATGTTTTTTATCGGTTCAAATTTTATAACATATACACACAAACCTCGATTTCCTGGATATTGGATTTGCCGGACAAAATCCGAGGTCCAGGGGGGATATGTCAGAGTCCCAGATTATTATTTTTTTTTCTCTTTTTTTTTTTCTCGTTGAAATGCCTGGTCCTGTTCGTAAATTGACAAAGTTGTCCGGCAGTCCGAGCGTCTCCTGTCACCCCTGGTCAGTGTCCGCGCCTCCCGCCAGGTGGCAGCATGCTCAGTGGTCGTATTGTTTACATTTGGACACACGACACTCACAGTTCACCTGCACCACCTCCGTTAGTCCCCTGACCCCCACTGCCCCTGGTGCAGGAACGTCTCTTGAGATTATTGAATACTTTCTGCTGCCTCCCGCCAGGTGGCAGCATGCTCAGCGGTCGTATTGTTTACATTTGGGCACACGACACTCACGGTTCACCTGCACCGCCTCCGTTAGTACCCTGACCCCCACTGCCCCTGGTGCAGGAACGTCTCTTGAGACTTTAGAACACTTTCTGCTGCCTCCCGCCAGGTGGCAGCATGCTCAGCGGACGCAAAAGTCCGCAGCGGGGTAGTTGATATTAGCGGTTGCCGGACAGTAAATACTAGAGTAGGATAAATGTCCGGGGGTGGGTAATGACATCGAACTTTTTTTTTTTTAAGAGGATAATTCCTGGACTGTTGCGATTCCCGGACTTTTGCGGTTCCCGGACCAGTGCTCCCCCCTATTAGTCCGGGAAAACGAGGTTTGTGTGTACAGGAGAACCTCATTTAACCGGCATTTAAAACAACGGCACTAATCGACCCAGGCTTTTTTTTTTTTTTTTTTTTTTTTTTTTTTTTTTTTTTTCTTCTTCTTCTTCTTCTTCTTCTCCGGGCCTCCAGCAGGGAGGACCACGGGCTAGCTTGAGCTCGTCAGAGAGATCCTGTGAAAAAAGAGAGGAGAGTGTTCGTGCTGCTGGCGTGCGACACGAGGACTAGCTTGTCCATCCTGACGAGGAGTGCGGGGTAGAAAGGGGCACTCAGCAGGATAACCCAGGCATTAATTAGGTATAATTATTTCAAAAACTGAGAAAATCGGCAGAAATTTAGTTCAAATTTGGCGGGGTACGCAGGGTTGGCAACCCTTTCATCCCTTTCACTGGTAAACTCTGGAACTCTCTTCCTGTTTCTATTTTTCCACTTTCCTATGACTTACATCTTTTCAAGAGAAGAGTAACAAGACACCTCCCGAACAAAATTGGCTCACCCCTCTTTTTTATTTTATTCTCTTACTGTCTTCTTTATAGGGACTGGCAACTAAGCGGGCTTTGTGTTACCCATTTTTGTTGTGCCCTTGGCCAGTTCCTTTGATGTATAAAAAAAAAAAATAAAAAAAAAAAAAAAAAATGGGATTTTGGGCGATTCCATAAGAGTAACTCTCAAAACAACGACAAAATGAGTTATCCGGCATGCGCTCCCCCCCGAGGGTGCCGGATGAACGAGGTTCTCCTGTATTACATTATTTTCTTTTTTATTGATGTAAATTTCTTGGCATTCCAGTCAGAAATGACTTATGTAATGCTCGGTCATCCGCTCCCCACATCCTCCCTTTCCATGGGCCCCACCTAGTGGTGGCTCTGACAGGAAACGATTCATGTACAACACGCGTATATTGAACTGGTCACTACTGGTGGGTGGTGGGCCCAGGCCCCTTAGTGGTGTCCGTTTTCTAGTTCCACCAACCGCTGGCGAGGGTTGTTGTGCATGTGCCCGTTAGCAGTAATTTGTGTGAGTAGAGCCGGTGTGTGTGGCATGTGTATGCAGGTAGGTAGATAAGTAGGACAGTTTTAGGTAGAGGAAGGAGAGATAGGGGGTGGTATGTGTGTTTCAGTCAGTCAGTCAGTCATTCAGGCAGCCAGTCATTCAGGCAGCCAGTCATTCAGGCAGCCAGTCATTCAGTTACTCAGTTACTCAGTGATTTTGTGTATATAGATTTTTGTCAAGTTTCCCTTGTGTGTGTGTGTGTGTGTGTTTGATGGTATTTAGTACTGCACTATATAATAATATATGTTAAGCTTATACTGTTAATTATATGTATTTTCATCTATGATTTTTTTATCCTGTCTAGGGCAGGGTTGTTTGATTTAAATCAAGTTGATTTTAATCACTGATTTAAATCATGATTTAAATCAAATGTAAAAAAAAAAAAAATCACTGATTTAAATCATAGCCTTATCATTATTTGAAAACGAGAAGGGAAATAAGGAAAATTAAGCAAATGGGCTTTATGAACACAAATTTTATCATTGTAGTATTATTTTATCATAATGAGACTAAATGAGTGGTGCGGGGGAATCCACTGTGGCACTTTTAGATAGCAAATTGCCATGTGTTTGTTTTCACAGCAGAATTTTTTTTCTTCTCAATTATACATATATTTTTGTTGTACCTACTGTACAAAAAGCCACACTACTACAGGTTCACAATCTCTTATCCGAAAACCTTGGGACCAGACACTTTTCGTATTTCGGAATTTTTCGGATTTCAGAATGGAAGATTTTTAGCGTAGATTTTAACGCTTTTTAGATAAAACATTACAAGGGGAATGGGTGGCTCAGTGGTAGAGTGCTCGGCTCGTGGCCACAAGGTCGCGAGTTTGCGCCTCAATCCCGGCAGTTAATCGGTGAAGGTGGTAGCGCTCTCTTGTCACCCTAGCGGGGCTACATGGCCTTAGGTGTCCTAGCTCGGGGATTCTTGAATCCCCCGAATAAATAATAAAAAAAGATAAAACATTAAGTAAAACGTTAAACATAAACTGGCTCAAACTAAGCTAAACACAAGAAAATATACTTAAATGCAGTAAAGCACAAAACAACTTAATTAGAGAATACATCTCTAATTAATTGATTTAAAGTCTATTTTTTTTAGAGAGGCGAACATTCCATTCTATCATAAGGTCTCATGCTGAAAATTATGCCTGTGTTTACCTGATAAATGATGCCCCACTACCTGTTGTTTACACCTGCGCCGCCGCCCCTTGCCCCACTACCTGTTGTTTACACCTGCCCCGTCATCCCTTGCCCCACTACCTGTTGTTGTCCTGCCCCTAATAACATATGGAAAAATGACCGTTGGGCGTTTCGGGTCAAGTTTGGCGCCAAACGCGAGCTTTGGTATGCAGACGACAGATAGTCTGGAAAAAATGTTAGGTTTTCGGAGCTTTTAGTTTTTCAGAATTTTGGATAAAAGATTGTGAACTTGTATAACCAAAAGTTGAATGTGCATGTTACTTTTGTTTATAAAAAGCCAAAGTGATATTAACCAAAGTTTAATATGCATTATGATTAATTATATAATTATCAAACAAAAAATATAATTCTCTTGTTTAACCGCCGAAGTAATTATTACTACAACAAAAATCCCATTGAATCCAATTGACTTCCCATTGGGAAGTCAAGTAGCAAGGATGACTATGAAAAATTAGGCCGAACAGGATGATATAGCAAAATCAGGCAATATTTTGTGTAGCTGACTCATCACAGACAGAATGATGACCACGGTTCACCTAGCATATGCTAGCTAGGAGGTTATTACCGGAGGTCAAATAAATAATTATTTGGTGTATTGGGGGGGGGGGGGTAAAGCTTGCAGGACGGTAAAGACCGCCCACTCGATTCCCCCGCCAATAGGAACCATGAATGGACAGAGCCAGTCTGGATGTGTTTTCGCGAGCATCAGTGCAGCCTGGGCCAGCCAGACCGGACTAGACCGGCCTGGCAAACGTCGCGAAAATGCGCTTATAGACATAGCCTATTGATGTGAAAACTTCCATCACAGAAATAAAAAATATGTAAATTCATCTGTATTTCATGTTATATGCATTTTTTATTCACTTATTCTATCTCTGTTTTTAGTTATAAATATGCTAAATAATATCCTGCAGTAGTTAGATTTCATGTAGAACATCAAATTAATAAAATAAAAAAAATTCGATTTAAATAAAATAAATCTGATTTAAATCAAATAAATCGGATTTCTTTTATTAAAAAAAAAAAATAAACAACCCTGTTATACACGGAAATGGTCAGACAAAGCAAAATTTCACCTCGTATAACAAACTAAGTTTGTTATATGCGAAAAGTTTGGATCCCTTGGATATAACAAACTTTCGGATATAATGTCAGCCCCTTCCCCCCAATTGATTAGTTAAAGTGAGGGTTTACTGTATTCGTCTTCCTTTTCCATCTGTTCCATACAACATCTCTATCTCTTTTTGCTACTTCACATCTTCTATTAAACCAGTTGTTCTTCCAGTTTTCCTTCCATGTTATCTATGGTACTTACTTATCAACAGCAATATTATACATTTTCAAGAAATAGTCCCACTTCTCTTCCACATTTATGGATGGCTTCGTGGAAGAGCCTCCAATTGCATTCAGTAAAGAACTTTTGTAATCCCGCAAAGTTGGCTTTTCTATAATTGTATCTTCCATTTCTATATCTCTCATACTTTGCTTCTACAATGTCCTCTGTAATTTCAAACAATAGTAACACATGGTCACTTTCCAAATGGACACATGTAATCCAAGTTATCAATAATGCCAGTCTCCTTTGTGAACAGTAGATCCTGTCTTGCGGGTGTGTCCTCTCCTCAGAATTTTGTCTCTTGGTCAACCCATTGGGTCATCACATTATTAATTACTAAGTTAAGTATCTTGTTACCCCATGAGTCATCACTTCCTTCTGCAGAGCACTCCTCCCAGTTTACCTCCTTACAGTTATAGTCACCTATCAAAATCAAGTCATCACTTTTCTCCATTAGTTTCCCCAGTTGTCCGGTTGTGTTATTCAACATTTCATGATATTCATCACCTCTCCATGATCTAGTTTTTGGTGGAACGTATGCCATGGCAATATCTATTTTTCTTCCTTTACTAGTTTCTAAGCTTATTTGAATAGATTCTGCTTTTCCTTCTCCATCTTCTTTCTATTTAACATCAATTTTTCCCATAATATTTTATGAGGTTAGACAGCCGGTGATACGCTTCAAACTACATACAACCCTCGTTTTCCCGGACTATTAGGGGGGAGAACTGGTCCGGGAACCGCAAATGTCCGGGAATTGCAACAGTTCGAGGCCATTACCCACGTTTATCCTACTCTGTCCGCCAACCGCCAATATCAACTACCCCGCCGCGGACTTTTACGTCACTTTGTTGTTGTTTGTTATTGTTTTTAGGGCTGCGAGGATCCCTTGGGGAACACTATGAGCCCTGGTGATATCCTATGATGCTATCACAGGCGCTGTAGTTGACCTGTCTTCCTCAGGAAGGCACAGGTGAGACGGATGACAGCGTGTTGCCGGTAGGGGTGGACGCCAGCCGCTGCCAGCAGGGTGGGCAGGTCACAGGTGGCGACGTTCAGGGCGAGGAGTTGAGAGCGTAGCACTACACGGTGGGAGTGGAAGCGTGGGCACTGCAGCAGAAAGTGTTCAATAGTCTCAGAGACGTTCCTGCACCAGGGGCAGTGGGGGTCAGGGGACTGACGGAGGCGGTGCAGGTGAGCCGTGAGTGTCGTGTGCCCCAGGCGGAGGCGGGTGAGGGTGACATCGAGGACGCGGGACTTTTTCCTTATCCACGGCTGGGGGGAAGAGTCACTGCGGTATTGGCCCATGGAGGTGATGCGGAGGGCATCGCCGAGCGTGTTGTTCCAGGTGGAGCGGCAGACCCGGGAGATAGGCGTTTGACCGCGGAGAGTGGCAGAGGGAAGGGTGTTGTGTTTACTTCTGTTAAGGCCATCTTGGCCTTAACACTTAAGACACTTTGTCGGTAGCACTCATAAGTCATGTGCCATACAATACATACATATAACATACAAAACATGGTTTAATATACATGTACAGGTAATAACAACATATGATGATTGCAAGGTGTACTTACAATAGATGTAAACATTACATTATAAATGTAAACAATACGACCGCTGAGCATGCTGCCACCTGGCGGGAGGCACGGACACTAACCAGGGGTGACAGGAGACGCTCGGACCGCCGGACAACTTTGTCGATTTACGGACTGGACCAGGCATTTGTCCAGGACTCAGACATATCCCCGGACCTCGGATTTTGACCGGCAAATCCGATATCTGGGAAATGGAGGTCTGGGAAAACGAGGGTTAAGTGTATCTCTATCCGTTGCCTCTATCTCTTCAATGCCCAATGCTGCCAGATCCTCTTCAACACACTGCTTCCAAGTCTACCATGGCTTGCCTCTTGGATGGTGACCTGGCACTTCCACCCCAACAGTTCTCCCCAATGCCTCACCACCTTCTCTACTCTTCATGTGCCCAAACCACCTCAATCGCCTTACTCTCAGCTCACTGTACTCAGCTCCTTCAATCCACATTTTCTTACCACCTCTTCACTGGACACTTCATCTCTCTATGTGATCCCAGCCATATACCTCAACATTTTCTGATCTCAACCAACCAACACATTCTCCAACTTCTTCGTCAAAGCCCATGTCTCAGAACCATACAGCAATACTGATCTTATACATGCTGCAAATACTTTTCCTCTGTTTTTCAGTCGAATACTTTTGTTTATCATCAGTCCCGCTATCTCTTTCCACTTCATCTATGTAGTTGCTACCCGTGTTCTTACTGCTCTCTCAACTCCACCCTCGCTATCTAACGTCACCAAGATAACAAAACTATTTCACTTCTTCTATTTCATCACCCTACACTTCTATAGATTCTACCTCTTCCTCTTCTGGCGGGCCCCCTTCGTTGGTTCTTCTTACACACACTACAACAGAAATCTACCACCCTATTCAGGTTTCCTGGTCATGACCATTTTTTATGGCACCACTTGTCACATTCCTTGCAACGAATAGAGTCGACTCCTACTCCACTACCGCAAACTCCACAGGGAAACCTTCCCACTTGCATATTTTGCTCTATTTTCTTGCCTGTTACCATCATCTACGTCTTAGAAATATGATGTTGCCATCGTCTTGGTATGAAGATAGCAAGTTCAGAAGAGCAGGGAGCATGAAAATAAAGGTAGAAGATAGCATGAGAAGCAACATTGTGGCGGTTATTTAGAGGTTAAAGACAGTCAGTCTGAGGAGGGGAGTTGATGAGTTGAAAAGCTTTTGATATTATCCTGTTTAGGACAGCTGTATGAGTTGATCCCCCCAAAACATGTGAGACATACTCTATACATGGGCAGGTAAGGCCCCTATACAGAGCAAGCAACTGGGAAGGAGATAGAAGATTATAAGCAAATAGATACTTAAAAATCTTCATATTAAGGATACGGTAGATTCAAAAGTTTTAGAAAGGCAGGAATTTAATGGAATAGGATGGTAGTTTGATGTATTAGAATGGTCACCCTTCTTAGGAACAGGATGAATGTGAGCAAACTTCCAGCAAGAAGGAAAGGTGGAAGTAGATAGACAAAGATAGAAACTACCAGGCAGAGTGCAAGTGCAGAAGCACAGTTTTTGAGAACAATAATAGGGACTCCATCAGTACCGGAAGCCATCTGAGGATCAAGGCCAGAACGAGCATATAAATCATTGCTAAGGATCTTAATAACAAGCATGATATAGTCAGAGGGTGGAGGAGAAAAGGGAACAAGCCCTTCACCAACCAGATTGGAATTTTGAGCACAGGTTTGAGCAAAGAGTTCAGCTTTATAAATAGATGAGGCAGCTGTGGAACCATCTGGGTGAAGTATAGGAGGGAAAGATTAAGAAGAAAAATTGTTACAGATGTCTTTGGCTAGGTGCCAGAAGTCACAAGAGGAGTTTGATCCTGAAAGATTTTGACACTTTCTATGAATAAAGGAGGTTTTAGTAAGATGAAGAAAAGATTTGGTATGATTACTGGCAGAAATATATGGAGCATGAGTTTAAGGAGATGGATGGTTATGGTTCCGTCTGTGAGCTGCCTCTCTATCTTGGACTGCATGAGAACAAGCCAAGTTAAACTAAGGTTTACAGGCTTTAGGATTAGAGAGAGTGTGTGGAATGTGTGCTTCCATGCCAGAGACAATGACGTCAGTTATGCGCTCTGCACAAAGAGATAGGTCTCTTGACACGGAAGCAATAATAATTCCATGAAAAATCTGAGTAATATTGCCTTTAGGTCCTCCTACTAAGCTGAGGTGTAATGCCAGAATCACCTTCGTTTAAGTGGGTCCCGAGGCAGCATCGGAACGATAGGACAGGTTACAGAAATATGATTGCGATCGGAGGAACCCAACGGAGAGAATAGCATAACAGAGTAAGCTGAAGGGTTAGAGGTTAGGAAAAAAAAGAGGTTAGGTTAGAGGTTTAAGAATGTTGGGCTCGTCTCCTAGGCGATCAGGAATACGTGTAGGGTTTTGAACCAGCTGCTCTAGGTCATTAAGGATAGCAAAATTGTATGCTTGTTCACCAGGTTGGTCAGTGAAAGAGGATTAAACCCAAGACTGCTGGTGAACATTGAAATCCCCAAGAATGGATATTTCAGCAAAAGGAAAATGAGTTAAGATGTGCTCCACTGTAGATGTTAAATAGTTGAAAGAATTTTACATAATCTGAGGACTTAGGTGAGAGATCTACGGCACACATGAATTTTGTAGAGATTGACATTGAAGTTGAAGCCACAAAATTCTGAAGATTCAAGACTACGCATGAGAGCAAGTGATGTCGTTGCATATATTGTGGAGGTTTTTTCCGCCGTGGCGCAGATACGCGGTCTCGGACTGCTCATATTTAAAATGTTTTTCCTTGGTACAGCATATTTAGCTTTAGCACCCAAGACTAGAGAAATTTCCTTCCTTGGTTGATACACTGCTCCCAATGCTGTTTCGACTTCTTGAAGCGGTCCTGATGTGTCAAATTTGGGATCATGTATATATATGTCTGCTAGCTACATTTCCTCGGTGTCTTCCTTTGTGCCAAATCTTGGCCCTTTTAATTTGAATTTTATTTTTGTCAATGGAAAAAAGTCCACAGGGACTAGGTTAGGTGAGAAGGGAGTATAGCGAAGCACAGTGGTCTCAATTTTGTCCCAAAAGTCATGAATCAGCAGACATATGCAGGTGTGTTGTTATGACGGTGCAACCATGATTTGTTTTCCACAGCTTGGGGTCTTTTTCTCCTGACATAATCTTACAGATTTTTCTGGTTTAGGAGAAAATACAGCTGATTCACTGTTTGTTTCTATGGTAAACAATCATGGTAGAAAATACTCTTGATTTGATAGAAAAGAAAAATTGACATGACTTTTGTTTGACCTGACCATTCCTGGTTTTTCCAGCCTCGTTAATTTTTTTCCAACACGCTTCTGAAGACTGGGTTTTTATGTCAACATTACCATAGTCTTGTTTCAACTTTTCATGAGTCCTTGAACATTTTATATCAAGTTTGTTGCAAAACTTGTTACTGATATATAGGTAAAGATGGGGGCATATGCTATGCTGCACGTGGCCTCGGTGCTCATCTCCGTTGCATTAGCTATTGAGCCTGTGGTGGGTGAGAACCCGTTACCAGGGCTAATGTGATATCCAGGATACCACAGTTACCTTCCTCAGGTTTTCCCAGGTACCCATTTATCGGCCAACCCCGAAAGGAAGGATGAACAGCTGGGTGGGCTGTCGCCGACTCTCCTGACCTGGATTCGAACCAGGGCCTGCAAATTTGTAGCTAAGCACGCTAGCCACTACACCACAGAGGCACTTTATATGCTGATACTGATATGATGGTCATGAAATTCATTAGTCTCAAAAATCACAGAACATGCACAAGCTTGTAATGCAAGCAAAGACTAATAGTCTAGTAAAAATAGGCCTTATAATGATTAAACCCGGGAAATAATATTATACTAATGAATTTGGTATCAAAAGAAGCGCAATTTTATGTAGATTAACATATCCAAAATCCTCTCAAAGTGCGTTTGGGGAAATTGTTTTGCAGCTAGTTAAGTAACTCTCAAGTATCTTGTCAAGTATCAGTCAAAATACTTGACAAAATACTTTGTCAAGTATTTTGTCAAAATTGCCCTAACTTACACAAATTTCAGAATAAAACCAGCTTGAAAAATCATTATAACTCCTAAATTCTTTAGCTTTTTAAGACGAAACTTTACATACATTAGATCTAATTGATTTCAAATAAGGTTTGGAAAGTTTGAATACCTATTGATGACGTCATTGATGATGAAAGCAAAAGCTTCTGAATTCCACACTGTTTTGAAACCAAAAAAATTCGCGAAGTTTGTCTTTATATTCGAAAACTAAACACAAAAGTGATAGAATAAGTATCATATCATGTTGATAAACCTAAACATCAACGAACAAATTGCCCTCTGACTCCAGAATTTCGAAAATGTTCAAATCTTCGGACATTTCATCGCCATCCATGTCGTCTTTTGCGTTGTTGCAATTTTTTCCGTAACACTGACCACACGCTGAGATACATCGTAATCCTGTTCTCCTACATGTGCATGCGTTCATCCCACAAACGTTTTTCCCCATCAACTTGCAGTTGCATCTCACAAATTTCAATATCTTCTCGGGAGCTGGGGCCAAATCGGTCATGACCAAATGGTACATTCCATGCTGAAGCTTCCAACCCCAGTCTTCTGCCGGTAATGTGACGCTCATCAGTGATTTCCACTCAATGACTTGCAGATGAACACGAAGGGAATGAAAATAGGCTGCTCTCTCTGTTGGTGGTAGACTCTGTGGTTTTATGGTAGTAGTTGCTGTTGCTGCAAAGCGCATGAATGCGTTGTAACGATGTTCGAAAAAATAATTTCCATCATTCCCCTTGTACCTAGGAAAGAACAAAAAATTATCTCAGGAAAAGCTTCCCCATAAACAATGCTATTTCCATGAGTTCAAATTACGTATTGAAACACTGATAATGCTACTGATGAACAATTCGTGCTTTTTACTTACCAATTCACTAAAAAGTCTGAACCCAGCATTGCCAATTTCGTCTGCTGAAGCTGTATCATCTTCGAATATCTTGTTTTTCCTCTCTCTCATCACAAAGCATTTCATCAAGAAGCAAACCATATAAAGCACTCTGCACCAAGAAATGTCCCCTAAGTGCTCTGGAAATGGCTTTTCCAGATTCAATGTGTGTCACGGCATTTTCTCCATAAATTGTTTGCAAGCATTCAGTCAATCCGGAACCTTTCATTAGTGTCCCAATGCTACCGAGGAAACTCATTAGAGTATGAAAACCTCCTAGTCGGCACACACAAGATACGGAGTGACTTGTCGGTTGTTATTTTGACTGCCTTGATCCAAAGTGGGTGATCGAATGTAATACAAGGAGTTCCCATACCATGACGATTGCATAATTCAGTGACAAACAGAAGCGTTGAATACAGACATGTTTCATCAGATGGTTTCAGGTTGATTATTGGCAAAAGGGTGATTAAAGATTTTCCAGGATGCTCACCATCGCTATAAGTTTGCATGAATCCTGACCAGTTAGGTCTTGTCTCTGTTGGGAACACCTGGACAGTTTGCCAAAGAAGATCGATATTGTGCCCAAATTTAACAACTTCGGGTGTTTCTAGTTTACTCACAGACTTCAACACAATCTTGGAGAAAGCAGATTCGTTTGAGGCAAGATATGGAACAATCTAGACACCTTTGTTTTGAGTGATGGCTTTACTTTGTGTGAGTGGATGTCTCTTGATAGGGGGAGTTTGAGTTTGGATTCCATCCTTATTTGTTGACGCTGCCAGTATTCCCATACCATGAAATGTCCTCTTGCCGTCCAATGTGCAGATGTTGTGGTCCACATTATCTCCCACAAACTGCATGAAAGTACCACAAGGAATAGAATGAAGGATTGTTGAAGCATCCTCCTCTATTACTGCTAATTGCTTGAATTGCATTACTTCGCTATAACTTACACTAAAACCAAGTTGATTTAGTTCATCGATCAACCACCGTGACCCGAAGACATGGTCAGCTTCGACAGCAAGACCAAATAACATTGGAGGAATAAAGGATCTTGGTCTTGCAGCATACGTAATGGCTTGACCGATACTTTGCTGCTTGAGTTCATCTTTCACTAGAACCTCCAGTAGCAACTTCAAGCCTGCTGGCACCATTCGTTGTAAAAGAATATCCTTCTGTGAAGGATAAACAGCTGTGTAAACAGCATACTCATGTTCTCGAATCTCAGCCATTATCAATTTTGCTGCTGTTTTTATGATGCGATGAGCTTCTTCACTACTATCTTCTCTTCTTGACTCATACCATTTGTTGTTGATGATATATTCTGCCATATTTCGAAAATAAACAATATTGGAACGCCCATTGACTTCTGCAAACACCAAAGAGTCCTTATATTTATCCTCTAGTTTTTGTTTCAACCGCTTTTCCCCGTATACTTTTTCCCCATCTGCCAGTTCTCTCATTTTATCATGCAGTTCTTGTAGACTATACAGTTCCCCATCTGATTCTCCTTCTAGCCAAATACAAAGAACTTCAAAACATTTTTGCATACTTTCGTCTTTTGGTCGGCCTCTTCTGCTTGGTGGAGCATCTGGAGATGGCCAGTTTGAAACAAAGCGAGAAAAACATTCTTTGTGGTATATTGCATCGTCAGCGACTAAATCATTACTTGTTGCAATCCTTGTGTAGACTTCATGGCTCCAGTTGTCATTTCTTTGGTCACACTTGTGAAGAATTCTTTGTCAAAATCCAATAAGTGTCACTTGATAAACATGGCCTCGATCAGGATGCTTCTCATCATTTTTAGCTGCCTGTCCACATAAAAAAATGATCTTTCCAAGAAAATGGCTCCATGCTTGATCTGAGTATTGTTAGGAGCATTTGAGGATGACGCTTCGTCAGCGCGGAAGGTGACTTTTTGTTTCATGTCAGTAAAATTGCGGCGACAATCTTTATGGACCAACACCTCTACATTTTGTTCTATGCACTTAGAAATATAAGACTCCAGGTCCGGGCGTTCACGAAGTTTGCAGTAATGTAGCACAGTATGCAGTCCTTTTGAACCCACCACAACTTTTTCTGATGCAAGGAAGCTGTTGAGGCATATCACACACTTTTCAGGATCGAAGTCTTCCTCAGCCATGACTGAAAAGTACAAAAATCATGATATGAATGAAATTGACTTTCAGCTACAAAAAACATCTTCAAGCAAAATAGTCATAACGTATTTTAGCAGGTAAAAACGTACATTGCAATCAAAATTTTCTTAAGTGTAAAACTGTAAAACTGTAAGTTTACTTACTTGTGAAAAGCAAGACATTCCAGCAATCATTGTACTATATAGATTTCAGAGGAAAAGCTAATGACGTCATCAGTGACAAAGTTATAATTTATAATATTAATTTTCATCAATTTTTTGTGATGTATGCAAAGTTATATAAAATAAAAACGAAAGGAAATACAGAATTCTAGTTATTTTTCTGTTAGTAATAATCTTAAAATTGTACAAAAGTTGACTAAATTTTGCAAAATACCCCCTGTTACTTAACTAGCTGTAAACAAATTTCTCCAAACGCACTTTGAGAGGATTTTGGATATGTTAATCTACATAAAATTGCGCTTCTTTTGATACCAAACTCATTAGTATAATATTTTTTTCCGGGTGCAACCCTAATTTTACTAGACTATAATCACAATAGGAGGATGTACTAAATATGAGGCTACTTTTGAAAATTGTCCCTAGGCAGTACCACCTACCCGGTGGGATATTGTTGGAATGTAGTTTAAGAATTTAGAAACTTTTTGAATAAATCTTTTGCATACCCCTGAATCACTCCAGATTGAATTACCTTTGATCTTTGAACAAGGAGTTTGTAGCTATATAGTTATGAGAATAGGCGCTATTGGGATTGTTGTCTCTGTGGTAAGAGTATGATCTATCTATTTTTTTTCTTATATAAAAAGTGTCCAGTGCATAGAACTTAGGATGTTAACTTTCTGGTAGGAATAAGAGTTAGAGATTGTAAAATCACCCATTTTATTTAAGATATAGTGATGTTTTCCAAGAAGGTATCAAACCAGCTTTTAATTTATGTATTTTGATTATAAACCTACAGTATACCTTGTAATGAGTGAAAATTAAGTTCATGTTTATATACTAGTTTATATACTAGACTAGTCATTGAAATATTAAATCCTTTATTATTCTTATTATTTTAACAATACATTTTTTTTCCAGCTGAATTCATAATTTCCCTTGCTGAATCCAACAAACGCCTCGACAAATTCAAGAAAGCTCTGGAAGAAAATG
>JACEEZ010002021.1:201008-256008 GCA_016584305.1 Chionoecetes opilio | reverse complement strand
CAGCAGAAAGTGTTCAATAGTCTCAAGAGACGTTCCTGCACCAGGGGCAGTGGGGGTCAGGGGACTAACGGAGGCCGTGCAGGTGAAACGTGAGTGTCGTGTGCCCAAATGTAAACAATACGACCGCTGAGCATGCTGCCACCCGGCGGGAGGCGCGAACACTGACCAGGGATGACAGGAGACGCTCGGACCGCCGGACAACTTTGTCAATTTACGAACAGGACCAGGCATTTCTACGTTTAAAAAAAAAAAAATAATAATAAATAAATAAAATTGTCAGGGACTCTGACATATCCCCGGACCTCGGATTTTGTCCGGCAAATCCGATATCCGGGAAATGGAGGTCCGGGAAATCGAGGTTTGTGTGTACACCCAGACCCTCCGTGAAGATAACATCTCTTACTAATATATACGTGTTTGTATAAAGAAGAGATTATGTTCATAGTTAATTGTACATAAAGTGTAAACCAATAGGACAGTGTTAAAATACAACACACTGATAATAGCCGTGCGTCATGGATAACAGGGTGTGAAAACCACTTGACGCCAACCACGATTACGCCTCCGCCCACCGCCTCTGTCATACACGGGCGGCCCTGAACACGGGCGACCACATCGGATCACAAGACCATTGCAATATTGATCCAAACCTACCGCCGTAATTCAACCCACTATCCACCGATAAGTATCCTAGTTAGTTAATTAGCTGGGATGATGTGTCGGGAGATAGACATGGGTTTGATTGTTAGGTAAGAGGACTTCAAATTAAATATGTATGTGATATAAATTCCCACACCTGCTAATTATCCCTAAAGGTCAGGCCGTACCATATGCTTAATTACCCTTCAGGTCATGCCTTGCTAGGGGTGACCTGACTGCGGTCCCAAGGTTGGGGCCGCACACCTGCTAATTACCCCTAAATGTCAGGCCGCGCCATATGCTTAATTACCCTTCAGGTCAAGGCTTGCTAGGGGTGACCTCACTGGGGTCAACCAAATCCCCCTTTGTCCAGCCTGGGAGTGGTAGGGCGCACATTTTGAACTTGATAATTTTACTCACCCCAGTTTGAATGTCGTATCATTGGATTTTCGATCTCGTATATTGAAATAGACCCTAATTTACACATCCCGTATCATCAGATTCTCGTATACCGAATGCTCGTATAACGGGACCTCCCTGTATATGTCTACTTTCACCTAGAATAATTCACCTAGAATAAATACAGTATGCCTAGCGCAAGCTAGGCATACTGTATACTGATGTCACCGTGCGCCTCCGTGTGCACCTGTGCACTTTGCCTTACGGAACGCAACATTTCCCTGAAGACTTATCAGTTACGCTTGAGTGCTCAGTGTACAGTAGTACAGGGAGGTCCCGAAGATACGAGCAGTTAGGTTCCACCTGGCATACTCGTAAAGCGAAATTTCATATAACGAAACACATAACTAATGGTAAAATATAGGTTTGGTTCCAGGACCCCATCAATTAAAAGAAGGAAAAAAGAATGAAAAAAAAAGACATGTTTTTCAAGCTAAAATAAACTATAGCAAACAACAAACTCTCAAACTCTCAAATATAGGGCTCTATATACCGCACCACCACACCACCACACAAAACACAGTGAATTAAGAGTGTGACAGCACAGTAGGACAGAACACAAATAAGTCACAATAAGCACATTAAGTAAACCAGCAAATCACTAAAATCGACTCACAAGGCACAATACATACAAGCAACAAAGACGTTGTATGTACTCTTGGGGATGCCGCGTGATACACTAGACTCGAGAGGGTACGGTAGGTAAGGGACAAGGGAGGGGTGCGCAGACCTCTTCCACTGCCCACAAACTCGTCTCTGCGCATCTGAATCATTGTACATTGTCCAGGATTGTGAATTTTTGTAGGCCACATTGTCGTACCGAGCCACCAGAATTATCATATTTTTGTCCAAGCTCGCTTCGCTTACTTGGACACCTATTTCAGCCGAAAATATAGGCTTGTAAAATGTTTCCACAAATGTGTGGGCAAGAAAGATACAGGCGCAAAGGAAGAAATTTGGCACAGAAAGTTATATTTCGTCTCTTAACTCATTGTCCAAGCGAGCGAAGCGAGCTTTTAGCATTTATGATAAAATTTGTAATGTATTGTGCCTGGCGACATTAGTGCAGTGGCGAAAGTAGTGCATTAGTGCAGTGGAAATAAAATGTGTTCGTAGCCTTCACAACAACAGTGTTAGCGTCGCCGAGAGGCAGGCCGCTTGTGTTAGGCCTCATATAACCACTATAACTCGTGTTTCTAATGCCGTTATAGGTGTTATTTAGGGTTAGCGTGGTGTTATATACGTGGTAGGGTGTGTGTGAGGTGTTAAATATGTCATTTCAGCCGTGGTTAGAGAGAGGAGGAAGAATAACAATTATGAAATATACTATATTGCACCATATACTGCACCACTATAACTCGTGTTTCTAATGCCGTTATAGGTGTTATTTAGGGTTAGCGTGGTGTTATATATATATATATATATATATATATATTTTTTTTTTTTTTTTTTTTTTTTTTTTTTTTTTTTTTACGTCACAAGGAACTGGCCAAGGGCACAACAAAAATGGGTAACACAAAGCCCGCTTAGTTGTCAGTCCCTATAAAGAAGACAGTAAGAGAATAAAATCAAAAAGAGGGGTGAGCCAATTTAGTTCGGGAGGTGTCTTGTTACTCTTCTTTTGAAAAGATGTAAGTCATAGGAAAGTGGAAAAATAGAAACAGGAAGAGAGTTCCAGAGTTTACCAGTGAAAGGGATGAAAGAGTAAAGATACTGATTAACTCTTGCATTAGGAAGATGGACATAATAGAGATGAGAATGAGTAGAAAGTATTGTGCAGCGAGGCTGCGGGAGGGGGGGAGACATGCAGTTAGCAAGTTCTGAAGAGCAGTGAGCATGAAAATAACGGTAGAAGAGAGCAAGAGAAGCAACATTGCGGCAGTGATTTAAAGATTGAAGACAGTCAGTCAGAGGAGAGGAGTTGATGAGACGAAAAGCTTTTGACTCAACCCTGTTTAGGAGTGCTGTATGAGTGGATCCTCCCCAAACATGGGAGACATACTCCATACATGGGCGGATAAGGCCCCTGTAGAGAGAAAGCAATTGGGAGGGAGAAAAAAAAGGACGCAGATGCCACAGGACACCTAACTTCTTAGAAGCTGTTTTAGCAAGAGATGAGATGTGAGATTTCCAGTTCAGATTTTTAGTAAAGGATAGTCCTAGAATGTTCATTGTAGAAAAAGAAGACACTTGAGTGTCATTAAAGAAGAGGGGATAGTTATCTGGAAGGTTTTGTCGAGTAGATAGGTGAAGAAATTGGGTTTTTGAGGCATTGAACAAAACAAGGTTTGCTTTGCCCCAATCAGAAATTATAGAAAGATCAGAAGTTAGGCGCTCGGTGGCATCTCTCCGTGAATCACTTAGTTCCTGTTGAGTTGGACGTCTAATAAACGACGTTGAAAAATGAAGGGTAGAATCATCAGCGTAGGAGTGGATAGGACTTTGAGTTAGACTTAGAAGATCATTAATGAATAATAGAAAGAGAGTGGGTGATAGGACAGAACCCTGGGGAACACCACTATTGATAGATTTAGGAGAAGAACAATGTCCGTCTACAATAGCTGCAATAGAACGGTTTGAAAGGAAACTTAAGATGAAGGTACAGAGAGAATGATAGAAACCGAATTAGGGTAGTTTGGAAATTAAAGATTTGTGCCAGACTCTATCAAAAGCTTTTGATATGTCAAGGGCAACAGCAAAAGTTTCACCGAAACCCCTAAAGGAGGATGACCAAGATTCAGTTAGGAAAGCTAGAAGATCGCCAGTAGATCGCCCTTTACGGAAACCGTACTGACGATCAGATAGAAGATTGTGAGCAGATAGATGCTTAAGAATTTTCTTATTAAGTATAGATTCAAAAACTTTAGAAAGGCAAGAAGTCAAAGTTATAGGACGGTAGTTTGAAGGATTAGATATACGTGATAGGGTGTGTGTGTGTGAGGTGTTAAATATGCCATTTCAGCCGTGGGTACAGAGAGGAGGAACAATAACAATTATGAAATACCACCACACCACCACCACCACACCACCACCACCATCAGATTGATTATCGTACAACCTTAGGTAAAATCATGTACAGGGAGGTCCCGTTATACGAGCATTCAATATACGAGAATCCGATGATACGAGATGTGTAAATTAGGGTCTATTTTCAATATACGAGATCGAAAATCCAATGTTACGACATTCAAACTGGGGTGAGTAAAATTACTAAGTTATTTACTAAAGTAAATTACGTACAAGTTATTTACTAAAATTATAAACATTTACTGACTACAGGGAGGTCCCGAAGATACGAGCAGTTAGGTTCCATCTGACATACTCGTTAAGCGAAATCTCGTATAACGAAACACATAACCAATGGTAAAATATAGGTTCGGTTCCAGGACCCCATCAAAAAAAAAAAAAAAAAAAAAAAGGACATGTTTTTCAAGTCGTACCACCAGAATTATCATATTTTCAGATTGATTATCGTACAACCTTAGGTAAAATCATATATCATATACAATAAACCCGTCATGCTCGCGGGGGTTAGGGAACAGAGACACCCGCGAGTATCGTAAATCCGCGATCATGACATTAGTTACCCCTCCCGCCCCGAAAATAGGCTTACGGTATAAAGAAAATGGATTTTGTTGCTTGAATGATAATGATAATGAAACAGTTGGGCTGTTTCCTTAAAACCCAAGCCCCTGTCCACCCAGCAGTGAATGGGTACCGGGTGTTAGCCGGGGGTTTGTAACCCGCCTCCCGGGGTGCTGGCTTCGGCCAACACTATAAGCACTGGTAGCAGACAGCTCTCTAGGGGTAGTATGAGAGAGAGCTGTCTGGTTACAGTGGAGATCCATCTCAGCTGCGTCGATAACTGACGAAATTCTTCAAACATCAAACATCAAAGTTCACATCAGGGAGTGCCGATAAAAAAGGCCAGACTACCAACAACTTAACTGAACACTGTCATCATCAGCAACAACCCATAACAGCTGAGGCCGCGACACGTGTAGCCGCTGCCAGGGTTACATTACAACACTATTCATCCCCGCCACCACCACCACGGATAGATAGGCCTATGGCTGAGCCCAGAAGGAGGAGGAAGTGGATGCTGAACCCCCGTGGATCGCTGTGGGCCAACGGTGAGGGTTGTGTTAGGGTGTGTTGTGTTAGGGTGGCTGGCGCAAAGCTATGCCTCTCGCACCACGGCCAGATTGTCCACCACACCAGCTTGCTCCAGTGCTCCTCCCTGTGTTTTAGGGTGATTGGGTTGGCACTGCTTAAATGTTCACTATTGTGTCTGGTCTGGTGGTGGCTTGAGGAAGTTGAGGTGTGCACGCAGCGCTTAGCCCACCAGTGTGTGGCTACCGTAGTCCGTAGATAACACTAGTCGCCAGTCACTCGCCACTGCACTAATGTCGCCAGGCGCCATATATTGCGAATTTTAGCATCACTACAGACTTTTATGTGCCACTGAAGAGGCATGCACAGTAGTTTTTATGAAAAATACTTTTCGTATTTTAAAATTATATTTAATTACCTGTATTTATTATTATTTATCCCAAGAGTTGAAAACCCACGAGTAATCAAATCCGCGAGCATGAAGGGTTTATTGTAGTCAGTAAATGATTTTATAATTTTAGTAAATAACTTGTAATTTACTTTAGTAAATAACTTGGTAATTTTACTCACCCCAGTTTGAATGTCGTAACATTGGATTTTCGATCTCGTATATTGAAAATAGACCCTAATTTACACATCTCGTATCATCGGATTCTCGTATATCGAATGCTCGTATAACGGGACCTCCCTGTATATGATTTTACCTAAGGTTGTACGATAATCAATCTGAAAATAACGTGCAGACTGGCCAACGACTGCTCGAGACTGGTATTAGCAGAGGTAGGAAGTCTCCAGGCTCGCTTATTATTTTGTTTGGTATGCTATGAAATATCATTTCTCTAGGTGAATGTAGACATATGATTGCATTTGGATGGATATCATTCATATATATGAGTAAAGAGATTAAATACAAGCAAGGGACTCATCCACGTTTGGCAGCGCGGCCTTTGGCAGCAGCAGCAGCAGCATGAGCCGGCCCATGAAGCCCGTGAGGTGGATATCAACACCATTAGACCAAGGGAGATAGATGTCTTTGGTAATATTTAGTAGGGGAGCGAGAACCCCTTGAGGAATCCTATGATCCCTGGTGATATCCTATGGTGCTATCACAGGCGTGGGAGCTGACTGTCACAGGAAGGCACAGGTGAGGCGGATGACGGCGGGTTTTTACTCAAAAGTTTTGAGTGGCGGCTGGAGCCGCCACCTCCTCCGCCACGGTAGGTTTGGGTAGGATTAAACGTCTTATTACTCGTTATTATACAACTTAGTGATTATGGTGAGATGTTATATACACGTGTCATTATCAATGTAGCACCGTGTGTCACCTTAAATAAGGATGATTTATAGATGTTATGATGAGGTGACTGCTGGCGGGGCAGTGAGTGACGGAGAAATTCTTGCCGCCGGGCCTCCCCATATCACAAATATTCACTATTTCAACCCACATACACCTTCTACCACCAAAACACTAGCAACACAGGCTCCTTACTTATATATCTTACTATCTGATACATTAAAATTCCTTAAAACGCAAGCATTCCAAATAAAACGAGAATTAGTTTGAGATGACGGGGACAGAAGGCAGAGAGAGGCAGTCTGGCATGCCATTCTTGCCCGGAAATATGTCTCGCTGACTTGTGATTGGTCGAGAAGTTTTAAAAAGTTTATCATTGGCTGGTGACTGATAATGAGCTTGATGACATCATTTATGTTTTATGTTTAATTATTGTGCAGTTATGTTATTTTGTGTGCCATTTTCTCTTTCAGAATGGTTTTTCTACAGAATAGGTAGTACAGTGTAGGTAATATAGACGCTGTGTGTTTGTTGTGTTTGCTATAGTTTATTTTAGCTTGAAAAACATGTCTTTTTTTTTTTTCTTTTTTTTTAATTGATGGGGTCCTGGAACCAATTGATGGGGTCCCGGATTTTACCATTAGTTATGTGTTAAGTTATATGAGATTTCGCTTTACGAGTATGCCAGGTGGAACCTAACTGCTCGTATCTTCGGGACCTCCCTGTAGTCAGTAAATGACTTTATAATTTTAGTAAATAACTTTTAATTTACTTTAGTAAATAACTTGGTAATTTTACTCACCCCAGTTTGAATGTCGTAGCATCTGATTTTCGATCTCGTATATTGAAAATAGACCCTAATTTACACATCTCGTATCATCGGATTCTCGTATATCGAATGCTCGTATAACGGGATCTCCCTGTACTGCATTTCAAGTCTTCAGTATTAGCCATGTTTTGGTGAGTACAAGTAATATAATTGGTGCTGTTTTGGCATGTTTGAAAAGTGAGTTCTTATTGTTTGGGGGGGGGGGGGTAGAGGTAACCATCGGATAATTCAGAATTTTGGATAATTCGACCCAGGCCTCCCCCCAATTAGATCGAATAATAGAGGGTTTACTGTATAATAACAATACTCACTACATATTAACATCCATCCAACCCTCCAACCTCCTCCCTACACAAACGTGTGGCAAGTTGACCACCACACACTACGATCCTTGCTATATTTTGTTCTCTGGATGTTTTTTTTCTTTTCTATCATTCTTATGGGTTTCTTTGCCAAACTTCAAAGCGAACCAACTTTGTGAGGTCGCTGTGAGTGGGAAATTGTTGCATTAATCTTCTTTCCTATTCAGGCTTGCTTTATTTATGGCGTAGGGATGTAGCGATCCCACCAGTACAGACACTGTGGTCTGTACTGCTCTATGGTTCAGTCAGCTATGGTAGTTCGTTATATAGCCAACCCTGAGGGATAGGGCGTAGAGTGTGTGTCTCGGTATTATTTGCTAGTTTTAAGAGGTGACTTAAAGGGGTTAGAATGAATAGCTGGGGTTCATTGCCTGGTAGTATCATTTCCCATGAAAACAAAAAGCAGAAATCTGTTTTTGCTGTTTGCCATCACACAAGGCCAAATTGTGGGGAGAAAAAAAAATAGTGCAAATTGTAGTGTTAATCATAATCAGGAAGTATGTTTTTTGATAAGTAATTGTCATGACCTACATATGAATTTTTACATGATCAGTTTTATGCTGCAGAAATTCCAAATATCTAATCTCATACGTTTTTCTTTCTCACAGGATTCTTTTGTTGAGAGCCTCTGGCGGCTGATCCAGCATATGATGCCCTCTCTGACATCTTCTATCACAAGTATAAAAGAAGATGACAAACCCAAAACAGAGAAAGAGAAGAAAAGAATGATGTTGCCTTTCTTATCCTTGCCTAATGATCCTAAGGTCATTCATATGCTGGATGATGAACTTAAGATACCAACCAAGGTTAAAGAAGAGATTACTGAGAGAAAAAACAACAAAGAAAAAGGAAGGGAAAATGAATGGTGTGAAGACAAAAAGAAGAGTGAAAAAGGACTTGAAAAGGACATGCAAAAAAGTGAAAAACTATCAAAAAGAGAGTCTGAAACAGAGATGGATGATCTGATGGCTTTTTTGGAGTCACAAGCTCCATCCAAGCAGGCAGAGAATTGTAGTAGTCAGGCCAAGGATAAAAAAAGGCGGCTAAGTCGCAGTCACAGCAGAGAACGAAGGAGATCCAGAAGCCCAAGGAAGCACAGGAGCAGAAAGGAGCGAAGCCACAGCCGTGGGAGAGATAGACGAAGAAGCGCAGCAGGGAAAAACAAAACCGGAGCAGCAGTAGGGAAAGGAGAGATGATAATTTGACAAAAGGCATGGTAGAGAAAGCATGGGAATAATAGGAGGGGGAAATAGAAGCCCTCACGCTGCAGGGATGGCCGCAGGAGTAGAAGTCAAAAAACATTCAGTTAGAAGTGGTTCCCAGCACAAATAACAGAGACATGTTCATCAACCGTCCTCCAGATGAAAATCCAGTTTAGGAAAGGTAAGTATATATTTTTAATCGAACAGTAAAGGATAATCACCTTATTGTTTTATATCATTATTGTTATCATTATTATTATGATTATATTATTATCAATATTATTATTTTTAAATTATTATTATTTTTATTTTTATCATTGTTTTTTTATTGGTTAACAGTACCAGCTCTGATTGGGAACCCCGGGGACAGGGTGTGTAGCAACCTCCCCAAACGGTGGTGGCTACGAGCCCTATCCAGGGGTTCGAATCTGACCTGGTACTGCTATAAAATTTTTGTCTTAATTGATTGAGATAGTTATTATTTTATTTACAACAGAGTTAAAGAATATGTTAAAGGTAGCCTAGCCTACTAGAGAGGAAACACTAGGGAATACTGAGGTGGTATGGTCATATGGAAAGAATGGAGGAGAGAATGATTAAGAAAATATATATATATACCGTATTTTACGGCTTATAAGACGCTGCATTTGGAAGAACGCACCCTGATTTTTTAAAGGGAAATTTCTCAGAAAAAAACAAAAAACAAATTCTAGTAAATCTACAGATTTTTGCCCTACAGATTGTTTTGATAAATTTTCGCTATGGGGGATACTTCCAGGATTGAAAGAGTTTGTGATACGTGTGACAGCCTGGTGGAAAAATGCTGCATCAACACTAGCAGACATTGCAGAAAATTTTTCAATGAAAAAAAAAAATAAAAACTGATTTTTTAACCGGTGGGTGGTGGAAAAATGAGGTGGAAATTGTCGCAGAAGGGGGCCCCGCCAGTCTGGTGGCAGACTCATATAGAGTCTTACCTTGTGATACGGGGGACACCTGGTGATAAATTACATAAACCTAGCAGACGATAGGTTGTGGTGTTAGTGCCAATCTGCCGAGGTGGAATTTTGCCGCGGAATGGCTCCTCCCAGTCTTGACGGCAGTCTCATTCCAACATTCGTCTCGGAAGACGCACGAGTATTTTTCAGGGTATATTTTAGTAAAATAAGTGCGTCTTATAAGCCGTAAAATACGGTTATTATATATTATATATATAAAACACAAACCTCGTTTTCCCCGGACTAATGGGGGGGAGCACTGGTTCGAGAACCGCAAGCCCGGGAATCGCAACAGTTCGATGCCTTTTTTTTTTTTTTTTTTTTTTTTTTTTTTTTTTTTTTTTTTTTTCCATCACAAAGAACTGGCCAAGGGCAAAACAAAAATGGGTAACACAAACCCGCTTAGTTGTCAGTCCCTATAAAGAAGACAGTAAGAGAAAAAAAATGTAAAAAACCCACATTACCCACCCCGGGACGTTTATCCTACTCTAGTATTTACTGTCCGGCAACCACCAATATCAATACCCCACCGCGGACTCTTACGTCCGCTGAGCATGCTGCACCTGGCGGGAGGCAGCAGAAAGTGTTCAATAGTCTCAGAGATGTTCCTGCATCAGGGGCAGGGGGAAAGTCAGGGACTGACGGAGGCGGTGCAGGTGAACAGTGAGTGTCGTGTGCCCAAATGTAAACAATACGACCGCTGAGCATGCTGCCACATGACGGGAGGTGCGGACATTGACCAGGGGTGACAGGAGACGCTCGGACCGCCAAAACAACTTTGTAAATTTACGAACAGGTCCAGGCATTTCAACTTTTAAAAAAAAAAAAAAAAAAAAAATCGGGTGACATATCCCCGGACCTGGGATTTGTCCGGCAAATCCGATATCGGGAAACGAGGTTTGTGTATATATATATATATATATATATATTATATATATACCGTATTTGCCGGCGCATAAAAATGCAGTTTTTTTCCTTTAAAAAGAAATCCCAAAGTTCACCCTGCGTCAAATGCGGCCATATTAGCGAATGAGAGGTTCGGGCAGAGAATGCAGAACAGCTGGTGGTGTATTACCTAAAGGGGTCTGGAGTGATCTGTGTTGGGCAATAGTCCACTGGCACAAATTTGTAAATGTATTATCAACAGTAATTCATAATACAAAGAAAAGGTTGGAGTTTTAAGAGAAAATAAGAGCGGGGGCAACAAGATAGCGATTGTTGCTGCCAAGATGGGCCCTGTCAGATGTAAACATCATCCACCCCGCTGCTGCTCTCCGTTGTAAAAAGTCTGATATCTCAGGTCTGCCGCTTACCTGGATACTTCACTCGGCGACGCCTCCGAGCACCCACCCTGGGTTATTACCGCTCAGACTCCTCCCCGCACCCATGGAAAAGACAAACATCCCCCCATATTAGATGTCGCCTTAATTAACCCGCATTCGACTCGCGCCACACAAGTTGACAAAAACAGTTGGGGAAAGGAGATGATAAAAAGGAGGGAGAAAATGGTGATGGAATCTTCGTTGGAATGAGTATTGTTCATTAATGGAATAGTGAACAAAGAGCGTGTTAAAGTTTATTTGAAAGGAGTGTGAGCGGTGAGAGGGAGGTGTTGTATCTTGGGAGTCTGTCTATACACACAAGGATGGAGAAGGGCGTCGTGGCTTTGTTTTTTTATTTGACAGCGATTCATTGTACAACGTGGGGACAAGAGGTGTGCGCCGTGTGTGTCTCTGTGTGTCCTGTGGCTGACTAAATTACCTGGCTGCTGTTACAGTTGTGTCGGCGAGGACAAGTCAGGTCAGCGTAGGTCACCCTCGGGGCCCCTAATCCTGGTCCCAGACAGGGGGGTGGCCTAGCTGATGCAGGTGTGTATGTGCGTGTGTGTGTTAGGCCGCTACAGTGGTAAGCAAGGTGGGGTAGGAGACATCATAGTTGTACCACCCTTTAAACCCCTTTAACTCTCACCCCTGTACCTCTACGGATAAGGAAACTGTATGAAAGAGGCTAGTAAAAAAAGGGTGCAACGGTACCTGTAGGACAAGTCCTTCCACACGTACACAAGACTAAGACCAAGACCAAGACCATCACGGCGCCACAAACCGTCCGCCTCAAGGCCGAATCACACATACCATCATGGGGAACCGGGAACGTCTCATCATATCCGTTAGAATTTCTTACATTCAAGCAAATAGACTGTTACACTAAACGGTGTGCCGCCGTCACTGTCCCAAAACATCACCGTCCTGTCACGTAACGGTTTCTGGGGAAGAATTTTAACGTAATGAGACTGCCGTGCTGATAATTGTAGTTTTCTCAAGGCTTATGTACCCAAAAAAAGTGTCTTTTAGAGTTCAAATCCTCTTCTTCATCCAACAGAAGTGCTTTTTAATGCAAATTTCTTCAAACCTAGCCTCTGAGGCACCATGTCTGCTTAGAGGGTGAGCAGGAACTGCCGAAAAAGAACTGAACCGTGACGAATAGTGTTAAAACAAGGCACGGCTGACGGAACACTGCCGTGATTTCAGAGTGTGAACCAGCCTTCACCTGTACCTTCCTGAAAAGACTAATCAACCCTCGCGACTGTGATAGATTCATAGGTGTAAACCAGGGGAAAAAATTGTGATCCCGGGCAACGGTGCCCTTCAACAATTACAACAATAACAAAGGTAGAGATGTTACCTTACAGTGTTACCTAAATCTTTGTGGGAATTTTTTTTATTGGACAACCACCGATTTCGAGGCCAAAACTTAGTCCTCCTGAATAGTTTGATGTGTTTTGAATTAATCTGGGTCTCGTTTTTGTCGGAAATCAATGTTTTGTTTATATGTATGTGGGGTGGTGTGGGGGGGGGGGGGCAACCTGCCCTCCAGGTCGCCCCGCCAAAAATTGCTACGCTTCACACTGCCATATTTTGGGTAATTTTTTTTTTTTCTCTATATCATCTGTACTAAACCAAACCCCACCTCTAACCTAACCTAACTCTAACCTAATCTGATTTAAAATTAACTTAACTTTCTGGGTGAAATAACGGTAAAATTTTCGGGACTATTTTTAATGCCATTATTATCAATTGCGCCATGGGGAAAAGGGGCTCAAAATTTCTCAGAAGAAGAAAGCTACACGATGGGTGTAGGTAAGAGCCCTGGACTTTGAAAGCCCCCTACCAAATAATTCCAATATGTATACTGCAAATTCTCCATAAAGTCTAAACACATAGTAAAAAGCAACAAAGGCATACCTACAACATTAAATCTAAGCTATATGTCATAGGTAGATAATATTAGAATATCAATTCGTGGGGGCATCCTGCAATATATTATGATTTATGACCGATTTTGGTTCCCCTGTCTTTCCCTTTACTTTTTTGACTAGTATTTTTTTATTCAATTCATGCACAGTGAATATTTTTAGGTACATGTCAAAAATCATTTGTTTTCCCCACAAACCCTTTTTTTTAACATTTTTGCTAAATTTACAAAAAAAAAATCCTGATTGATGATGTTATTTTTTATTATATTTTTCTTTTTCTGATAAATTTAGCACCTGTAAAAAATTACGTTAACTAAATAAAAAACCTCATCAATGGGGAAATTACCTTTGATGATTTTTTTTATTTTTTTTAACGCAATTTATGCATGGTTCAAATTTAACTTATCAGATAACGAAATTGAATGGAAAGCTAAAAAAATTGCATTCTTTTGATACCCTTCATGAAAAAAAGTGACTCGCAAATTTTTTAAATGGCGAAGATTTAAGGGAATATTAAGTAGAATTTTTTCATATCTCGAATGGCATTTTTTTAGCGTTTTTTCTGTTTTTATTTGAAATTTTAAGAAAAAAAATTTAGAAGTTTACAGTAATAAATACTGATAACCAGTCTATATAAAACCAGACCACTATATTTTTGTCGGGGGGGCCCGCAGGCGTTTGCACCGGGAATTTAAAAAATTGCGGTGAACAGTCAGAGATTAGTGGCTATGGGTAAGTATCCCTTGTCAAAAACTAGGTGGGTTTTTTCCCCCAGGAAACGAAGCGCGGGAATGGGCAGTTTTTTGATTCCCAGGTATAAACCCAGATGCTAGGTCTCTGATACTTCGGGAAGACGCAGATCCGGCAGCAAAGATGGAAAAGCCCCTTGCCGGGCACGCGAGCAGTTAAAACCGTGTAGTTTTTGCAGTCCTACGGCGACATACCCTTTTCCAGTTTTATTTATTTTTTTTTATTTATTTTTTATTTATTTTTTAATTTTTTTTTTTTTTTTCTTTTTGCCTATGCACTATAGGCAGCGGGACCCAGGGTCGGAGGTAGGCTCTGAGTTCATTTGGGGCCCTTGATGATGGTTGGTCCCGCCCGGGGGGGCTCATGCGCCCCCCTGTTCCTCCGATTTATCGCAAGGGAAGGTAAGTTGATGAGCAGGGCATGTGGTGTTTAGGCCACCCGGGCAGAAAAGGTTTTTGGGTTTCTTTAGGGTCGAACCGGGTCACCGAAACGCCAGTCGGGGACAAAACCTCCCCTACCGCTCCCAAAAAATAGGGACGCCGCCCCTTTTTCCAGAAGGGGACGGGACCGATTGCCACACGGCAGTCAAAACAGATGCAACCCGTGAATGGCTTTACCCCCCGCTTTTAGGAGCTCCCATGATATACAAACACCAGGCTTTTCCCCCCTCAACTTTGCTACAGCTTTTATGACTTCGTCAAAGGGCTGCGGGTTTTAAAGGAGACGGCTTCACTGCCGGGAACCAAAGGGGGTGAAGCTACCCATTTTTTGGGGTCCCCGTGAACAAACAAAAAAGTATTTACCAACGAGATTACTGCCCACAATGCCCACACGAGGGTTGATCGTGCTCGAAAAGCACTTTTCCTGTGATAGAGACTTGGAGCGGAACTTTGCAGGGTTTGGAGGGGGATTTTGGGGGTCATTGCGTTCAAATGGTCTTGAGACCTCAGGGGACTCCTGAAATCTTTTCCCTTTTCTTTTCCCCAGGGGAGTTCTAGCCTGCATGACGAGCCCCTTCAGGCCCTGGGTCCAACTAAACTGGCACGCGCTCCCCAAAATTTTTTATGTCTCCGCAGACAAAAACCCTTTGACTCGGGCGCCCCCAAGCAGTTTTGCAGCCTGGAGAGTTCACATTTTAAATATCCACATCCTACAGGGTCCCAAGGGCGTGAGCCCTTGCCGATATAAAATACCACTGCATTTTCATGGTCCATGTCAAGTACTTCGCTTCTCAAGATGAAAAAGATGGTTACCTCTTGAGATTCTTCTGGATTTGACATGAAGCTTAAGTGTAGCAACAAAAAGTCTGTGATCAGTTGCAAAGAACTCGGCGCCCTGGCAAAGCCTGTAGTTCTGGAAGATTTTCCAACAAGTACTAACAGGGATGTGGTCGATCTCCTTAGCTACCCTTGCAGCATTACTATACCATGTCCAGCGCAGCTGCTCTGGTTTCTGATACCAAGAACCTGCAATTGTCAACCTTCTGGACCTAGCAAAATTCAGAAGGAGAGAACTGTTAATGTTTCTGTTACCAGAGCCATGGGAACCAACATATAACTCATAGCCAGCTCTCACCGTGCCAGCAGTAGCATTGAAGTCGCTAAAGACAATGAGTGTGTCCCGAGGAGGACACTGGTCTAATACAGAGCCGAGTTTGGCGTAGAACATCTCTTCAGTTTCACACGTCTTGGTAGGAGTGTAACTGCAACAAGTGACATGAAGACCCAAAGTTTGTTACATCCTCACTCACATTATAAACTCATCAACCGGAGTAACCTCAACAACAGATGGCTGCAGTCTGCTGGAGATGGCTAGAGCTACTTCCCGGAGACGGGTACGATTGCTCATGCCGGACCAGTTGTAGGTGTATCCCCCCACTGCTAGTTTCGCAACTTTTAGGTGTCCCCGTGTCAGAGAGTCCCACTATATCCACCACCTACATCCTAGCGAGCTCGCCTGATAGGAGAGGCAGTTAATACTGTAAAATGTGAAAATAAATAATGAAGGATCATAGCTGGACATGGACAGGACCTGTAGCTAGAGGAGTATATAGGAGGTAAGCAAAAGGGTGAGTGACATGACCCAAATAGATAACTTATTCAGTAAAGAAAATCAAACAGATTGCAATTTGTGATTAGCATTTGAAGTTAACAGGGACTGGTGCAATGATTTGTCTACAGAAAAGATTTAGGATGGCTTAGGTTTAGCTGTAGATTTTGATGGCAGGTGGTGATGATGATTAATTAAGTGTAGCTAGATTCTATTTTTTTATTTTTTTTATTGTGCTTTCTTTTATGCTGAAAAAAAAACTAGTCTTGATTCTTAGATTTGTGTTTTAAATCAACTTTTCTACTTGCAGGTTTATGAAGGAAAGATAACAAATATCCTGAATTCGGATGTTTTGTTCAACTAGAAGGGCTGCGAAGGAGACTGGAGGGCCTTGTACACATTTCGCAGTTGCGGAGAGAGGGACGTGTCACCAATGTATCAGATGTAGTTGTACGAGGGCAGAAAGTGAAGGTTTGTTGTGCTTGTATGAATCTTTTTATTTAAAGTTGTATTTTTTTTCACATATATGGAAATGATCGAGGGCCGGAAAAAAACCCAGAAAAAAAAAATCCTGCTGAAGTTAGTCATAAAAGACAATAAGAGGCTTAAAAGGGGAGGGGTCAATTTATTTTGGGAATGATTTGATAGTCTTTCATTTGAAGTACACCTAACCTCTTTTTCTGGACAATGGGGGGGGGCACTGGCCGGGAACTGCAAAACCCGGGAATCGCAACAGCCCGAGGCCATCACCCCCCCCCGGACATTACCTACTCAGTTTTTACTGCCCGGGAAAACCCCCAAATATAAACTACCCCCCCGGGGGATTTTTACTCCCGATATGCGCCACTGGCGGGGGGCAGCAGAAGTGTTAAATATCCCAAGGACTTCCTGCCAGGGGCAGTGGGGGTCAGGGGACAAAAGGAGGCATGCGGTAAAACCGTGAGTGTCGTGTGCCCAAATGTAAACAATACGCCGCTGAGCATGTGCCCCCTGGCGGGAGGCAAAAAGAAAGGTTCAATAGTCCGAGACGTTCCTGCCCCGGGGGGCATGGGGGTCGGGGGATGGCAGAGGGGGGTTCGGTAAAAGGATGTTTTGGGCCCAAATGAAAAACAATACGACTGCTGACATGGCCCCCTGGCGGGAGGCGGGACACGACCCGGGTGACAAAAAACCCTCGGATCCCGGACATTTTGTAAATTTTACGGACGGGGACCAGCATTTGTCCGGGACTTGACATATCCCCGTCCCTCGGTTTTTGCCCTGCAAACCTATACCCGGGAAATGGAGGCCGGGTAAACAAAGGGTTTTGTGTTTTTTTTAAAGTATAGGAAAGGGGAAAAAATAAAAACGGGAAGAGATTTCCAAAGTTTATCATGAAAGTGATGAAAAGTGAAGATACCTTTAACTCTTTCATTGTAAGTGGACAGAATAGGGGTGAGGGAAAGTGTTTGGTTTTTTCCTTTTTTGCGAGTACACCCAAAACCCCGTTTTTTCCCCGGGAAAATAGGGGGGGGCCCCTGGTCCGGGGAAACGCAAATGTCCGGGAATCGCAAAAGTTCAGGAAATATCCCCCAAAAAGAAAAAAAAAAAAATTCTGAGCCATTACCCACCCCCGGCGTTTATTTCTTTGTATTTCTATCCCGGGAACCACCAATATCAACTACCCTGCCCCGGACTTTTACGTCCCTAAGCAGCTGCCCCTGGCGGGGGGCGCAAAAGTGTTCAATATCCAAAGACGTTTCCCCGCACCCCGGGGCAGTAGGGGTCAGGGGGTAACAAAGGCTGTGCGGGAACCGTAGGTTGTGTGCCCAATGTTAAAAATACCCGCTGAGCTGCTGCCACCGGGGGAGGCACAGAAAGTATTCAAAAGTTTAAGAGACGTTCCGCACCAGGGGGGAGTGGGGTCAGGGGAAACGGGGTGTGCAGGTGAACCGTGATGTCGGTGCCACATGTAAACAAACGACCACTGAGCATGCGCCCCCCCCCCTGGGGGGAGGCAGCAGAAAAGGGTTTAATATTCAAGAGCGTTCCTGCACCAGGGGCTGGGGGCAGGGACTAAAAAAGGGTGTGCAGGTGAAAGGTGAGTGTCGTTTGCCCAATGAAACTACAAACCGCTGAGGTGCTGCCACGGCGGGAGGCGAGAAATGTTCAATGTCCAAGATGTTCCTGCACCGGGGCAGTGGGGTCAGGGGCCCGACGGAGGCTGTGAGGGAAAACCCTCAGTGCGTGTGCCAAATGTAAACAAAATGACCGCGAGCATGCTGCCCCCGGCGGAAAGGGGGGACATGACAGGGATGACAGGAGACGCTCCGACGCCCGGGCAACTTTGTCAATTTACGAACAGGACCAGGGATTTTAACGAGAAAAAAAAAAAAAAAAAAAAAAAAAAAAAAAAAAAAGTTGGGACTCGACATATCCCCCGGTCTCGGATTTTTCCGGCAAATCAGAACCGGGAAAAGAGGGCCCCGGGAAAAACGAGGGTTTTTGTGTATTTTATGACTAGGTATCACGTTTTAAAGGGGGGATGAGTAAAATCTAGTATACACGTTTAATCACTGTATACGCGGAATTTAAACTGTGGTTTGTGAGGATGTAGAGAGACGCCAAGGGGTTAGGGGTATAAAATTTTGTAAATCTACAATTATACACTTTACGAAATGTACAGGATCCCCTACAAACTCTGTCTTACCCGGCCCAAAAACGTCGCCTCTCTCCCGCTGTAGTCGCCCGGGGATGAAACCCCCGCTCCCCTGTCAGAGGGTGGCTCGTTTTTCTACACACATATCATCTGCTCCCTACTAAACTATAGTGAAGAGCAAGTAAAGTTTTCACCACCCGTAATAAAAAAATATATACAGGAAACCTCATTTTTAACCCGGGATTTTAAAAAAACGGCAGCCCAAAACAAAAGGCACTAAACACCCCCGGGTTTTTTTTTTTTTTTTTTTTTTTTTTTTTTTTCCGGGGCCCCCAGGGGAGGACCAGGGCTGTTTATTCAGAAAACGTCCTTGAAGAAAGGAGGGGAGGTTCGTGCTGCGGCGTGCACACGAGGACTAGCTTGTCCCTCCTGACGGGGGTGTGGGCACTCAGCAGGGTAACCCAGTATTAAATTAGGTATAATATTTCAAAAAAAATGAGAAAATGGGCAGAAATTTTTTTTCAAATTTGGGGGGTACGCAGGGTTGGAACCCTTTTTTCCTTCATGGTAAAATCTGGAACTCCTTCCTGTTTTAGTTTTTCCCCTTTCCCCTGACTTACATCTTTTCAAAGAAAAATAACAAGACACCCCCCGAAAAAAAAATTGGCTCACCCCTTTTTTTATTTTTTTTTTACGTCTTTTTATAGGCCCGCCAATAAGCGGGGGTTTGTGTTTCCCCTTTTTTTTGTCCCTGGCCAGTTATAAAAAAAAAAAAAAAAAAAAAAAAAAAAGGATTTTGGGCGATTCCATAGAGGAACTTCTCAAAACACGGCAAAATGAGTATCCGGCCATGTGCTCCCCACCCCGAGGCCATGCCGGATAAACGAGGTTATCCTGTAACTTACTCTAATGAAATACGAATCTATTATGTTACCATTTATTTATAAAGAGATGAGAAATAAGCTAAGACCTCCTACAAACATTGCCGGCTTCTCAACCTGCGGACCCAGACAGTAATGCAGCTGGGGCGGGCAATACATGTACCACGGCCCATAACTATCACACCATAAATATGCCTTAAACATCGCTCTGGTTCACGTTGCCCTGGCGCGCCCACACGGCATGGAGAAAATGTAACTAACCATGTTAACAAAAATATGTAATATCTGTCCTCCTGTGAAGATTGAAGCTTTTCACGTTGAAAGATGCCTTGTACAACGTGATAGCTCCCTTGACACAACAACAAAGTAGCTATTAGTACACTGGGATAGAAAACAATGGGGTTTAGGTAATAGGCAAGGTGTTCTCCAGAGCCGCGGCAGGGCAAACGCAACTTCGTCAGAGAACTTGATCGCAGAGAAGGATATTCGATTAAACACTAACAAAAAGATATTCTAGAGAATGTTAAACTCTGAAGAAATTTTGACGGAGGAAAAACAAATTGAGTGGAGACGTTCTTGTAAAAAGCTTCGGGAAGCAACACAAAAACCAAACATTACATAGTGAACAGAAACCCATTGATAGGTAAGTTCCATAAGGGGCAAACGAACATGGTCACATGATGTTTCGCACATAATAGAAAAATATGATATCCATGAAAGGATTCAATGCGTCAGCTGGCACTACCTTTAACAATGGTTAATTAAACATCTGCCACCGAAATAGGAAGGAAGGCAAATAGTGAAGCGGTAGGTAAATTAGATCCCTAGTCAACCGATGCATAGAGACAGATCGTCAGCCACTTATACTTGAGATGGTAGTAAGTCCAGTGTTATAAATGTCTGATTAACAGAAAAATTGAAAAGGTTCCACATGATAAGTACCATGTTTGGCTAAGCGCCGCATTATTGGAAATGACCACATTGAATGAGGATTCAAAAACTATTAAAGTTTGGTCAAAGAAATAAAATCAGTTAAGAGCATCTAAATGCACAATCGCACTGTTCAGCACTCTATTAACCTGATTGGCCTGTTATAAGGTTAAGGCAAAAATATTCAAAAGGTGTCGGAGATCAATATCAAGAATTTCCAACCTTTTACTGTTAATTTTAATAAACCATTAGGTTAGCTGCCAAAATAGTAACCAGTCGATTATAGTCCTCCCGCAAGTCTCGGACATGTTCATCCATAGCTGTCTCAAGTAAGAACTGAGACACCCTACCGAAAGCATTGACAAGGTCTTGCTTGGTTTGGGCATGCAAAGGAATGGAACCTATAACATGGTTGGCATGCAACAAGGTTAGCTTCATGAAGGTCAGTCGATCCTTCCAAAGATCTATAAGGAAAGTAACATGCAATACATGCATTTCACATAGCCTGATGTGAAAGAAAATTACAGTACCCTCCCGAGTTTCACGCTATCCGAGTTTTGCGATCCTCGAGTTTCGCGCTGAGTCCTAAATTCTTATCATCCCGACTTCCCGTCATTTTCTCCCCGAGTTTCGCGCTGCTTCGTACACGTGTTCCTTATAGGGACACGTCTTCCTACCGTTGGCGTCACGCACGCTCCCTTAGACTAGGGTTGCCAGGTGGTCAATTTTTCGGCCAAATTCGTGAAATTTGGCCGTGAACAGTTTTGTTTTGCCGCATAAAAAGGGAACTTTACGGCCAAACTATTTGGCCGAATTTCTGGTCAAAATTCTTAAGAGATATAATAACGTGTACAATTTGCAAACTGACCTCTACCTCACCTGCATAGCTGCAATTAAAATATTATTGAAGAGCCAATATATATAAATATTGCACGTGACATGTTGCTGAAAGAAATGAAGATGATCTGTTTGAGTATGATAATGTAGCCCCCGAGGATTTGGGCAATGCATTTGAAGGCTTTGTGCTAGCGGACTTTAGCGGCTCCAGAGTAAGGAAATGAAATGTCAATCATTTTTAGTCTTTATTTTTTTTTCCTTTTAAGTTTGTATCCCATTTTTTTGTCTTTACAGGAGCATTCTTCCCTTATATTGCAATGCAACGAACATTTAAACATGATTTTAGAATAGCAAGGGATTAGAGGGGAAAAAAGTAGATTACTTCACAACCGGAATAAATAAGCATTTTCAGTGTGCAAAACCCCGAGTTCGCGATCCTCGAGTTAGCGCTTTATGCCCTCGGAAAAAAACTAAGCGCGAAACTGGAGGGTACTTGTAGTTAGACTCGGGGGTCGTAGATATAGCCGCTGCAGGCGTTAGTGGTGGTGGGTTAGTGGAAGTTAGTGGAGGTAGTAAGCACATTTAGCAAAAGCCACGGGTCCGTTGGGCTTGGGATTCTTTTAACCGTCAGTATGAATGATCTGGATAGTATGAAGAAATGGATCCAATACCTCAAATTATGCCTATGCTTCTCACAACAACAATGCGCAGGCCAAAGAAATTTTGGCGCCGACTTGGAATCCGCTCTGAGCTGAACCATTACAGTATGTTAGTCACTTTTTTATAGTAATAGAACGCAAACTTATGTTGTTGTGCATCATCTCGGCACTGAGAAGCTTGTAGCTTCACTGACCCGTTTTTGTGAATAGTAAACGAGATGCAAATTTAATCCAGATAGTATCTATGTTATACACAGGGTTATTTGGCTGGCAATAGGTCATATGGCATCCGTTTATCTGCACATAAAGTAGTAGTGAGGGACTTGCCCGTAGCCTCGCAAACTGAACTAGTATGGCAAGCTGACACGAGGGAACCAATCTTCCAATTGTCGTGGTGCAAACTGTTACGACAGGTCTAAGCGGTCAGGATCTTCCTGTTAACGCGCTCACAGCCCACTTCGAAGCTTCGGTGGTATGCGACCGTGAAAGTCATGCTTAATATTGTACAAGTACAAAATCTTCCGTAGGCAATGCATATACGGAACTCTGAGCCATTATCACTGGAGCAATACTCTTGGTGTGGAATAAGGGCAGAAAATGATGAGTAATTGGCTACAGTCGCAGCCGTTTATTCTCACCGGTGCAAGGACTAAAAACCTTGAAAGTGATGTACACACACCAGAATACATTGTGAGCTTGATGACTCTTGGGAACGTAGACGACATAGCAAATACATAACATGGTTGCTCAGGTGGTGGGATATTTTAAAATAGGAGCGGGTCTTGATACACACTGGCAACATATTCTCAATATCCACAGCTCGGGGGCAAAAAATACACACGCCTCGTGGCTGCTAGGTACAATATGTCCGGATGCCAGCCATGGCAAGATCGGCACAAGTTTAAGTACGTGGAAGAAAACGTCAGGAATGAATATTGTTCCCTGATCTCTTTTTGTGGCCAATGTCGGAACAGTGCTTGTTAGTCGACTGCGAAAAATTGTGAGTAATCACGATAATGATGGAAGGGGTAATAATCGCTGGACTCTAAGACATAGATTACTTCCCCCAAATTCATGTTTGCGTTGTTCGACGCCCAACCTCCACCCTCCCCACAAAACCCCCCATTCATAGAAGGAAAAATTCGCCGGAGTTCCCCGTGACCGCACCACCAACGGAACGTTCGCGATAGCGCCTTCGCTACCACAATTGCAGTTCTGAGCAAATATTTGAAGGTTTTGGGGTTAAACTCTGGATCGTCAGATACCTCGTGCAAGCCTACCCGGATAAATCTACCCTTAAATAGCTCCGTAACGCTTGCTCATGGTCGGTATAGACAGTTATGGATAGCCAAAATAACGTCGTTGAAAAGTTGAAGCCCAAATTACTCGAGGTCTCTGATGTTGTAACGGAATAATTACCTCGGCCGGATAAGAAAACTCAGCGCGCGTATGTGAGATTACACAGTTCTTCCCTCTTTCATCTTTCGCATCAGTACGCCCCAAGTCCTAGCCGAATCGTCTGTATATAGTTCAAATGAGCAGAGAAATCTGGGAATTCCAAGAATGGAGCATTCAAATTCAGGAGCGTTCTAGAGTGCATGTTTTAACTTCTTGAAACTTTGCTCATGAGGAGATCTCAGTGAAATGAGCACATCTTTTCTTTAAACAGGCGGTTTAAGGGAGATGGCCATTGGCAAAATATTGATAATAGGTGCGGTGTAAATAAGCTCCGCTAGTCACCCCAAAAAAATCTAACATTTCTCACACATTGTGATGAGAAAGTTTTTGATGGCCATACTTATCACCATGCTGTGGAGGTCCTCCCGGTCGACCATATGGCCCAAGAAGCTAACCTTAGCTTTAAAAAATTCACACTTGCGTGAAGTGGCTTAAGACCCTAGCTGACAACAGTTGCTGCAAAATGAATCGAATGTTTTAAGTTGAGACTCATGGTCATTGCTAGCAATTATAATGTATCCAGGTATGAAACCATGAGTTACATATCGTACGGCAAAAATTGTGTTTATCATTCTATGAAAAAGTAAGTGGCTAGAGGATTTCAAGCCACACGTCATCGAAGCCACTAGTAGAGACCTCCAGGTGTACTGAACGCCGACCTATTGGTAGGATTCTAGCCATGGTACCTGCCAATGCCCCGTAAAAAGGTCCAGCTACTGAAATTGTATTAACCGGCCACCTAACGACATGAAGCAGATTACTTTAGCTGGTAGTACGGATACGGTTATCTCTGAGAACTGGATTTAACTCTACCGAAAGTAAAGTAACTCGGGCAAAAAGTCCGTATTCTCGGGCCAAAGAACAAAGGGATGTTCCTAGGGTGAGCACGACCTGTGAATAATCTTGTCTCAACATTTCTCTACAGTGTATCTACAACAGCCCGTTGGGTATGAGGTAGCTGGAAGACAGGAATGTAACATGTTTGGTCCCTGGACTGATTTAATGTGATGTCGCTGTATCGGTAGCACCAAGAGCTTCACGGGAGTGCAAATGTTCAGATAGGACGGAACCCAAGGTTCCAAGAGCCCACGGGCTTGGACTCGGGTACGTCACCGAACGTGGACAAGCGAACTGAGGGTTGCCACCAAGACCCCTCCTTGCGCGATGTCAACGGGTGGACTTCGACACCGTAGCGACAAAGCGTAGGCAACTCCAATGGTTCAGGTACCACCTTTCGATCATACACCAAAACCCTTCCCCAAGGAAAAATCCATGTTAACCGCAATGTGTCCCCTGTGGTGTTAACAAACAAATGCGGACTGCGCCACTGTCCGGCTGACTCAGGACAAATGTGCCTCTACGTGTCCACAATCGTTGACATTTACCTGGGACAAGAGACATACTTCACTGTCATAGGTGCATCACGGAACCGCCACGGAACCATCGATCCGCCATACGATGGCGGTATTTTCATTGGTCACCGACAATAGCTGTCCTTCACGACGTTACCAGCCGCAGTGAGATTCAGCTAGACGTTAGAGACCATGAATGGGGAACTACACCAGTCCGATGTCCCTCGCTTATCGCAATCACTCACTGTGAGTGATTTGACCTATAGGGGAGTTCAGAGACATAGGAGAATACATGCTTTAACTGACTTTCTTTAAATGTTATTAAATTTGTTGGGATCATCCAATTCGATTAGACTTCATCGAGCTAAACCCAAAGCACCGTCTACAGGGAGTGAAAGTTGGAACTGCTACATAGCATCCATACGACACGGAGCACCCTTTGTTCAGGTTAATAGGAAGATCACTGTTCCTGGATTTCAACAGGGTGTTGATATAAATCAGTTACCTTTAATATGATGAAATCATGATTTCAATGAAATAATTTTTTTAAATCCACTGATAAAATCACCAACCATTCTCATTATTTGAAAAGAGAGGGGAACGAAGGAAAACTAGGAAAAGGGGCTTATGAACAAATTGTACTATGTAGTATTATTATATCATCATGAGACTAATGAGTGTGTGCGGGGATCCACTGCTGGCACTTTCTAGAATTGCAAATTGTCATGTGACTGCTTTCACAGCAGAACATTTTCCAATTACCGTATTGCCGGCGCACTAAGCGGCAGTTTTTCCCTTAAAAAAGAAGCAAAGTCACCCTGCGCTAATGCACGGCCATATTAGCGAATGGAGAGAGTAGGGCAGTGTGATGTCAGAACAGCCGGTGGGTTGTATACTAAAGGGATCTGTGGAGTGATCTGTGTGAGCATTAGACACTGAGCACAAATTCTGTACTGTGTTATCAGAACAGTCAATGACATAATACTATGCAAAGGTTTGGAGTTCTAAGCGAAAACAAAGAGCTGGGGCAATAGATACGATTGTGCTGCTGCCACGATGGGCCGTGTTCAGAGTCACTCATTCTCACCCCCCTCTGCTGCTCTCCATGTATAAAAACGTTCTGGAATAAAAAGTCTCACGGCCGACGCCCTGCGTCACCCACTCATGGGTTCATTACCGCTCAGACTCCTCCCCGCACCCATGGAAAAGACAAACATCCCGCATATTAGATGTCGCCTTAACCCGCATTCGACTCGGGCCACACAAGTTGACACAACAGTTGAAATGAGATGATAGTAGGGAGGCAGAAAATAGTGTTGGAATTTTTTGCTGGAATGAGTATTGTTGATAAATGGAATAGTGAAACAAAGAGCGTGTTAAAGTTTTATTTGAAGGAGTGTGAGCGGTGAGAGGGAGATGTAGTATCTTGGGGAGTCTGTCTATACACACAGGGATGGAGAAAGGGCGTCGTGGCTTTGTAGTTTATTTGACAGCGAGTCATTGTACAACGTGGGGACAAGAGGTGCGCGGCGTGTGTCTCTCTGTGTGTCCTTTGGCTGCTTGAATTACCTGGCTGGTGTTGCAGTTGTGTCGGCAAGGACAATTCAGGTCAGCATCGGGTCACCCTCGGGCCTCTAATCCTGGTCGCAGACAGGGGGGTGGCCTAAGCCGATGCAGGTGTGTATGTGCGTGTGTGTTAGCGCCGCTACAGTGGTAAGCAGGGTGGGATAGGAGACAGCATAGGCCTTTGTACCACCTCGACCCCTCAATCCTCACCCCTGTACCTCTACGGATAAGGAAACTGTATGAAAGAGTGCTAGTAAAAAGGCTGCAATGGTACCTGTAGACGGGACAAAAGTCTTCCACACTGTACACCAAGACCAAGACTCATCACGGCGCCACACCGTCCCCCTCAAGGCCGAATCACATAATACCATCAAGGTGAAATTGGTGACAGGGCACCGTCTCATCACATCCGTTAGAATTTCTTACATTCAAACAAATAGACGTGTTACACTAAATGGTGCGCCGCCATCACAGCTCCAATACATCACTGTCCTGTCACGTAACGGTTTCTGGGGAAGAATATTTTAACGTAATGAGACTGTGCAGTGCTGATAATTGTCGTTTTCTCAAGGCTTTATGTACCCAAAACAATATCTTTTAGAGTTCCACTCCTCTTCTTCATCGGACAGAAGTGCTATTAATGCAAATTTCTTCAAGCATAGCCTCTGAGGCACCATGTCTGCTTAGAGGGTGAGCAGGAACTGCCGAAAATTACGGAACCATGACGAATAGTGTGAATACAAGGCACGGCTGACGGAACGCTGCCGTGATTTCAGAGTGTGAATCAGCCTTCACTTGTACCTTCCTGAAGAAGACTAATCAACCCTCGCGACTGTGATAGATTCATAGGGGTAAAGCAGTGCAAATATCGTCGATTCCGACAACGGTGCCCTTCACAAATTACAACAATAACAACAAGGTAGAGATGGTTACCTTACAGTGTTATCTAAATATTTTCGTGAATTTTTGTTATTGGACAACCACCGATTTCGAGGCCGAAACTTAAGTCGTCCTGAATAGTTTTGATGTGTTTTGAATTAATCTGTGTTCCGTTTTTGTCGGAAATCAATGTTTGTTTACATGTATGTATATGGCAACCTGCCCCTCCAGGTCTGCCCCGCAAACATTGCTACGCTTCACACTGCCATATTATTGGTAATTTTCGTTATTTCTCTATATCATCTGTTACTAAACCAAACCCCACCTCTAACCTAACCAAATCTGATTTAACCTAACTTAACTTTCTGGCTGAAGTAACGGTAGATTTTCGGGACTTACGTGTAATGCCAAATTTTTATTCAATTGCGCCATGGGAAATGGGGCTCAAAATACTCAGAATGAAGAAAGCTACACGATGATGTAGGTAAGAGTTCTAGGACTTTTGAAAGCCTACTACCAAAATAATACCAATATCTATACTGCAAATTTTCCACAAAGTCTAAACACATGGCAGAAAAGCAACAAAGGCATACCTACAACATTAAATCTAAGCTATATGTCATAGGTAGCAAATATTAGAATATCAATTCGTGGGGGCATCCTGCAATATACAGTCGGCGCAAAAAAACTTAGGACGCCAAAAAACTTGGGGCGGAATAACGTCCTTAGCTGTTTTTGACAATTTCAGTGGGAGCGATTTAATTTTTTTACGTTTTTTGTATGTCTGGCAGTGTATTAGGGTTTCTGCCCGTAGATTCCTTGCTCCTGCCCGCTCTGTATCTTCCAAGTCATCATAGGAAGAGGTTGTTGTGTTTGGTTCTCCAACCTCCCTACACCCCCATTCGCCCCTACATCTTCTACCACCTTCTCCAGGTATACTAATGCATTATGCCGGGCAAATCTCTATCCATTGTGAAGAAAACACATATAGTAACCTTGTATCGAAGTGGGAAAACAATTGGCCAGATAGTGAGGGAGATGTGTGTTTCCAAACATACCGTCTCGGTGTGGTGCAGGCGGGTGCAAGATGGGGAGTTAGAGACTGTTTTGGCGTGGAAGAAAGGGTCAGGGCGGCCAAGAAACTTCAAAGAAGACTGATCAACTGCTCATAAGGTTTGTTGATGTCAATAATCATTTTGAGCAGTTGATCAGTCTTCTTTGAAGTTTTTCTTGGCCACCCTGACCCTTTCTTCCACGCCAAAACAGTCCTTAAAATCACCATCTTGCGCCCGCCTGCACCACACCGAGACGGTATGTTGGAAACCACATCTCCCCCGCTATCTGGCCAATTGTTTTCCCTCTTCGATACAAGGTTACTATATGTGTTTTCTTCACAAATTTATGGAGATTTGCCCAGCATAATACTTTATTAGACCTGGAGAAGGCGATAGAAGATGGAGGGGCGAATGGAGGTGTAGGAAGGTTGGAGAACCAAACAACAACCTCTTCCTATGATGACTTGGAAGATACAGAGCGGGCAGCAGCGAGGAATCTACAGCAGAAACCCTAATACACTGCCAGATATACAAAAAACGTAAAAACATTCAATCGCTCCCACCGAAATTGTCAAAATAGCTAAGGATGTTATTCCCGCCCAAGTTTTTTGGCGTCCTAAGTTTTTTTGCCCCGACTGTATTATGATTTATGACCGATTTTGGTTACACTGTCATTCTCTTTACATTTTAACGAGTATAATTTTTCATTCACATTCATTGCACTGTGAATATTGTATTTAGGTACATGCTCATAATCATTTGCTTTCCCCTACAAATCCTTGTTTTTTTTTAATAACTTGATACTTTTACGGAAAAAAAAAATTCCCTCAAAAACACCAATATTTTTTTTCTTCACAAAACCTCTTTGTAAAATAGGTTTGCGTCTTATGCGGAGGTGCGTCTTATGCGCCGGCAAATACGGTATATATATTTTTTTGTTGTATTGTACAAAAAGCCTCACTACTAAAACCAAAAATTGAATGTGCATGTTACTTTTGTTTATAAAAAGCCAAAGTGATATTAACCAAAGTTTAATATGCATTATGATTAATTATCAAACAAAAAATATAATTCTCTTGTTTAACCGCCGAAGTAATTATTACTACAACAAAAATCCCATTGAATCCGATTGACTTCCCATTGGGAAGTCACCCCACTCCTACTCAGCTGGGGGTCCGGGTGGGTGCTGTAAACCCCCCCATAATTATTTTGCTGTTTTGATCAATTTTAGGTGCATTTCGAAGCTATCTGAAAGGTATATTAAGGTGAATTAAACAAACTATTATTTATATAAAAGTGTAATTCTCTTCAACTTTTCCATACAGCTGAAATGCCCTATAGGGGGCATTTCAGCTGTATGGAAGGGCCTATTATAGGGCCTAGGGGGCCCTATAAGGTCCCCTAGGGGGGCCCTTATAGGGGCCCACACATGCCTGGAAACTTACAGTGGATGCACGACATTGCACATGCATCCAGTGCGTCCGCCTGTGGGCGCCCCTGATTAAGATGCCCATAAATACGGTATATAATGGATTTCAATGGTGCGAGAGATGTGATTTTTGGAATCAGTACAAAGACCTGCTGCATTAACCGTTTCCTGTAGGGAACTACTGTACATAATATTCTGCATTGGACGCTTGGCAATTTTTTTATATGTTTAGTAGTAAGAAAAGTCTGTCATATATGCTGGTGAATATGGTATGCTGATACAGAGCATTTCAGTTTCTGGCACAATAGCCTGGGCATGCCATAATAAGCACACCCGCTCAAAGGCAGGCTCATGCTGTTCTAATTCATCCTTATGGTAGTACTATGTAGCATTTCCATTTTGTATGGTCATAACTGAGCAATATTACTTGACAGCAAGATCCTTGCCTTTATGATGATTTGACACCACTTGAAAACTAGTAGTGTTGTAATCTTTAGTCACTATCTTTGTGATTATCCTACTGTGCAATTATTACTGTAACGTTAACTAATGATAACTAACGTAACTGGCAGATACTTTTGAAATGTAAATTTTTTGTGTGTAATGTGAGTAAAAAACTGAGTATCATGCTTTCAGAGTTCTCTTTTATTGATTGGTTTGTGATTATAATTACACTGTTAAAATGTAGTGAAACATAATTTGTAACATGCAAGTTTTGCTTCTGTTCATTATACAAAAAGGAAAACTGTGCATACTACTGATGGTATCTGTTAAGTATATCCCTTATTGCATGCTGCCTGTCTCCATCCCTGGTCATTCAAATATTTATTTGTACTGGTGATATGAGCTATTTCCTTAACGTTAAGCTCATCTTTCACAGGTGAAGGTGTTGTCTTTTACGGGACAGAAGACATCGCTCTCGATGAAGGATGCAGATCAAGAAACAGGAGAGGACCTCAATCCCAATGTTGCACCAGTTGGGGCTAGCAACCTAGAAGAAGACTCCATGAGGAATCCGGACAGACCCATGTCTCTTATGGAATTAACTAAAGGTATTTTCTTCCAAATTTAACTTATAATATGGATGAAAATAATAGCTACTGCGGAGGGTCCAAGTAGTGTTGGACAATTTTAATCTCATCTTACACAAACTATCTTATAGGTCTTTTTAAGCTATTCAAAGCATCCAAGCTTGTCACAAGTCACAACCCCATTTATTTCTGAACACCAGTATAGATTCTGCAGAGAGCCAGTCTGTCAGTGGTTAGTTTCTACTTATGGGGAGCAGCCGGTAGAATTCTGAAATCCTTATATACGAATCTGTTGATGAGATACTATACTGGTAAGTCAGGACCACACATAAATGAGTACCACAGTCCAAAAGTCCCTCTTCTTCTTCACACCTTCCCCCGTACATATCTCCCCCCTCCCCCATCATTCCCACGGATTTGGCAAATCTATCTCCGACAGCTTTTTTTGTATAGTTTTTATTGTCCCACGCTAAAGAAAGTTTGTAATATGGTCTTTGTTGTAACACATTTTTTTAATATCTTGTTTTATTTGTTGGCTATTATTTTCTTTTGGTGAAGTCAACATTTTTACAACAATTTCTGAAAATATTTTTAGTGAATTATTTTTAACTAAATTTGAAAAATATTGCTCTGTTATATGACAATGCAGTCTTTACTTTTCCTGAGTCTGTGTTTTATCGAGAATGATGCCTATATGGCTGAGGAGATACATTTCAAATTTGATATTTTTTTTTTTTTGTAATCGTCTGCTAAATTTTGAGTACTTTTTGACTTCTTTCAAGTAAAAGTACTTTTTTAACCTGTACTTTTAAGTACTTTAAAAAAAATCTAAGAATGTGTTCGAGTTCCATGGGGTTGGCTTATACAGGGAGGTCCCGTTATACGAGCATTCGATATACGAGAATCAGATGATACGAATGTGTAAATTAGGGTCTATTTTCAATATACGAGATCGAAAATCCAATGCTACGACATTCAAACGGGGGTGAGTAAAATTACCAGTTATTTACTAAAGTAAATCACAAATTATTTACTAAAATTATAAAGTCATTTACTGACTAAAATGATTTTACCTAAAGCTCCCTTCACACATTCCATAATCGAACCACGATAGCGCCACCAATTTGATTATTGACGCTATCGTGATATTTAACCACAAAAAAAAGCAGACCACGATAGCCTCACAACAATGTCACGCTGCCTGTACGTATGTGTCATGACGGTCGTAAGATGGTCACGATGGAGTCATGACAGCTGTAGACTATGTCACAAATGGAAAATAAACGGTCACTTTGTCGTCACGATAGAGCTACGATAACCACGACGGTGCCATGAATGTACCATGATAGCGTCAAGAGCTAGCCCCACACGTGGGTGGGGTTCCATGGTGATAGAAAAGGGAAAGGGGGGAAATATAGAGATAAGGTGGGAGAAACAGGGTTGGGGTTGGTGATGGGAATGGGGGAAACGGGGGAGGGGGGTTGTAATAAAGAAGGGGTTGGTGGGAAACGGGGGGGGGTGGGGGTGGAGAAGGCGTGGTGTTGGTGGGGGTGGGGATGTTACCACGTGCTGATGGGAGTAGTGGGTAGGGAGTCACGGGGAGTGTCATCACGTGGTGATGGGAGTAGGGGGAAGGTAGTCGAGGGGGGAGTGGGCCCCCATGTGGTGGTGGGAGTAGGGGGAAGGTAGTCGAGGGGGGAGTGTTATCATGTGGTGGTGGGAGTAGGGGGGGTGGAGGTGAATGAGAAAGGGGGGAAGGCGGAAGAAAGGGGGCAAAAAAAGGGGGGGGAAAGGGGCGCGTAACGGTTTCCTATCGTCACGATGAACATACGACGATCATGATAGTGGTCACGAAGCTGCTACATAGATAACGATAGCGTCACGATAGACTTACGATCCGCTGCGTTGGGTCGAAAAACGGGGAGCTTCCCAATTTTTTAATGCACGCACTAACTTTTTGTGGGCCCCGGCGAGCGCGTCACGAGCGTCACGATCGGTCACGATGGACCCATAACCGGACCATGACGGCGCTGCGCACTGCATTGTTGGCGCGTTCGTGGTTCCATTGTGGAATGTGTGAAGGGGGCTTAAGGTTGTACGATAATCAATCTGAAAATATGATAATTCTGGTGGCTCGGTACGACAATGTGGCCTACAAAAATTCACACCCCTGGACGATGTACAATGATTCAGATGCGGAGAGACGAGTTTGTGGGCAGTGGAAGAGGTCTTGCGCACCCTCCCTTGTCCCTTACCTACCCTACCCTCTCGAGTCTATTGTATCACGCGGCAGCACCGAGGATCTTTCCTCTTTCCCAAGTGATCAAGGGGAGGAGGAAGAACTCTAATCCAGTCATCCCTGCAAACGCAGTCACCCCTGTTTTTCTCTCAGGCCTCGGAGAGAGAAAACAGGGACTCTCAGCTGGCTACGTGCCAGCTTCCTGTCTCCCCACACAACATTACCACTTGTGAGTGTTATAAATGTTTTATGTTTAATTAATGTGCAGTTTTTATAGTTGCCAGTCCCTATAAAGAAGACAGTAAGAGAATAAAAAAAACAGAGGGGCAGGCCAATTTAGTTCGGGAGGTGTCTTGTTACTCTTCTTTTGAAAGATTTAAGTCATAGGAAAAGTGGAAAAATAGAAACAGGAAGAGAGTTCCAGAGTTTACCAGTGAAAGGGATGAAAGAGTAAAGATACTGATTAACTCTTGCATTAGGAAGATGGACAGAATAGGGATGAGAATGAGTAAAAAGGTCTTGTGCATTTGGGGCCCCGCGGGGGGTGGGGGAGGCAGGGCATTTTGGGCAATTTTCAGAAGACAGTGAGCATAAAAATAACTTTAAAAGAAAGAAAGAGAAGCCCCCATTGCGGCGGTGTTTTTAAGGGGTTGACAGACAGTCAAGCCCAGGGGGGAGGATTTTGGGGTGAGCCCAAAAAGCTTTTGACTAAAACCCTTTTTAAAGGAGACGTATGAGGGGTTTCCTCCCCAAACATGGGACATACTCCATCAGGGCCTTTTTAAAATTTTTTTGGGGGCCCAAAAACAGAATGCTTTTTGGGGGGCCCCTACTTAAAAAACTATGGTGGTTCATGCTTTTAAAACCTTTTAAATATTTCCCAATTTGAGGGCACTTTATGAGGAAAAAAGAGGCCAGAACGGCGCCCAAACTTTAATATCTTTTTTTTTTAAAAATTTTCCCAGAAAAAAACCCTCAATTTTGGACCCAAAAAAAATGATAATAAATGGGACAAAACTGGGGCGCCGTTTACAGCCAGGTTTTTACAAAATCTCCCATTGTATCATCTCCCAAAAGGGAGAAAAAAATGCAAATAATGCAAAAAAGTGAGAAAAGGGATGATTTTTTTTTCCGGGAAAATCTTTTTTTTTAAAATTAAGGAAATGTTAAATTTTTAAAAAAATCAAAATTTTGGAAAACATTGCAACTGTTTAAATTTCTAAACATAAAAAAATACCTAATTTTTTTTCCGGGCTTCAGGAGGCGGGTATCCCTCAATAACACAGATTTGCATGATAAAGTCTTAAAAACTTCTGCCTTCTGGTTTTTTTTAGAAACAAAGCCCATTGATGACCCATCGTATGTTTTGGTTTGCCTATCCCTGTTTTAATACTGATGATTAAAAAGTCCACTGGGGCGATTCTGCCCAGGATGACCTCAGGTAGGCCCTTAATGAGCTTAATTTTTTGAAAAGCTCCTCTCTGCTGGGGCCCCAAAAGGTCACAGAAGAGTGCAGACTATTTTTAAGAGCAATCCAGTTTGGGGGTCCCTTTTCCTTCAACTGTTTTTTGTGGGGGTAGGAGAGAAGCTGTAGGGGCGGGTCATGTCCCTGAAGGTGGGTTGGGCAAGTTGCTGATTTCAAGGGGCCATTTCCTTTCCATCAATGCCCTTTTTTCTCCTCGGTACTTAATGTGCTGAAAAAAAACCCCGTCACACGGGTTGGGCCCGTGCCTCCCCCAATCCAATTTTTTAAAGGGTTTAAGAGCACCCAAAAATCTGGATCTCTTAAACCCAGGTTTTTAAAAAACTTTTCCCTTTTAATGACTAAATAGTGGTGTCCAAAACCAATTAAAGAATTAAATTTGGGGTTTTTTTAAAGGATCCTGATAGTCTCGTCGGGGCTTCATAGGCAAAGTGTTTCCTTGGGCTTCTAAGCTTTTTCCCCCTTTAAAGTACCCCACATTATCTTGTCACATATGTTTTTAGCAGAGGCCTGAGCTGCAAAAAACCATTTGTCTCTGTTCTTGTCAGTGGGGGTTTTTGCCTTCATGGGGGGGTAAAACTGCTACATAAACTGCATTGTGGCAGACTGCAGGAGTTTGGGCTTATTTTGGTTTTTTTTGGGGGAGGATATCATACCATACCACTGTAAGATGGGAAAAACCGGAAATCCCCCAAACCCTCCTGGGCCCCAAAGCCTGGCATCAAATTTGGTAGGGCTTTCTGTGGCTTTGTCCCTGACCTCCAGCAGTGCCCCCCTTATTTTAAAGGGGCCGGAAACCCCCCACAGCCTCAATGCTTTTTTAATCCGGCTCTCCCACCTGTTTCACCCCAAAATTTTCAGTGTCAGAGTCACATGCCCTTAATATTGCCCATCTGTTTGGTGAACTGAAAAAGGTTATACATTTTTTTGGTATACCCAAAGAGTTTAATGGCATCTGTAAACCCTTTTGCTGCATCCCCCAAAAACCAAGTTCAGTGATGTCCCCCACATGGAAAAAAAAATGCGCGAGGATTTTTCTCCAGCAGTTTTGCTTGTTCCCCCCTTAAATGTTCGCCCATTGTCAAAACGACTGTCCTCTGAAGTGGGTCAAAATGGAATATTCAGCTCCTCAAGTTTATTCAAAATCAAAGAGGATAAAGCAAGACCGTTTTTTTGGGAAAGCCACAAGAAATCCTGGGAAGTTTTCCCCTTGACTTCCGGTGCTTCGTCATCGTCCTTTTTAACAATCCTTAGGGACGACCGCCCATCTGCTCTTGGGGGCTTAGATCAGGGTACAATCTAAAATAAATAAATTTAAAAATTTGGACTGTTTAAAATTTCAGCCCACCATTGTACCCAAATTTATTTTCCCACGATTGAAGCAATAAAATCATTTTGGATCTCATTTCCAAGTTTAGCTGGAATAAACTAAACTGCCCATTTTCCCACAATCAATATGCTTCTTGGGGGCCCGGGATAAAAATTTGGCAAGAAACTCCCCACTTTTAAGAATTTCCATTTTTTTCGGGTTAAAATTTTGGTTTTAGACCCCCTCAATGCAAGTTTCTCCAGCTAGAGTTTGCATAAATAAGCGGGTCAAAAACATCTCTCCAGTCCCTTCTTCTCAGCTTCAAAAAAGTGTTTCCTTTCGGCTTAAACTTGGTTGTGCCTGTTTTGGACACGGTGCAAATCCTTCCACGTTGCCAAAATTGGTGTGTTTTTCTCTGGACTGATTTCATGACTTTTCAAAAGTGTACCAATGTTCCTCCAGTCAGAAACCCCCTTCTGTCATAATTTATAGTCCTTTTTTTTGGAAAATACCCTTGGGCAGCAATAGCATTTAAACTGCATTTTTTTTTTCTCGAGTAGGAAACCCCAAGTCCCCCCCTTATCTTTCCCCATTCCAGTCCGGTAGAAAAATGGTGTTTGAAAGTTTTCTGCCTTCTTCTCTTTGGGAAATGTAATTTCCTGCTAATCTAAAATGGCCCCTCTCCCCTATTTAGGTCTTCCTGAGAATCTAAAAAGTAAAGGCCAATCACGGGGATCAATTGGTTGACCAAATGCAGGGCGTCGTGCTGGGTGGGTCTGCTGGGGGAAAAAAGGGTTTTTCCCTGGTGTTTGTCGGTCAAAAAGGCAGGAAGATGGGCCTGAGTTTAAAAAAGCTAATTTTTGGCAGTTTTGGGGGGCCCCTAGGGGCATGGGGGGCCCTAGGCGACTGATAGTTCGCCTATGGGGGAAGGAAAGGGCCCCTGTACCCCAAACTGGGCGGAAAAGGGCCCCCCTGTACGAGAAAAGAAAAATTGGGAGGGAGAAAAAAAAGGACGCAACGCCACGGAAACCTAACTTCTTAGAAGGTTTTAGCAAAAAGATGGATTTTGAGTTTCCAGTTCAGATTTTTAGAAAAGGGGTTTTAGTCCTAGAATGTTCTTGAAAAAAGGGAACTTTGGGAGTGCCCTTTGAAGAAGGGGGGAATATTTATCGGGTTGGGTTTTTCGAGTAGAGGGGGAAAAAAAATTTGGGGTTTTTTTGAGGCATTGAACAAAACAAGGTTTTGGTTTTCCCAATCAAAAATTTAATAAAAAAGATCAGAAGTTGGGGCGTCGGGGGGCATTCTCCGTGAACCCACTTATTTCCCTGTTGAGTTGGACGTCTAAAAAAACGACGTTAAAAAAAATGCGGGGGTAGAATCATCAGCGAAAAATGGATAGGGCTTTGGGAGAGACTTAAAGATCTTTAAACTAAAAATAAAAAGAAGGGGGTGATGGGAAACAGAACCCTGGGGAAAAACCACAAATGATAGTTTAGGGAAAAACAATGTCCATTAAAGTAGCTGCAATAAAAACGGTTTAAAAGGGAAACTTAAATTTAAAGGGTATAGAGAAAAGGATAGAAACCGGGGGGTTTTTATGTTTTTTGTGTGCTTTTTTCTCTTTCGAAGGTTTTTTCTACAGAATAGGTATTTACAGTGTGGGTAATATAGACGCTGGGGTTTTTGGGTTTTTGGTTTCCCCCTATAGTTTTTTTTAGTTTGGGAAAAAACATTCTTCTTTTTTTTTTTTTGTTTTTTTTTTTTTCCCTTTTTTTTAAATTGAGGGGGTCCGGGAAACCCAAAACCTATTTTGGACCCTTAGTTATGTGTTTCTTTAAAACAAAGTTTTGGGCCGGGAACGAGTATCCAGGGGGAACCTAACTGCTCGTATCTTGGGGATCCCCCCTTTTTGGCCTTTGGGGCACGTTTTTCCCATACTCTTCTACCCGATTTTTTTTTTTTTTTTTCCATTTACAAACATTTTAGAATTTGCGAAGGTAAAAAAAGTGATTTTGGGCAACTGGTTTCCCAACCCCCCAATATAAGTACAGTAAAAACCTCCATAAGTCGGAACAATAGGCGCTCAACCCCTTTCCCCACCTATGGAAAATTACAACCCATCCCAAAAACTGAACCCCCCCCCTCCGTACAATTTAAAAGTTTGAATTTAAAAACAAAAAAATCTACACTCACTTGTTTTTTATGCAGCAGGTGAAACGGGTCGTGAGGGAGCTTTTTTGTAAAGTGGTGCCAAAAGTTGTGGCGGCGGACCTCCTGTGCCCTCAGTGACACAAACCCCTCAAAATGCAAAAAAAAATATTTGTAAAAAATAAAAAATCAAGAAACTGTGTTAATTACCAGTATCCTTTGTAAGTGATTGCATTCCCTTTTTTCTTATAACTCCCCGCGTTTGGTTAGGTTTAAAAAGTCTGCGTTTTTGAAGAAGCTCCTTTGGGAGTTTCCCCCCCACTTTTTTTAAAAGTGCAGGTTTTTTCTTTAACAGTGGATGTCAATCCCCCCATTTTACGAAACTTTCCTCTCCTTGACGGGAAATCGAGAGGCTGTAGCCCAAAAATTGAGGGTTTGGGAAGGGAGCTGGGGTTTGTAATATCATTGCGGGGCTCCTCAAAAACGGGGGGGAGGCCATTTATATGCGTTCCCCCTGATGGAAAACGGGCTGGGGTCCCTATCTGGAAAGGGAAGGGGACCGCCAGGGCTTTAAAAATTACCGCGGGGGATTACACTGCTCAGCATGCCGGCAAAAAAATGCTTTTCCCCTCTATTGCTGGGCACGGATCTGCAAATCATCTGCGGGAAACATCAGAGGGCCTCAGCAGTCGGGTTCACCCCCTGGTAGGGCAAAAAACGGAAAACCCTTTTCCTAGCGCTTCGTGTCCGGTGGGAAGCCGAGTGAGTTTCAAAAGGGGGGGGTTGCAGTATGTTGGGTCTCAAAAAGGCGTTTGGGCTCAGGCATCGTGATCACTCTGGGAATCTTCTTGGGGACCTTTTTGGGGGGTTCCTTTCAAGGGGTATTGATTTTTAGACTGGTCTGACTCTGGGGCCCGAGAGGGGGTGCGAAGTTGGGGGGGGTGTATTCAGCTTCTTTTCCCGTGAATCGGGAGTTAAAGGGGTGAGTGAGTCCTTGCCCCATCACTTTTTAACACTTGGATGGACTGGGTATTGGGGAAAGTTGTAGACAAAGTGATTGGGAGCATCCTCGGCAACACCAAAATCACTGAAACTTTTTTTTGCCAAAGATGGGGTAATCTTTTTGAGTCGCTGGGGGGGGCCTTTGGGGATGGCTCTCGAGGCGCCCGCACGAGGAGGCGAAGACCTTTTGGGAAATTTAGGGGCTCCCCGGGGATAAGACCCAAAATCCCGGTGTTTGGGGGCCTTACTAAAGAAAACAGTTACAGTCTGTTCATTGGGGTTTTGGGGAGGAAAATTGAGATCTTTAAAGTTTACAAAACCTTGGGGCCCCAAAATTTCCCTAATGACGGCGGGTCACGTCAAAAGTCTTTCGAAAGGATTGGATAGCCCCTGGTGTTATGGACTCGTCAGCAGGAGTATTTGGCGTTTTTAGGTACCTGTCAAAGGGGGGACAAAAATCCGGGTTTTTCAAAATCGCTTTTGAAACCCCGTTTACTCTATGGTTTTGAGGGCATGGACACTAAATAGCGACTTGAAGAGACGAACGGCCCTTTTGGGAAAAGGGGTCTTCGCAGAAAACATTTGGGGTATCGTTGGGATGTTACGTGTCAAATCAAACGATTTTCAAACCCTGAGACTTTAACGAGGGGCCCATTTCCCGCATAGTCCGTAGCGCTTTAAATTCGGCTAATGGCCAAAGTTTGGGACGCTACTTTTGAAAACCCATTTCCTTTCCCCTCGTGTTGTTCTGTAGGGAGACAATTTCCGGGGTGGAGGAGGCCCAAGGGGGGGGCCACAAAGGGCCCTGGCTGGGGCAAGTTGATGTTTCTTTTTAGGGAAAACTGCTTGGTATGGGAAAGGAGTTGGGATGGGGGGTGGCGCGTGGTGGGCCCCCGGGGAGTGGGGTCCCTAGAGTGGGGGGGGCGGCCCCGCCCCCGGGGTATGCCCCAATGATTTTATTGATTGATTTTAATTTCGCCAATGAACTAGTGTCCACTTCTTGAAACCTTTTTTTCATTAGGCCCCAAAGGGTTTTCTATTGGATTCAAATTTAGGGCTATTAGGAGGGCCCGGGAAAGCCAAAACGATTGCACACATATCCAACAATTTCCTTTTTTTTTCAAATTTTTCCCCGTGACATGGGGGCACCCTCTTGCATAAAAAACTTCTGACCTACACGGGAAAAAGCAGGATTCAAATGTCATGCGGGTGTCTAGATATCGCCCCAATGTTCCCCGTAAAACCTTTTTCAAAAAATATGAGGTTTCCCACTCCATAAAATTTAAAAAAAAAGCCCAAAACCATGAAAAGGATCTGGGTGTCTTACTCTCTCTAAGGGTTTTTAAAACGAGGGTCGTGTCGGGCAAATTCTTGGGCTGCCCCCACTTTTTTCAAGGGTTTGTTCCCGTCACTGACAATAAAAAACTCAAAATTAGTGACTTCATAATAGCCGACTTCACAATTTGCGGTTTATCCCGAAAATTAAAAAAAAATCTAAAATTGCAAAAAATATAAAAATGGAACGAAAAATAGTTTAAACATGGGACAACAGTTTTTAGTAGCCCCTGGCAAAAGGGAGAGGGCACAGCGATCACATAAAGTTGGGATTTTTTTCTGTCCCCGTTCAGTCACGCTCCTCCCTCAGCCGGGGAAAACAATGAAAAACGCTTTCATCTCCCCGCAGGTAAGCCTAAAACCAAAACTTAAAACATACCTTGACTCTAGAGGGGCAAAGTTTAAAAAAACTTACATGGTTTAAAAGGGGGAGAAACCCAAAACCCCCGTTGCCCCCAAAATTTTAAAAATTTTGAAAGTGCTTGGGGCGGGACCCGAAGAAACAAAAAGGGGCCCCGATAAAGCCCTGCTGTTTTCCACGAGTGGTTTTGGGGGAAGTGCTAAAAAAGCAGCAAAAATTTTAGGGGTTAAAAAAGGTTTTACCGTATAGAAATTTGGGACTGTGTGGTGGATAGATGACGTAGAGGGAAAAAAGTGGCACTCGATTCCAAAACCCGATTTTTTTTTTTTGAAAAAAAACCCCCAGTCTCCTCCTTTTTCTCTGCTGACCCCTTAGAAAATTTTAGGTCTTCAACAAAAACCCCGATCCCAAAAAACCCCTTTACTGAAGTAAGGGGTTGGGTTTGAAAACCCATTTTAGAAAAAAGGGTTTTTATGAAAAAAAAGTAAAATTAAAGGTGAATCAACAGCAGCTGATCATGGGGTGCGCCGCCCATCCCGCATGCTAAAAAAAAAATGGTTGGGGAAAAGAAGGGGTATAAAAACCCGAACGGGTTTTAAAACAAAATGAAACTGCTATATTTTAAAAAAATGACAGACCGGGCCCAAAATAAATATGGGCCCCAAAAAAAAAAAACTGCCCTAGGGTTTAAAATTTTCAAAAAGGGTCGCTTTTAAAGCTACTGATTGTGGCACGCCGGGAGGCCATATAAACAAGCCTGCTCTTATTACCGGCGGCAAAACCCCGAGCTTTGAAAAACTTTAAAAAAATTTTTCCCCGTCACTTAAAATGGATGCTTAAAAAGGAAGGGGGTGGATGCAAAACTTTTGGTTTAGTGATTTGGGTTTTACAAATTTTTTCCCTGAGGTAAAGCGGGAAACCCGAAATGATCCGGGACTAGAATAAGGGTTTTGCTTTTGTTAGAAATGGGGCCCCGGGGCCCTCCGAAAGCACAGCATTAGAAACAAAAAGGAATTGAAATACTGTACTGCCTCCAAAAAACCCCCCTTTTCCCTTTTCCAACTTAGGATCACTTGTGTAAATTTGTGGGATTTAAAACCTTTTTGCAGGGAGGGTCCCGGGTTTTTAAAAAGTCGGTCAATTTTTAGAATTTGTGATATTAAAATGTGTTTAAAATTTGGGTCTTTTAATATACCCAGATTCCCAAAATCCAAAAGATACGACATTTAAACTGGGGTGAGTAAAATTATCAAGTTCAAAATGTGCGCCTACCACTCCCTGGCTGGACAAAGGGGGATTTGGCTGACCCCAGTGAGGTCACCCCTAGCAAGCCGTGACCTAAAGGGTAATTAAGCATATGGTGCGGCCTGACATTTAGGGGTAATTAGCAGGTGTGCGGCCCCAACCTTGGGACCGCAGTCAGGTCACCCCTAGCAAGGCATGACCTGAAGGGTAATTAAGCATATGGCACGGCCTGACCTTTAGGGGTAATTAGCAGGTGTGGGGCCCCAACCTTGGAACCGCTACACTACCTTCTCTTGTATCATGTGGCGTCCCATACATTACAACGTCTTTTTTTGCTTGTTGTGCATGTTTTATGTTTAACTAGCCGCAAAGCCGCCCTCCGGGCGGACTTTTTGGCTAGCTCCTGCGGAGGGCTATTGGTGGGCCTTCGGCCCACCACCTGTGTTTGGTGGGCCTTCGGCCCACCAAACATGGACTCTCCAGATAGCCCCTTCTAACTTTCCTGAAATCATGGATGTAGAAATGTATGTATTCCCCCCACCCATTCACTCACCCATTACCCATCACCCCCCACCCATTCACTCACCCATTACCCCCCTCCCATTCACTCACCCATTCATTACCCATTCACTCACCCATTACCCATCACCACACACCCATTCACTCACCCATTACCCATCACCCCCACCCATTCACTCACCCATCACCCCCCACCCATTCACTCACCCATTACCCATCACCACACACCCATTACCCATCACCCCTACCCATTCACTCACCATTACCATCACCCCCCACCATTCACTCACCCATTACCCATCACCACACACCCATTCACTCACCCATTACCCATCACCCCCCACCCATTCACTCACCCATTACCCATCACCCCCCACCCATTCACTCACCCATTACCCATCACCACACACCCATTCACTCACCCATTACCCATCACCCCCCACCCATTCACTCACCCATTACCCATCACCCCCCACCCATTCACTCACCCATTACCCATCACCACCACACCCATTCACTCACCCATTACCCATCACCCCCACCCATTCACTCACCCATTACCCATCACCACACACCCATTCACTCACCCTTTACCCATCACCCCCCACCCATTCACTCACCCCCCACCCATTCACTCACCCATTACCATCACCACACACCCATTCACTCACCCATTACCCATCACCCCCCACCCATTCACTCACCCATTACCCATCACCACACACCCATTCACTCACCCATTACCCATCACCCCCACCCATTCACTCACCCATTACCCATCACCACACACCCATTCACTCACCCATTACCCATCACCCCCCACCTATTCCCTCACCCATCACCCCCAACCCATCACCCCCCCCCATTCACTCACCCATCACCCCACACCCATTACCCCACCCATTCACTCACCCATTACCCATCACCCTACATCAAGGTTTCCTCAATTCTCGCAACCCACTTTTTTTCACAATTCTCGCTAATAGGCTGCTAAAAAAAAAGAAAAAAAAAAAGTGATCGGATCATCTCATAAGTGGGCTTATGACCTTCTCCTGGTCAACCTGATTCCAAAAATGTGCCATATGAAGTGTTTGCGCCACGGGGGGCGGAACCTATACCACACACACACACAGACAGACAGACAGACAGACAGACACACTTTCGCTTATATTATAATATAAGCGAAAGTGTGTCTGCACACTAAAGTGTGCAGTTATAACATAACTGCACATTAATCTGTAATAATGATTATAGATTAATGTGCAGTTATGTTATTTTGTGTGCTATTTTCTCTTTCAGAATGCTTTTTCTACAGAATAGGTAGTACAGTGTGGGTAATATAGACGCTGTGTGTTTGTTGTGTTTGCTATAGTTTATTTTAGCTTGAAATACATGTCTTTTTTTTTTTTTTTTTTTAATTGCTGGGGTCCTGGAACCAAACCTATATTTTACCATTAGTTATGTGTTTCGTTATACGAGATTTCGCTTTACGAGTATGCCAGGTGGAACCTAACTGCTCGTATCTTAGGGACCTCCCTGTACACTCCGCGGAGCATGCAGAAAATTGTTGAAACCATGGGGCAAGACACTAAGTTTGTCTTTCTACTACTGGCACAATTTTAGCATTGCAGACAGTATCAGTATTTGCAGTCAGCAATCAATGAATTGAAAAGGAAACTGTCAATGCTTGCGGGAAAAATTTTTGTGCCAAAGTGTGAATGATCACAAGGTTTCTCACCATCAGATATTAAAACAGATGCTGTTGATAAATACTGAAATTGGCACGCATTGTTGGTGGGGAAGGTTTTGAAGATGAAAAATGAAGTTAATGGATTAGTCGAGTCAACTGAAGATGTCCTAACTGGGGCGGGAAAATTGATGAAATCATAAAGTCTGCTAGTGAAGAAGGGGGGGGCCCGAAGAAGCTGAAAGTGCTGCCGTTGAAGAAGAGGATGAGGGACTTTCACTTGAACGTCTAGCAGCCTGATTGGCGTACAATTAAAAAAGTGATTTGACAATGTTTACGCATGGGATACAAAAATGCAACGAGCCCTCAAATTCCAGCATGGTTTAGAAGGACTCCTAGCTCCTTACAAAGCCTTGTTTAATGAAAAAAGAAGGGGAAAAATCAGCTACCGATAACCATGTTTTTCACAAGAAAGCGCCTAAAATGACGTTTCTGTGCCTATGAACCTTATTTAGGGCTTACACAATGAATACAGTATGTATTTATAGTAGTACTGTACACTAAAGAAGTTACTGTACCTGTATGATGATTATGAAGATGATGAACTGAAGCAGTGCAGTACTGATGACGATGAATGTGAAGTGTACTGCATGGCAAAAGTTGAAAGCTCAGGCTGTTTTCTTGCAAAAAACATGGTTATCGGTAGCTGATTTTTTCCCTTCTATTTTTCATTAAACAAGGCTTTGTAAGGAGCTAGGCACCAGTCCCTCCCGTGTCAGTAGCTGAGGCAGACCCAGATGAGTCAGTGACTGAGGCAGACCCAGATGAGTCAGTGACTGAGGCAGACCCAGATGAGTTCAGTGACTGGGGACAGACCTAGATGAGCCCAGTGACTGAGGCAGACCCAGATGATCAGTGACTGGGCAGACCCAGATGAGTCAGTGACTGAGGCAGACCCGATGAGTCAGTGACTGAGGCAGACCCAGATGAGTCCAGTGACTGAGGCAGACCCAGATGAGTCAGTGACTGAGGCAGACCCAGATGAGTCAGTGACTGAGGCAGACCCAGATGAGTCAATGACTGAGACAGACCCATTTTCCAGCAGTCATGCTGGTAGCCGGCACGGGGGTGTTCTTGATGCTGCCGACGGATGGGACATCTGTATAGTAGTGCGGCAAACGGTCAACTGTTTTGAGGGCTCTTTCTTCGGCCTCCGTGGATGATGATGCTGCGGTCATTGGCCCTAGGGACCGCAGTGTGTTGCATGAGGGAAATAGCAGTCCCATGGAATGACTGTTTTTTCTGTGGGGGAACTTAGGTTGTGGTCGATATTGTCTACCGCGGCAGTCATGAAACTCTGCCCTCTGGGAGGGCACACTACTTTCTCCGGTGGTAGAGGCGGCAGGCACTGTCCCCAGCTGTGTGGAAAGGGGCAGGACCCGATCATAGGGGATAGAAAATCCCCATGTGTGCCAGCCTGTCACGACTCCCTCTTGCGCGTGTGTGCTGTAGCATTAGGGCCCATGTAGGTTTTGGAACTGGCGTCTCCTGCGTGGTGGCGTGCCCGACTGGGCGAGGCGTACTGCCTGTGGCGGCCCGTCGGTTTCATAACGCTGTTGAATTTGAGGAGATGGGTGATGCTTAGTGCCCTTTTGTGTGCTTTCACTCTGGTGCTTGATACTGGAACCTTCCAAGATCATAGTGACCAAGGCAAGCGCGTGGGTGGCACGGAGTCCTGTTGGCATCCTGCAGGAAACCGTTGAACACCTTGGCATCTCTGATGATGTGGCGTCTCACAATTTGGGCAGCACGCGCCAGGTGGACAGCATCAAGGTCTCTGTCCAGTTCACAAGCCTTTGCCAGGGCATCGCCGAGGTCTTCATTGAAAGCAAGCAGGACATCGCGCCCCTGGTGCTGTGCACACATGTTAGGAAAGTGAGCAAGCAGTCTCTGCTTAAGACGGGGCGTGTGGCACCCTGCCCTCATTGCTTGACTCCCAGCTGTTCCATCCCTTTTACGTGTATAACTGCGGCCAGGTCCCGCAAGTTTGAAGACCGGAGACGTCTCGTCATCCATGTGAGGGTATTTCAATAAACACCACCAGCTCTGCGAAAGCAAGTCCCCGCTATTGCGTGTTCATCGTCTGACCTTTGCCCCGCCATTTCCTTAATTTCCGTGCGCGATTGTACAAGTTCAGGAGACAATTCGGTGGTACTTGGCCTCCTGTGCAAACCCTGTCCCCAGCGTTCAGTTGCGTCAGGAGGTCATGTTGTCCAGAAACAGTGTGCACGACCCGACAAAGCGGTCCAGTTGGAATGTCGCAGCTTCATGAAGACCAGCACTACCAGGAGCTTCTCCCAGAAGAAGCATTTCACTTCTTGGGGTTTCGTCTCAGTACTTGATAGTCGTGACAGATATCGAGTTCGCTTTCGGGCAACAACTTCCTTTCTTCGTCGTGCCTATTTTCAGGTGCCTCTTCTCAGCTCTGTCTAACTTGGTCTTGTTATACCTCAGCCTGCAGGTCTTGTGGTATCGTGCATTGTTGGCGCTCAATGCTGCTTTTTCCCACCCCCAAAACGCCCTGCCTTCTCTAATCGGCTCAACAGAAAGAGTTGGGGAACAAACCAAGCTCATTGAACCTTCTCGATGTCCAGCGAGAATGCTGTAGCTGCTCCCTGTGTTGGCGTGTACTCTGGGGGTGGACTTGTCACGACTCTGGCGTCGTTTCTTCTTGGGATATGAAGCATAATGACCAGTCTGTCTCTGTTGCTGGCTGGGCGGAGGTATAGACGGAGCTACTTCTGCACCACGAGGCTCAACAAGTTTGAAGCTCTTCGACATTGTTCTGGAAATAGAAAATGACAAAGTTGTATGAAAGGAGCACTCAGAATCCAAGTGAATTAGGACATGTTCAATTGAGAGATGTTTGTCATGGTTGTTATGCTAATCTATGAATAATTCAATAAATCGATAATAAGATATGATTCTAAAAACACATGGGCACCTTTCTTTGTTGTTAAGTGCTACCCTACATCAGCAACAACACGCAACATAATGTTTGCACAACATTGCAGATTCAAAACAATAATTTTTTCCTGCACATTTACTCAGTACATCTCATTCACCTAGGGATAAGTCTTCCTCGGCAGCCACATGGCAGTCATTTTGGAAAATGGCCGCCACGGCCGCCAAGGGGCAGTTGGGCGATGGCTCCACATCCAAATTTGTTCATAATATATTGGTCTACCTCTGTGCCAAAATTGGTGCTTTTATCAGAAAATGCACAATAGGTTTGAATATCCTAGGTAAACCGCCCCACTAGGAGGGGCCCCGCCCCTTAAAAGTTAAGCTTAGGTCACAAAATACAGCACTAGATATATTGTCTAAGGCATGGAAACTGGCAAAGACAGAAGAATATAAGAAAAGATATAAATGAGGAAGAAAGAGCTAGATTGAATTTACTGTTTAAAGAAGCCAAAGAAAAAAACGAATTGAGAACGGAAGAGAAAAACAGAAATTCTATTGGAGAGTTTTAGACCAAAAACTGAAGAAGTGGTATCTAAAAGAGAAAGAGTAAGACAAGACAGTCCAAAGGAAAATAAAAAAGGATGGCGGGTATCGTACACAAATATAAATGGGCTAGTGTCAACATTAACAGAAATAAACGATTACCTGAGAGCCAAGAAACCAGACATATTGGGTTTAGTAGAAACGAAGCTGAGTGATTCTGAGGATGTGCCAGTTGGGGAGGGTCAATATAATGTATGGAGGCGAAGCAGAAATCAGAAAAGGGAGGTGGTGTAATGGTGTTAACAAGGAAGGATGTGGTAGTAGGGAATGTCGAAAAAGGAGAAGGAATGGCAGAGGTGTTGAAGGTAGAGTTGGTGATGAAAAAAGGAAGAATAAGAGACTTAGTACTCGTATACGTTCCACCTAAGACAAATTCCTGGGGGAGAGAAGAGTACGGAGACATGATAAGAGACACAAGCAAATGTTTAAAAAATACGATGGAAAATAGTGAGAACATAATTTTGATGGGAGATTTTAACTGCAAAGAAGTTTGCTGGGAAGAATGGTATACTGAAGGAGGAGAAGACTCATGGGGTGGTATATTGTTGGATTTGGTAATGAATAACATCATGACCCAGTGGATTAAAGAGAACACAAGATTCAGAGGTAGCAAATAACCATCAAGACTAGACCTACTATTGACGAAAGAACTGGAAGTAATTAGTAAAGTAAATTATCAGTGCCCACTTGGAAAGAGCGACCATGTACTTATTGAATTTGAAATACATGATAGCAAAAAAGAGGGGGAGAAGAGAAGAACACAAGAAAGGAAGATACAATTATGGAAAAGCAGACTTTGACGGATTAAGAACATTCTTCGGAGAGACAGACTGGAGTAATTTCCATGCAGCAAGGAGTACCCAGAAAAAATGGGATGAGTTCATCCGAATTTACACCGAAGGAATAAATAATTATGTTCCAAGGATAGTTATCAGAGAAAAAAAAAAAAATGAACCATGGTTTAACAGAAAATGTGAATTAGCAAGACTAGAAAGAGAAAAAACATGGAATAGTTGGAGGAAAAAAGGAGGTATCAACCTTTGGGAGCAGTACAAAACAACTAGAAATGAATATGTAAGAATTCGAAGAGGAGAAGAAAGTAACTATGAGAGGAATATAATAGAAAAATGTAAGAATGAACCGAAACTTTTCTATAGATATATTAATGGAAAAATGAAAAACAAAGAAGAAATAGATAAGCTGAAGGTAGAAGGCATAGTGTATGAAGATGCATTACAACAGGCTGAGGTGATGAATAAGTGCTTACAGACTGTATTTACAAGAGAAAGTGAATTTAAAACGAAAAATTTAATAGCAAAAGAAAATATAATGGAAGACTAAAAAGCAGACGTAATAGAAGTAAAAAGGCTAATGGAAAGTCAAGATGTGAGAAAAGCCCCAGGTCCAGATGGAGTGTCGAACTGGATTATGAAAGAGTGCAGTAACCAACTAGCAGGAAAGTTACATAGTGTAATTGAGAGTTCACTCAAGGAGAGCAGAGTCCCGCTTGATTGGAAAAGAGCAAATATTGTGCCAATTCACAAAGGAGGAGACAAAGAAGAACCACTAAATTACAGGCCAGTATCATTAACAAGTGTAGTGGCAAAAATGTGTGAAAAAATTGTGAAGGACAGATGGTTGAAATACTTGGAAGAGATAAACACACTCGCAGGTGGCCAGTTTGGATTTAGAGGAGGAATGTCATGTACAACGAATTTATTAAGCTTTTACTCGAGAGTGATCGATGTGACACAGGAAAGAGAGGGATGGGTCGATTGCATATACTTGGACCTAAAGAAGGCATTTGACAAGGTCCCTCACAAGAGACTGCTCTGGAAACTAGAACATGTAGGAGGATTGAAGGGTGGTTTGCTGAAGTGGATGGAAGACTTTTTGAACAACAGAGAGATGAGAACAGTAATAAAAGATCAGAAGTCAGAATGGTGCAGTGTGATAAGTGGAGCTCCTCAAGGATCAGTATTGGCCCCAGTGATGTTCTTGGTCTATGTAAATGATATGACAGAGGGAGTGAACAGTTATATGAGTTTATTCGCTGATGATGCTAAATTACTAAGAAAAGTAGAAAGTAAAGAGGACTGTGAGGATCTACAAAAGGATCTAGATAAGATTTCCAGATGGAGTCAACTATGGGAAATGGAGTTTAATGCTAAAAAGTGTAAAGTGATGGAAGTGGACAGTAGCAAAAAGAGACAGAGAGGAAATTATTCGATGGGAAATGAATGGATAATCAAAACAAAGGTCGAAAAAGATCTGGGAGTATGGATTACGGACAATTTGTCACCTGAGAAGCACATAAACAAGATCACGAGATACATATCAGTTGCTGAGGAATATAAGAATGGCATTCAAATATCTGGATGAAGAGATGATTAAGAAAATGATAACATCTCTGATTCGACCAAGGTTGGAATATGCGGCAGTGATTTGGTCACCACATAAAAAGAAGGATATAAGGAAGATTGAGAGAATACAAAGAGCAGCCACAAAAATGGCTCAAAGCCTGAGAGATTTACCATATGAGGAAATACTTTCAAGACTAAAACTCCCAACACTTGAGAAAAGAAGAGAAAGGGGAGATTTTATAGCATCAATGGGTCTGGAAAAAATTGATAGAGAAGATCTGTTTGTGTGGGACGATAGAAGTGCAAGAGGTCATGAGAAGAAATTGAAAAGGACAACATGCAAGAGGGACATAAAAAAATACAGCTTCCCGTATAGAAGCATAGAAGCCTGGAACAACCTTGATGCAAAAGTGATTAATGCAAGAAATATTCAGGACATCAAAGGCAAACTGGATAATAGTAGATTTGGAGATGGGACAGTACGAGCATAGCTTTTTTCCTGTATGTTACAACTAGGTAAATACAACTAGGTAAATACACACATAAACACACACACACACATTACAAGAGGTCATGAGAAGAAATTGAAAAGGACAACATGCAAGAGGGACATAAAAAAATACAGCTTCCCATATAGAAGCATAGAAGCCTGGAATAACCTTGATGCAAAAGTGATTAATGCAAGAAGTATTCAGGACTTCAAAGGCAAGCTGGATAATAGTAGATTTGGAGATGGGACAGTACGAGCATAGCTCTTTTCCTGTATATTACAACTAGGTAAAAAACACACACACCAAAAAAAAAAAAAAAAAAAAAAAAAAATGTATGATGCAGCGCGAAACTCGGGGATATAATGCGCGAAAGTCGGGACGGTAAGAATTTAGGACTCAGCGCGAAGCTCGAGGATCGCGAAACTCGCATAGCGTGAAACTGGGGAGGGTACTGTATTTCAAATACCATAAGACATTCAAATCAACTGTGTAATGTGTCCTCACGCTGTTATGTTTACATTTTGCCTTCTGGCGGCAGACTGCCGCGATTGCCGCCAACAGCGCCATCTATAGTCTGCTAGTGTCGATGTATCATTTACCACCAGGCTGAGCCTGTCACACGTATCACAAGCTCTTTTCAGTCCTGGGAATTATCACCCATGGCGAATTCATCAAAACAATTTACTAATACTATCGCATACAAGCTAAAAGTTATACGATACGCCAAAGAACATGGGAACAGACCAACAGGAAGACACTTCGGATCACCACTGGGAGAGGCGGTGGCTGAGTGATTAGCGTCTTGGAGTGGTGAGCTCAATGTCCCGAGTTCGAATTCTGCTGGAGCAACGCTTTTGGTACTCCGTAGTGTACGGGTACCACGCTCGGCTCACAACGGAGAAGTCCCGGGTATTTTTCCGGCGGAACGGACGGAACGGAAATAGATGGGCTGTTTCCTTAAAAATACCCGAACCCCTGTCCACCCAGCAGTGTCTTCTTTTTCTTCTTCTTGTGACCTTTGTCGCTTAGTATCGCTTCATAGGTCCTCCTCAACTTTGTTTGCTTCATTAACAAACTTGTCAACTCTTCCCTTGTTTATTTATATTCTATTACCTAGCGGTAGAGGTCACAAGAAGAAGAAGCAGCAGGCTACCGAGAAAATCGGTAGATTTTACTACCGACTACCATTAGAAAATCTTTTTATTTATATATCTTTTTCTTAGAAATTGTTAGCCAGGGGTTTGTGACAAAGGAAGAGGACACAGAATGAACAAATGAGGTGAAAGGAAGGAGGAGTTGAAATTAATATGGCCAATCGCTATATATAAATGGGCGGAGGAAAACTTGTAAGCCAATGAGGAGAAGGAAGATGAGGAAAGTGGGTGTGGAGTAAAGGTATACGCGGCGCCTCGCGTCTCATCTTACACCGGAGAGAGGGAAGAGATAGTAACTTGACCTGACCGGGCAGCTACATGAAGTGCGAAGCATGAACATGAAGCACATACAGTGCAAAGAAGAGTACAGGGAGGTCCCGAAGATACGAGCAGTTAGGTTCCACCTGGCATACTCGTAAAGCGAAATCTCGTATAACGAAGCACATAACTAATGGTAAAATATAGGTTTGGTTCCAGGACCCCATCAATTAAAAAAATTAATTAAAAAAAAGAAGACATGTTTTTCAAGCTAAAATAAACTATAGCAAACACAACAAACACACAGCGTCTATATTACCCACACTACTACCTATTCTGTAGAAAAAGCATTCTGAAAGAGAAAATAGCACACAAAATAACATAACCACATTAATTAAACAAAAAACATGCATAACAAGCAAAAAAGACGTTGTAATGTATGGGACGCCACGTGATACAAGAGAAGGTAGTGTAGCGGTTCCAAGGTTGGGGCCCCACACCTGCTAATTACCCCTAAAGGTCAGGCCGCGCCATATGCTTAATTACCCTTCAGGTCACGCCTTGCTAGGGGTGACCTGACTGCGGTCCCAAGGTTTTGGCCGAACACCTGCTAATTACCCCTCAATGTCAAGCCGCACCATATGCTTAATTACCCTTCAGGTCACGGCTTGCTAGGGGTGACCTCACTGGGGTCAACCAAATCCCCCTTTGTCCAGACAGGGAGTGGTAGGGCGTGCATTTTGAACTTGATAATTTTACTCACCCCAGTTTGAATGTTGTATCATTAGATTTTCGATCTCGTATATTGAAAATAGACCCTAATTTACACCTCTCGTATCATCGGATTCTCGTATACCGAATGCTCGTATAACGGGACCTCCCTGTAATAGGAGACATGCGAGGGTGAGAGGAATGGTTTGATAATACACTATATATGCTCTCTTTCATTCTTTTGGCACGTTTCCAGTTGGTAATGCGCATTTTATTATATCAAATACTGCTTCGACCAACTGCTTTCTGCACTCCTTTTAAACATAACCCGTCAATCCATTTGGTCCATTTGCTTTCATCTCCTCCAATTACTTTAACATTTCACAAACTTTTCACAATGTGTGTGTGTTTGTGTGGGCTAAAAGATCATGAAAGAAGTTGGTATACACTTTTTTTCATATCATAAACTAATAAGAGGAAAACAGTGTACATCTTGATGCTGAGAGTCTGTTAAATCGAATGTAACAATATTTTAACTATTTCTATTGTTTTCATTTTAAGAAGAAATCTTTGATATAATTTCTTCTTCTCTCTGTTTAACGTCAGTTTTTTCCATAATATTTTATGAGGTTAGACGGCCGATGATACGCTTCCAACTATCTCTATTCGTTGCCTCAACTTCTTCAATGCCCAATGCTACCAGATCCTCTTCAACACACTGCCTCCATGTCTTCCTTGGCCTGCCGGTGGATGGCGACCTGGAACTTCTACTCTTAACAGATCTCCACAATGCCTCACCACCTTCTCTCCTCTAAACGGGCCCAAACCACTTAAATCACCTTACTCTCAGGAATGTACTCGGCTCCTTCAATCCACATTTTCTTGCCACCTCTTCACTGGACACTTTATCTCTCCATGTGATCCCAGTCATATATCTCAACATTCTCTGATCACAACCAACCAATACATTCTCCAACTTCTTCGTCAAAGCCCATGTCTCAGAACCATACAACAAAACTGATCTTATAAATGCTTCAAATACTCTTCCTCTATTTTTCAATGGAATACTCTTGTTTATCAGCAGTCCTGCTATCTCTCTCCACTTCATCCATGTAGTTGCTACTCGGTTTCTTACTGCTCTCTCCACTCCACCCTCGCTATCTAATGTCACCAAGATAACAAAACTGTTTCACTTTTTCTTTTACCTCACCATTCACTTCTATAGTTTTTACCTCTTCTTCTTCTGGCGGGCCCGTCAGGGTGGCAAGGTTGGTAGAGACGTGAGCTCGCAATGTGCAGCGTCCCTGTGCATTCGGTCAGCGGTTCGAGTCCGCCTAGTTCGTGCTGACGTGGCGGCGCTTTGTATAGTCAATAACCTTGCAGTTGGTACTTGCAAAGTGTCTAGATAGGATGAAAATCTTAATCTTCTTCTGGCGGGCCCCCTCTGTTGATTCTTCTTATACACACTGGACAGCAGAAATCTACCATCCTATTTAGGTTTCCTAGTCCCGAACATCTTTTATGACACCACTTGTCACATTCCTTGCATCGAATAGAGTTTAATCCTACTCCACTACCGCACACTCCACAGGGAAACCATCCCACTTATATATTTGCTTATTTCTTTCCTGTTATTATCTCTTGTGATATACAAATTTATATATACTGCCATATACTATAATACACTTTTCCTAAAATTAGGCTTCTCCATGCCACTGGATAATAGCTTTACTTTTTCATGTAAAAGAATCGTTTAAAATCAATTTTCAACCACCCAGCAATAAATGTCAATTATAACCAGGCAATAATAAAACAATGCATTCCCTTAAATTCTGCACTATGGTCACTGTTATTTACTCTTCATCACATAATGTCACAAAGGTAAGTACGATCATATTCTATATCATAATTCTAATAATTCAAAGGTACGGTGTATTACACTGTACAGTGTATCAAAGCCATGAGAGGCTGTAAGGTGGAATAGCACTGTATGAAGGGTCGAGATTAAGGGTGAGAGAGCTGAAGGAAAACATCTATGCTTTTGAGATGGTGTAGGGTGCATCAAGGCTCAAGTTCTCAGTCCTCTTTTGTCGTGGTAGTTGAGGAAGAGGCACAAAGGAATGCAGAACAGGAATCTGATGGGAGCTGCTATATGCCAGATGATTTAGTCTGACAGCTGAGACAAAGGGAGGACGTAGTTGCGAGGAGATCTAGGCTTGGAAGCCAAGCAATGGAAGAGAAGGGTCTGAAGGTGAATGTCCAAGACGAAGATGATAATAACAGGCAAGAACATAGGAGCAAAAATTATAAGCGGGATGGTTTCCCTGTGGCGTGTGCGGTAGTGGCGTAGGATCAACTCTTATTCGATGCAAGGAATGTGACCGTGGTGTCATAAAGATGTTCGGGGATAGGAAACCTCAATAGGATTGTAGATTTCTGCTGTCCCAGTGTTTATACGCAAG
>JACEEZ010002021.1:159204-200983 GCA_016584305.1 Chionoecetes opilio | reverse complement strand
CAGCGAGAATATTTTCTTTTTGGCAGACGAGGTTGAAGGCAACCGCTGTCTCGGCATTGTTACATTTTTGTTGAACTTTTTCTATTTGTTTCACATAATCTCTTTTTACAGCAGGTAAAGCCTTGAGGAGCTGTCCAAAAGTAAGGTTGTTTATATCAATGTTTCGTTCCAACTCTGGTAACTTCTACAGGAAAAATTAGTCTGGCTCGATTATATACCACTATTTATATGCATCAGGAAGCACATGAATGGTCGGTTGTCGGGAGAGCGCCTGGTTTTTCCTGCTCTCCCGACAACTGACCAATCAAGTGCTGCCTGACGCATATAGATAGTGGTACATCATCGAGCCAAACTCATTCTTCCTGAAGATGTTCCCAGAGTTGGAAAAAAATGTTGATATAAACAACCTTACTTTTGGACAGCTCCTCAAGGCTTTACCTGCTGTAAAAAGAGATTATGTGAGACAATTTGAAAAAGTTCAACAAAAATGTAACAATGCCGAGATAGCGGTTGCCTTCAACCTCGTATGTTTAAAAGAGATATATATATATATATATATATATATATATATATATATATATATATATATATATATATATATATATATATATATATATATATATATATATATATATATATATATATATATATATATATATATATATATATATAATATATATATATTAGGGTGGTCCTCAAATATAAGGTAAAATTTCGAAATAACAATTCCTTAGGTCTCACCCCTTCATTAGCTTCCTTTGAGGCTAGAATGCATGTATACAAAATTTGGATTGATTTGAACAACATTTGAAGGTGTCACATGAGGCCATTCCGAGTCCTCCTCATGCGTTTAAGATGCAGTGAGTATTTGCCCCTCAAAGGGGGGGTATCGTGGGGCCCCATATAACCCACTCATTGTTGCCCGGTTCCTGTGGACATCAGGGAGGCTTTTGTAACAAATGGGAACCTCTTTCGGTGCTCCTCAATGACTTGCAAGAGGAACTGATGCTGTTCTTCGTTCTTGGTGAGGAGGGCATTATACTCTTGCATTAGGGAGACTCCTCTCTCTGCAAAATCGTTGACCACCTTGATGTTCTGAAAGGTCTTGCTTGTCTCTGCAAATTCTGGCAGATCCTTCCACTTTTCCGGATCCTGATGAAGGAACTTCTGTGACACCCCAAAGTTGTAAAGAAGCTTGGTGGAGTTACTAGTGACAAAATCTGCCAGAGCCTTTTTTTCAGGATTTGTGTGTGTCGGATCCAGTTGTATATGAGGAGGAGGATTTTCTTGACCCTTATCTTTCAAGGCTGAAACCATGGCTCTCTTCACATCAGCAGGCACTTGTGAATCAAAGAGGCATAAAATCACCAAATTCTCACTAAGATACCAGAGATGACGGCAAAATGTATTGGTGGTGTGCTTCCTCACAGGTATATCTCCATAAGTCATTAGCTTGTGAAGAAAATGAAGGTCATTGCCAGGGGCTTTTATAGCTAAAGGGGCTTCAAACCAGGCTTATACATACAGTTGAACAGCAAAGGCTACAAATTTCCTCAAACCTTTCATTTCTGGTCCTGTCAGCTTGAACTGTTTATGAAACAGCAAAATTTTTATGGCATATATTACACGTGCCATCCAGCGGGCCCGATGGAGTGCCCCTGGCTCCCTGAACTTAATGCCTTGAGGAGGACTGCCACCAAGTATGATGATGGTTAACTCCAGAAGCTCTTTGTAGTCATCACGAGGTTGTAGGTTCTTCAATTTGGCCATGCAAAAAGTTATCATCACCTCTACTTCAGAAGATGTGAATTGGTCTTGTACAGTCTTTGGAAGTTCACCTCGGTCAAGAACATCGAACTGATCTTTTGCAATGGACTTCCACACTTGTTGAAATCTCTTAAAGATATGGATATCTAGACCAGACGAAGCTGCACCCATGCAAGCAGAGAAGGCTGCCTCAGCTACCAACTCCATGATGTGGTGGCGACAAGCAAAATGGATAAGGTTCCGGCCCATTTTCTTTTCTAAGAGTTTGCAGGCTCCATTAGTGTGGCCAGTGTTGCTGGATGTGGTATCAAAGGAAAGTCCCACGACACGGTCTGTCAAGTTCCAATCTTCCAATGAATCAAACACTGCTTGTGCTATAGCCTCCTTTACCAGTAGTAAGTTGTGGAACTCCCAACAGCTTAGTTGCCTGTCCTCCAGATACAAGAATAGGAAGATGATCCACCTTCTCTTTTCCAGTCAGACTGGGGACCACTTTACCATCCCAATGGACCACCAGTTTTGAGCAGGGCTTGGAAACGGTTTAAGGGAACAAAAACGAAAACCGAAATGAACGAAATTATGCTTGGAACAAAAACGGAAACGAAAACGTTATCATATTTACTGTTCCTGAGCAAAAACGCTATTTTGAAATCCCTGTAACCGGTTAATAACGTTATTTTTTTGTTCCATGCCATATTTGGTCACTAATCCATTTTCACTTCCAGTAGCCAAATGATTTAAGTAAATGCATCTGTATTACATACATACACTAATTCAGTCTACTGTATTTGTTCACTTGGCAATTGACGATGCCATTTTGTTTCAAATAGTATCATATGCACCACTTTTCATTTAATTTGTGAAGAATAACTATTTTTTACCTCATATAATTATGAATTTATGTCTTCATGACATGCATCACGTTCCCTTATTTTATTACACCTTCCAATCGTGCAATCGTTAAACTATTATACTGCAGTTTGGTTTAAGAATATGCTTAGATTAATATCCAGTATTTGAAAAGGGATTATATAGCGTGAGTATGTGCTTAAATGTTTAACTGTGTTCATAGCCTAATGCTTGGTGTGCCAAATTTTGGTGTGAGTGTCCTAAGTTGGAGCCCTTGGAGTACCACATGTAGTCATTGACTTCATTGATTAGGTTTATTTAATTAGTGGGCTGGTGATATAACGAATTAATATAGTTTTACCAAATATAATATTAATAAATAATTAGTGATTCATGTCTTTACGACGACTGAGATTGCATACTCCTACACTACGCTTCCTGTATATGTAAATGTGTTGCCTTATTTAAGTCGTATAATAATATAGTTCTTACGACATCTAAGGGTTTGATTTTGTTGGATACTATGCACCATGAAATGTATGGCTTTATTACCATCTATAAAAATGTAGTCATATATAGGCATTATTATTTATTAGGGCTAATAGCATATTCATTACATGGTTTGAGAATAACGTTCTAACTGGTTTTCATTTCATTCTAACCGGTTCAGGAACATTATGTTTGGAGGAGGAACGAAAAACGAAACGTTAATAATACTGTTTCTGATCAGAACGAACCATTTGAGAAATTATTTCGTTTTCAAGCCCTGGTTTTGAGTTTACTTTGAAAGCAGCCTTAACTACTGCAGAGATCTCTTTTCGCCTGGCTAAGCGACCTTGACGAATGGAGCTTCTGTTGATGGCCAGTCCCCCAAGGTTGTGACCTAAGGTAGATGCTGTTGCAGCTAAAATATAGGTTGCCTTTCTGTCACTTACTTTAGTCCTGTCCAGAGCAGCAGCAATCTCTGGTGAGATTATGTTAACAGGTCGAGTACATTGACATTTTGTTGGAGATGGGGTGCATGATTCACTGCTACTACCTGATAAATGTTGCTCCAGATCTACCTTTGCATACCTTTCCTTCTTTAACTTTTCTTCCTCCAGTTTCCGCTCTTCCGATCTCTTCCTACACTTGTGAATTCGATCTTCCTTTAATGCTGAAGCAATATCAACTCCACCCATGTATCCTCGCCGTTCCTTCTCTCGTAGACCCTGAAGAAATTCTCGATCTTCGTCAATTTTAATCATTGCCATAGCTTGAGCATGGGCAATGTCAAAAAGGTCAGCAAATGAATCTTGAAAAGCAGTTTTTTTAGCAGTTTGTGGGACTGATCGTCTATGTTTTCCTTTCAGTAACTTTCGCCCAGTCTCAAACAATTTATCCACTTTTTATCGGACGTGAAAGTCTGCTGATGTTGGAATCTGTGCTTTTTTCCATAGGTCAATTACTTCTGTTTCTGTTTCCTTTGCTGCTTCTCGAACTGAATGCTTTCTTTCCTTGTGCAGGAAAAAAAAGTGTCTCAGGACATCACCATTGGAGGGCACCTTCCTCGCACTAATTTTTTCCAGTGGCTGGCCCACCAACCACACTTCAGTGATAGATCTCGTAGACAATGCCATGATATTTACCTGTGAATGAAATTATGGTATTGACTGCACAGCTCTAATGCAACTGTGTAATTGATGCTTACATTCCTTTGAATCTGCTCGCCTGATTAGTAATCTATCCCAGATAGGCTAGGATATGATCGTATGAACTGATTGAGAACGTAAATGTGAAAGAAACCACGTCCTACAACGGCTACAACCACAGTTTATTGTTACATATATGATTCAAGTAGGACATATGAAGATTGTAAATGATGTACGGATGAAATAAATAGGTAATATGAAATGAAGCCATATGGGTAGCTAAGATGAAATCAAAGCAAATACACTAACTTATACAACAACATTTTTTAGGCCAAAAATTAAGCTTTAGTCAAATCATTATCCCCTACCTGAGGGATGATGGCAATCAGTAGAGCACAATCAAAATATTTAGTTGGAAAGTGTTATTTGCACGGTTCCAACGGACACACTACCAATAGGTCAATAGGAGATCGTTTTTACCGTCAGTAGGGAACATTAACCCCCATGTGACAGTAGTAAATATTATCCCATCGAGTAGAAATTTCAAGCAGCCTAATGAATCATTACATGGAACAAATATAGGGGGTGAGACATTTTGAAAGTCAACTTTTGGTTTTGAGGACCACCCTAATATATATATATATATATATATATATATATATATATATATATATATATATATATATATATATATATATATATATATATGCAACTAACATGACTGATAGTACACAAAAATTCTCATGTTTGCAGGTACTGATGAAGAAGATCTTGCAACATATAAAAGGGTCAACCGAATCTCTTCTCCTGAACGCTGGGAGCTGAAGCAAATGATGGCAGCAAGTTGCATCAGCAAATCAGAAATGCCTGACTTTGATGAGGAGCAGGGAGTGATGGGGGGTGAAGATGATGACGAAGAAGATGTGGAAATAGAGCTAGTAGAAGAAGAGCCAGCATTTTTGCGAGGTTATGGTAGAGTGAGGGAAGAACTGAGTCCAGTTAGAATAATGAAGAATCCTGATGGTTCCTTAGCTCAAGCAGCGATGATGCAGAGTGCCCTTGCTAAAGAACGAAGAGAGGTCAAGATGGCCCAGAGAGAAAGTGAAATGGACTCTCAGCCCTCAAATCTAGGACAAAACTGGAATGATCCTCTCCCTGAAATCCAGCGGAGTGATTCTGCCATGTCTCGTGGCTTAACATCTCAGCAGCAAGAAGTACCTGAATGGAAGAGACATATTACAGGTGAGTGTAATTTCTTTTTTAAGGGCCTAGTCTGATATCATACAAAATAGATCATTTTTTCAATCGGCATTAATTTTTTCTTAGCATTAAATGGAGGCTGTTCAGGGGCACAAAAAATTAACAGTGCAAATAGCCTACTTAATTGCCACTTGTGACAAAGCAGATAATAAAAGGACTCCGTAAGAGTTGGCCAATCTAGTTTAGAAGGTGTCTTGATACTCCTTACTTAAAGGCCTATCACTTCGTAGGAAGGTGGAAAAGCAGAACCAGCAAAAGTTCCAGTCTATCAATGAAAGGGTTGAAAGAGTTACACTGGTTAACTCTTTAACTAAGATGGACAGAATAGGGATGAGAATAAATAGAAAGTTTGGCAACAGGTATACAGGAGGAGAGGGAGGCATACAGTTGGCAAATTCATAGGAGCAGTAACCATGAAAATATCGATATGATACAGCATGATAAACAGCATTGTGGCAATGTTTGAGAGGTTGAAGACAGTCATTGAAAGGAGGGTTAGCCTGGTCCGGGAACCGCGAAAGTGGGAGGTGTAGCCATTCACAGACTTAATCTGGTAAACAGTAAGGTCTACTGGTTTTCTAGTACGCTTTGGGTCCTTGGGTAGCACTACGGGAGGCATTGTTGTTGTTGTTGGGCTGCGAGGATCCCTTGGGGAATAATATGAGCCCCGGTGATGTTCTATGATACTATCACAGGTGCGGTAGTTGACCTGTCTTCCTCAGGAAGGCACAGGTGAGGCAGATGCCGGCGTGTTGCCGGGAAGGGTGGACGCCTGCCGCCGCCAGCGGGGTGGGCAGGTCAAAGTTGGTGACGTTCAGGGCGAAGCGTTGAGAGTTTAGCACTAAACGGTGGGAGTGGAAGCGCGGACACTGCAGCAGAAAGTGTTCAATGGTCTCCGGAACATTCCTGCACCAGGGGCAGTGGGGGTCGGGGGACAGACTGAGGCGGTGCAGGTGAGCCATAAGTGTCGTGTGGCCCAGGCGGAGGCAGGTGAGGGTGACATCAAGGACGCGGGACTTTTTCCGTATCCACGGCTGAGGGGAAGAGTCACTGCAGTATTGGCCCATGGAGGTGATGGGGAAGGCATCGCCGAGCGTGTTGTTCCAGGTGGAGCGGCAGACCCGGGAGATGAGGCGTTTGGCTGCGAAGAGCGCCAGAGGGAAAGGGAGGCATTGTGGCGATAATACTCACTCCGAGCAGCTGTGTCCGCCCGCCCTGACCCCTAGTGGCAGCATCTTCGAACTAACAGCCAGGAACCTCGCCATGCGGGAAATTTGAATGCTGTACTTTCCTTAATGTCCAGTCTATTCCGGACATATGCCCGACCCATGCCAAATATGTCCTGGGGCAGACAATGACCGGGAAATCCGAAATCAGGCAATAGGAGGTCCGGAAAATCGAGGGTCGAGTGTATAGGGTAAACATCTGGTAGAGAGAGAGAAAAAACCCATTAATGGAGACTACACAGAACACTTAGGATCATAGAAGCTGATTCGTTAAGGGATGGAATATGATGCTTTCGGAACGCCAGATCATATTATATGAATACAAAGTTTTGTGCAAATGAAGTGGGTTGCTCAGACCCCTACCGTGTTGTACGAGGATGGTAAGTCAGGATGGGAAGAATTTAGGACTCGGCGCGAAACTCGAGGATCGCGAAACTCGGATAGCGTGAAACTCGGGAGGGTACTGTAGAGTCAAAAACTATTTGTCTACAGTCCCCTCTTTTCACTCAAGGAAGCAGCCGAGTGTTGTTGAAGGAAAGAGTATAGCTGTCTGGAATGTTTTGCTGAATAGATAGGAGAAGAAATATAGTTTTTGAGGCAGTGAAGAAACCAAGGTTTGCCACCCACCTGTGAGAGATCAAAGACATCAAAAGCTTGGTGTTCCGAAGCATCTTTCCGTGAAATAATAAGGTAAATCCTTCAGAGACAGACATTTACCTTGAATCGGCAGAATTGCCTTGCTTTCGGAACGCCAGATCGTGTTATATGAATATGAAGTTTTGTGCGGATGAAATGGGTTGCTCAGACCCCCACCGTGTTGTACGAGGATCGTGTTGTACGAACCCGTGTTGTACGAGGATGCAGTGTATCTTAACATTTTCCGATCGCACCCAACCAACACATCCTCCAACTTCTTCGTCAAAGCCCATGTCTCAGAACCATACAGCAAAACTGACCTTATAAATGCTTCAAAAACTCTTCCTCTGTTTTTCAGTGGAATACTATTGTTTATCAGCAGTCCCGCTATCTCTCTCCACTTCATCCATGTAGTTGCTACTTGGTTTCTTACTGCTCTCTCCACTCCACCCTCGCTTTCTAACATGTCACCAAGATAGCAAAACATAAGAAAATAAGGAAGCTACAAGAGGCCGTGAGGCCTACACGTGGTAGCTCCTGTCACCTAACACTACCTACATCCACCTTTTCTCCCCATCCATGAACCTGTCCAGCCTCTCTTTAAAGCTCCCCAATGACTCCGCACTAACTACCTGTCTACTGAGTCCATTCCAATCATTCACCACCCTATTTGTTAACCAGTTTTTCGCTATTTCCTTTCTAAATCTACGCCCTTCCAGCTTGAAAAGCTGGAAGAGCTGAAAAACTGTTTCACTTCTTCTGTTACATCACCATTTACTTCTATAGTTTGTACCTCTTCCTCTTCTGGCGGGCCCCCTCTGTTGATTCTTCTTATACACACTGGACAGCAGAAATCTACCGCCCCATTTAGGTTTCCTAGTCCCGAACATTTTTTATGGCACCACTTGTCACATTCCTTGCATCGAATAGAGTTTACTCCTACTCCACTACCGCACACTCCACAGGGAAACCTTTCCACTTGTATATTTTGTCTATTTTCTTGCCTGTTATTATCATCTTCGTCTTGGACATGTTCACCTTCAGACCTCTTCTCTCCATTGCTTGCTTCCAATCTATAAATCTCCTCATAACTTCCTCCTTTGTCTCAGCTGTCAAGACTAAATCATCTGCATATAGCAGCTCCCATTGATCTCCTGTTCTGCATTCCTTTGTGGCTTCTTCCATCACTACCACAAACAAAAGAGGACTGAGAACTGAGCCTTGATGCATCCCCACACCTATCTCAAAGGCATCTGATGTTCCTCCAGCTTCTCTCACCTTTGATCTAGACCCTTCATACTGTGCTATTACCAATCTTACAAGCCTCTCTGGTACCTTTTGTCTTCGTAATGCCCATCTAATTATCCTTCTTGGAATCCTGTCAAATGCCTTTTCCAGATCCACAAACACATGATACAGCTTTTTCTTCTTATTATTATATTTTTCCTTGAAATGTCTTGTGATGAAGATTTCATCGGTAGTTGACTTTCCAGCCAGAAAGCCAAATTGGCAGTCATCGATCTTGATGATTTTCTTAAGCCTTTCACACAACACCCTCTCCTATATCTTCATCCCATGTTCTAACAGCCTCAAATCTCTGTACCCACCACATGACAGTGCATCTCCTTTTCCTTGAAACAGTGGTAAGGTAAAACTATCCTTCCATTCTTCTGGACCTTTCTCCTCCCTCATAATCTTTTCGAAAACTCCAGTTAGTTTTCTGATACCTGTCCTTCCTGCTAGTTTCAGCATATCATTGCTTGACCCGATGGACCTGGTGCCTTTCAATCTTTCATCCCTTTCAATGTTCTTACTACTTCTTTTTCTATTATATTTTCCACTGGACATTCCACCATTACAACTTCCTCCAGCTCATTGTTATTTTCTACATTTAGCAGTCTCAAAATATTCTCTCCATCTTTCTCTCACCTCCCTCTCCACCACTTTGATTTCTCCGTTTTTGTTCTTTACATACTTTGCTCCTTGTACATCCTTCTTGTCTTTTCTCTTCTGCTTAGCTAGTCTGAACATCTTCTGCCTTCTTTCTGCTGTGTTCAAGTTCTGACTCCATTCCTCCATTGCTGGATTTTTTCCAGGTATTGCCTTACAGTTTATGACTTGCACATCTGCTCTTTTTCTCATCAGCACCAAATCCATCTGTGTTTCTGCTCCACCACTTTTGTATGTAATTAGCTTTTCCCTGTCTTTCTTGAAATAGGTGTTTAGTATCCTTAAGTCATGCCTCCAACAGAATTCCAACACATATTCTCCTTCAACATTTATGTCACCATAGCCATAGCCTCCCATAACACCCTCAAATCCTGTTAAATCTCTCCCAATATGAGCGTTTAAGTCTCCTCCAATTGTCAGCCCATCTGATTCAGAAACTCCTACCACTTCATCTTCCAACTTTTCCCAAAATTCCTGCTTCTCCTGTGCTGTTCTTCCAACTTGTGGTGCATACACTGAAAATATTTGATGTACAGATTCTCCAAGCACCAACTTAATCTTCATCATCCTGTTATTATATAATTCCACTTATATTACATTTTCTGCCAGCTCATGTCCAATCAGAATTCCTACTCCACTGAGTCCAGTGTCATGTTAAACTTCTTCAACTACTTTAAGGGGGATCTTCTAACTTTCTTTGCTGAATTTTAGTCATCCATCCTCTCTTAGGGTTTCTGTGAAACGTATGTTGTTGCAGTAAACATATCAAAAACTTTTCATAGAGCTTGGCATAAATTTTTCATTTCATAACTACTCATACAGTTTATATCCTTTTATCTTTAAATTTACCTTAAATTTCCTAGTATGATTACTGCACAGATAGAAAGGGCATGAGTCTCAGGAAATGAATTGCTAAAGTGTCATAATACTACCTCTAATACTCTCTACATTAACTTCTGCAACATTCATGGTCTTAGATCTAACTTCCAATCTGTGAAACATCACCTCTCCTATTCTAATCCTCATCTTTTTTTTCTCACAGTAACCCAGGTATCTTTGAATACTGACAGCAGTCCCTTTTCTGTTCCCTTTTACTTTCTCTTTTCTCATTTTCAAACCAAAGCTGGCTTTTGTGTATACGTACGCATTGACATCACTTGCCCTCGTGCTCACAGTCTTGAATGTTCGGAATTTTCTACCATCTGGCTTCGACTTCAATGTCACTCTTATTGAATTCATATGTGCTGTTACATATTTCACCTAACTTATCAGACTATATAATTTTCTTTAACTGTATATCCTCCAAAATGGAGCACATCTTGTCTCATTTTCATTTTGCCGAAGTCTCCATTGTTGGTGATTTCATGTTTAACAGCTGCTTTGGTTATCATCCTCTTTCACTGACCAACATGGTGAACAAGCCATCAACTTTGCTATCCTTCATGACCTAGATTAACTGGTGCAGCACCCTACCTGTATTCCTGGCTGCCTTGGAGATACGCCCAACATTCTTGGCCTTTTCCTAACTTCTAACCCTTTAGCCTATTCTGTTGAACAATTTTTTCCGTTAAGGTCATCCTATCACAATCATATTTCCGCTACCTGTCCTATCGCTTCTGTTCTGCCTCGGAACCCACCTAAGCAGTGGTGATTCTAGTGTTACACCGCAGCTAAGTGGGAGGACCTAAGGCAGTACTACTATGATTTTCCATGGGATGATTATTGTATCAGTGTCAGAGACACATCTCTTTGTGCAGAGTGCATAACTGAGGTCATTGTCTCTGGCATGGAGGTATATATTCCACACACTTTTTTTTCTAATCCCAAAGCTCATAAACCTTGGTTTAATTCAGCTTGTTCTTGTTTTGTCCAAGATAGACAACTCATAGATGGTACTGTAGCCATCCATCTCCTGAAACGCATAACTTTGATATTTCTGCCCGTAATCATTCCAAATCTATTCTTAAACCTGCCAAAAGCTCCCTCGTCAATATAATATGTAAAAATCTTTCTAGTTTCTACTCTTCTTGTGACTTTTAGCACCTAGCAAAAAACATTTCTGTACCATTTGGAATATTCCCTTTGCCACTTTTTTTTCTTCCTCTTCCCTTATGCTTTGCCTTGGCTACAGTTTTTCTTTAATTCCAAAAATAATAACACACTTATTCTTATCCACTGTCTCATATTATATTATGTTTTTGCTTAACTACCTTAACTACTTATTTGGCAAGATTCAATTTTTCCTATTCCTGGACTTCCATAATTTGACCTAGGTTAGCTTGCTCCTTTTCTTGTCCCATCCTCCAAACCTTAGGCTCATCTTTCATTTCCTTATGTTTCTGTTTCCATTTCATGTGGTTTGCATATTTCTTTCTCGTTGTCAACATGGGCCCTCACTATGTTATCATTGTCGTCCTGTTTAGATTTCAAATCGTCAACCATGTTGGTTAAACTGCATAAGCACTGCTCCAAGATTATCTGAATGTCATTACAGCAGCATATAGTATACTTACTGTACTTCATATCTGCAAAGGTTCCAGTGTACGGTTAGGCCTGTTTAAACCACACTGCCTCTACAAAGTCTGAGAAGCCTGAAAAATTATAAAGTCCAAAGGCAAAGGCTAGGAGGTTAACCCTCTCACGCACGGTGACGTGATCGCGTCAAAACGGGCCCGTCTGCAATCTGAGCTTTTGACGCGAATTGCGTCAAAAAACAGTTAAAAATTCGCCAAAAATAAAAGTATTTATCAGAATTGCGTCAAAATTTTCTGCGTCAAAAATCCAACCTAGACCTATAAAATAAACTAATTGTCAACTCTCGTGTGAGTGGATGTGAAATGATAAGGGTTTGTGTCTCAGTTTCCACTCAGCAGGCAGCCTGTGAGCGCGGATTGTTGTCCCTTTAAAACGTGTCCCGAGCTGGCCATACTGGCCATATGAAAATTATAATGGTAGCGTTGGAATCCTCATAAAAATCCGCTTTTATTGGCATATAAACCATAAAAAGTTGACTCAGGAAGTTTCGAGCTACGAAGTGGTGAACGTAAGTATTTCTTATTTCTCTTTACTCAATATTTTTTCGGAGTCGGTAAATTCCGCTATTTATTTGCATTTCTTGTTATTTTTTCTTTCATAAGGCAGAATAATCTCTTGCAAAACCAATGATATATAATAATGCCAGGAAAAAAGAATACACGTTGGTGAAATTGATAACATAAAAAAATAATTTGCCGCACAGTCAGGCCATTTCACGGGGCCCCTTAGGGAGCATAAGACGGATGTCGCAGTGGACGGAAAAATTTATTAAACTTTTCGTGCGTGAGAGGGTTAATACGCTAGGTTAGGTTTAGTTTAGAAATATCCTTGACTGTTACGTTATAGAGGGGATAACACGGGGGGGTCCAGGGGGGGTTGGAGCCCCCCGGCTAGGAGGTTAATACGCCAGGTTAGGTTAGGTTAACTAACTACTGACTGCCTACTCCCTCAATTTATGAGGGAGTAGGCAGTCAGACACCTGCCGCCATGGTGAAATACTCCCGGGGAGGTACTTACGGGAGTTGAGGGGGTGCTGGAGACTTATCATTGAAATCTCCCGTGTCCTCTCTTTCCATATCCCTTAGTGTCTCAGATACACAAGAGAGTAGCTGCAGCCTGCACTCTAAAGACAATTCCTCTTACTACTCACATTACACTACATGCACTTACATCCCTACACTATCTTCACTCAAAATTTCATTATGGCGACCATCCACCCAGCCTCGGAGTCCCTTACTGGGGAGGGGACCATAAATATCCCCAGGTCAAACCGACTCGAAGGTGACGACTCGATGTGTCTTGATACTTCTTCTAGCCTTCTCTCCTTAAACTTCTGCAACATTCGCGGTCTTAGATCTAATTTTCTATCTGTTGAGCATCATCTCTCCTCCTCTAAACCTCATCTTCTTTTCCTCACCGAAACCCAGTTGTCTGTGAGCACTGACAGCAGACCTTTTTCTGTCTCCTCTTACTGTCTCTATTCTCATTTTTAATCCAAAGCTGGCTGTTGCATATATGTTATATGTGCGCAATGACATCACTTGCTCTCGTGCCCACGGCCTTGAATCTTCCTAATTTTCTACCATCTGGCTTCGACTTCAATGTCACTCTCTTACTAAATTTATCTGTGCTGTATATCTCTCACCTAACTCCTCTGACTATGTAAAATTCTTCGACTATTTAACATCAAAAGTGGAGCACATCTCATCTCATTTTCCTTTAGCAGAAATTTCCATTCTTGGGGACTTCAATGTTCACCACCAGCTTTGGCTATCATCTTCTTTCACTGACCAACCTGGTGAACAAGCCTACAACTTTTCTATCCTCCAAGACCTAGAGCAGCTGGTGCAGCACCCTATCCATATTCCTGACCGCCTTGGAGAGACGCCCAACATTCTTGATCTTTTCCTAACTATTAACCCTTCTGCTTACTCTGTGAAACTATTCTCTCCGTTGGGTTCCTCTGATCACAATCTTATTTCTGTAACCTGTCCTATCGCTCTAGTGCCGCCTTGGGACCCACCTAAGCGGAGGTGCTTCTGGCACTTCAACTCAGCTAAGTGGGAAGACCTAAGGCAGTACTACTCTGATTTTCCATGGAATGATTACTGCTTCCATGTCAAAGACCCATCTCTTTGTGCAGAGCGCATAACTGAGGGGTCATAGTCTCTGGCATGGAGGCGTACATTCCACACACTTTCTCTAATCCTAAAGCCCGTCAACCTTGGTTTAACTCTGCTTGTTCTCATGCTGTCCAAGATAGAGAGGCGGTTCACAAACAGTACCGTAAACTTCCATCTCCTGAAACTCATGCCCTTTATATTTCTGCCCGTAATCATGCCAAATCTGTACTTCAACTTACCAAAAGCTCCTTCATTCATAGAAAATGTAAAAATCTTTCTGAATCAAATTCCTCTCATGACTTCTGGCATCTAGCTAATAACATCTCTAACAATTTTTCTTCATCATATTTCTCTCCTATGCTTCACCCAGATGGCTCCACAGCTGCCTCATCTATTTCTAAAGCTGAACTCTTCGCTCAAATCTTTGCTGAAAATTCCACTCTGGTTGGTGACGGGCTTGTTCCTCCTTCTCCACCCTCTGACTATATTATGCCTGTTATTAAGATCCTTCGTAATTATGTTTTCTTTGCCCTTGCTGGCCTAGATCCTCGGAAGGCTTACGGTCCTGACGGAGTCCCTCCTATTGTTCTGAAAAACTGTGCTTCTGTGCTTGCACCCTGCCTGGTCAAACTTTTCCGTCTTTGTCTATCTACTTCCACCTTTCCTTCTTGCTGGAAGCTGCTCACATCCAACCTGTTCCTAAGAAGGGTGATCGTTCTAATCCTTCAAACTACTGTCCTATAGCTTTGACTTCTGCCTTTCTAAAGCTTTTGAATCTATACTTAATAAGAAGATTCTTAAGCATCTATCTGCTCACAATCTTCTATCTGATCGTCAGTACGGTTTCCGTAAAGGGCGATCTACTGGTGATCTTCTAGCTTTCCTAACTGAATCTTGGTCATCCTCCTTTAGGGGTTTCGGTGAAACTTTTGCTGTTGCCCTTGACATATCAAAAGCTTTTGATAGAGTCTGGCACAAATCTTTAATTTCCAAACTACCCTCATTCGGTTTCTATCCTTCTCTCTGTACCTTCATTTTAAGTTTCCTTTCAAACCGTTCTATTGCAGTTACTGTAGACGGACATTGTTCTTCTCCTAAATCTATTAACAGTGGTGTTCCTCAGGGTTCTGTCCTATCACCTACTCTCTTTCTATTATTCATTAATGATCTTCTAAGTATAACTCAAAGCCTTATCCACTCCTACGCTGATGATTCTACCCTGCATTTTTCAACGTCGTTTATTAGACGTCCAACGCAACAGGAACTAAGTGATTCACGGAGAGATGCCACCGAGCTCCTAACTTCTGATCTTTCTATAATTTTTGATTGGGGCAAAGCAAACCTTGTTTTGTTCAATGCCTCAAAAACCCAATTTCTTCACCTATCTACTCGACAAAACCTACCAGACAACTATCCCCTCTTCTTCAATGACACTCAACTATCTCCTTCTTCTTCAATGAACATTCTTGGACCATCCTTTACTAAAAATCTGAACTGGAAATCTCACATCTCATCTCTTGCTAAAACAGCTTCTAAGAAGTTAGATGTCCTGTGGCATCTGCGTCCTTTTTTTTCTCCTTCCCAGTTGCTTGCTCTCTCTCTACAGGGGCCTTATCCGCCCATGTATGGAGTATGTCTCACAGGTATGGGGAGGATCCACTCATACAGCTCTCCTAAACAGGGTTGAGTCAAAAGCTTTTTGTCTCATCAACTCCCCTCCTCTGACTGACTGTCTTCAATCTTTAAATCACCGCCGCAATGTTGCTTCTCTTGCTATCTTCTACCGTTACTTTCATGCTCACTGCTCTTCTGAACTTGCAAACTGCATTCCTCCCCGTCTCCCGCGGCCTCGCTGCACAAGACTTTCTACTCATTCTCATCCCTATTCTGTCCATCTTCGTAATGCAAGAGTTAATCAGTATCTTTACTCTTTCATCCCTTTCACTGGTAAACTCTGGAACTCTCTTCCTGTTTCTATTTTTCCACCTTCCTACGACTTAAATCTTTTCAAGAGAAGAGTAACAAGACACCTCCCGAACTAAATTGGCACACCCCTCTTTTTTATTACTCTCTTACTGTCTTCTTTATAGGGACTGGCAACTAAGCGGGCTTTGTGTTACCTATTTTTGTAAAAAAGGTTAGGTTTGTCTCCGCCACCCAAAACTCTCCTTCGAAAAGAAAAATAAAGGAATTTTGCGCTAAAACTTCGAAATTACACTACAGGTTGCCCATCACTAATCCGGCAACCATGGGACCTTAGGACTGCCGGATTTTCGAAATTTCCGGATTTTTGATGTTTTGTCCTCTGACTATATATGCTGTATATAGGGCCCCGTACACAGGGCCCCGTCTTTCTGCTCTAGTCTCCTGTCCCACTCCTCTCTGCCTAGGACTGTTACTATTGACGCTATAAGCCTTTCCCTCTGACTCCTATACTTGTTGCATTCCACAATGACATGTTCTACGGTTTCTTTCTCTCCTACCCTGCAGCTACAATTCTGGTTCTCCAGTTCCCTGTTTCTTCTGTTGACTTACAAGGTGCCTGTTCTTGCTTTATAGAGTAACTTACTCCCCCAGTCTCCTACATGCCAGGTCACCCCCTCTGGTTTCTGTTTCCACCTGTACCACTGCAACGTTGATTTCCTGTCGGAAGGTGAGCATACAGCTGATTCTGGGTACAGTGCCATCAAAACAAACGGCGCCAGGGAACAGGCGCCTTCCATTTGCAGGGAAAGAATGGGCTACCGAGTGGCAAAGAAGGAAGATATGTGTCAAGCTCGGAGCTTGACAGACGACCTACAAAGCGATACTAAGCAGAAAGGTCACAAGAAGAAGAAGAAGAAGCCTCCCGAAAACAGTGGCGCGCCAACCCCGGATGGCGCGATGCTGCCACCACGAGCACCTCACCGCCTCAAGGCCATTGAAAAAAGGCATTTTTCTACTGTTTCCATTGAATATAAAAAGGCTATTTCTGGTTTTTGGAAATAAATAGTGTCTCCACTACATGGTGGAGCAGAAATTATTTTGAAAAAGAGTATTAGGACAGGCATAATTACACATATTATTAAAATCATGTATTAGACAAGTCTTGAAACAGGACTGGGCATACCATAAAGGACGATGCCCATGGTTACCTATGTTTATAGCCTGATACATGGATAAGTGACCGGAATCAGGGAAATGGCAGCTGCCTTCATTGTGAAAAATGACCACTTTTTAACTGCATACTGTCATTCATTCAACTTCAAACTTATCCTTACTTATCAAAAGTTATTCCTTAATGTTTCATCTGCATGTTTCAGCGATTCTTGCAGCCGAACATGGCACAATGTTCAGGCATTCCATAGAAACTCAAAACTAACAGGCTGTTAGTACCACTTTTTCTAGCAAATTGACCTCTACAATATGACATCGATATTGACGTGCCTGATTCTCCTCAATATTGCATCTAGATGTGTATATGTCTGTGTGTCTGTGGTGTAACCCCTAGAGTCACTTGCACTGTATTTAAATTTCCACTACTAGTAGCGCTGTATGTACTCCGCTCCATTTTCGTAAACAAACCTGATAGATGAACTGAGTATTTTTTGGGTATATTTGTAATGCTTCCTTAATTCCAATGATCTGAAACTCGAGAAATGCCAATGGTTGCTGGCAGTTTTAACTCAAAGGTTGGTCTACTGTGTTTTGGCTCCGCGACTAATATTTTTCATAAATTAATTTTGCGATAAACATTGATGCACCGCATCTGAATACCAAAAAATATAGTTCTTCTGTTGTTCTACTAATTATATGGATGACATGCATTACGATGGAACGTTCTATAATAGCAATTTAATGCAAATTACTCGCCTCGAGTAGCAAAGGTTAATATATTTTTTACATGTATATTGTGGCATGTAAAATTTGGGCGATGTTCACACTGTTTTCTAAGACAGTACTGCTGCGTCTGGCAAACGCTTGTCAAAATACAATAAGCAATGCCTTGGAAAAACGAAGAATAAAGAATGCCGAAATCGGCTTGTTGCTGCGACAATGTAGGTTATAATTGTGGAGGCGACACGCCGCGGCGGGGAGTGGTGGCGGGGAGATTGTGGCGGGGAGATTGAATCAAAACATTGCCACTTCACGCGTCGACTCATTGCACTTCCAGGCTTTCTATCTGATTGATACACAATAATAACAGGAAAATATGACTGCCTAGGTATAGATAACTTCTAAACATTCGTTATTGACTATATAATATCATAGAGTAGCATTTACCTCGCCTCCTCAACTATAACCTCCTTGGTTATTTGGTTATATACAATGTTTTACAGAATCAGGCTTCTATACAATATACATATAGAAGAAAATCGTTCTTAATATTATACTTTTGTGTTTTAAGTGCAGTGGAATAAGCCCATGTTTTGTTTTCCAGTAGACCAACTTATTATCAAAAAAGTGAGTTAAAACTGCCAGCGACCCCTGGCATTTTGGGTTCCAGTTCTCTCGAATTATAAGCCATGTCCAAGGTGTCATCCAAATATAAACAAGTTGTTTTACCACTGAAGCAAAGAATTGACAAATGCAAATGTTTGGAAAAAGGTGAGAACAGACATAATTTTTATATTCTACCTTGGATACCGTATTTTATGGCTTAAAAGATGCTGCATCTTGGAAGACGCACCCTGATTTTGGAGATAAATTTCTAAGAATTATTTTTTTTACAGATTTTCTACCTGTAGGCGGTAGTAAAATCTACCAATTTTCTCGGTGTTTTTCTGCTGCTCTGTTCCCATGTTCTTTATGGTACAACTTTTAGCTTGTATGCGATAGTATAAGTAACTCATTTTGATGAATTCGCCATGGAGGATAATTTCCAGGACTGAAAAGAGCTTGTGATACGTATGACAGCCTGGTGGTAAATGATACATCAACACTAACAGACGATAGTTGGCGCTGTCGGCGCCAATCTGCCGAGGCGGAATGGCTAGTACCATACCAGTACCATAGTAAACATCACAGTGTGAGGACAGATTAGTTAATTTGAATGTCTTATGGTATTCTAAATACTTGTAACAGGTAAGTACTGAGGTTACATCATATAAGAGGCTGAATTGAATCGCTACCTAAGCTAACCTCCTGCGACATTCGTCTTGGAAGACGCACGAGTATTTTTCAGGGTATTATTTAGGGGAAAAAGTGCATCTTATTAGCCGTAAAATACAGTACTACTGAAAGTGTAATCTTTATAAGAGTGCTACTCAACTAACAGGAAAATCCAGCAATCTGGAACACACAGTTCCCCACGGTTGCTGTATAGCTGGAATTTACTGCTAATAGTTTGGGTACTATGAGTAGTGTAGTCAGTGCTGCTGCTGTTGTTTGCTTGCATTTAATTTAGAAAGGCATCTTTTCCATTGATTATAGCTTACATAACTTTGCTTTATAATTTCCCTTGATTATCATCTTCTTGCTTTTCAGGTGGAACCAGAGGATCATATGGGAAAAAAACAAACATGACAATATTAGAGCAGCGGCAAAGCCTTCCCATTTACAAGCTAAGAGATGAGCTCATTAAAGCCATAGATGGCAATCAGATCCTCATTGTTGTTGGGGAAACAGGTTCTGGAAAAACAACTCAGATTACCCAATATTTGGCAGAAGCAGGATTCACCACTAAAGGCAAAATCGGTTGTACTCAACCAAGACGAGTAGCAGCTATGTCTGTTGCAAAAAGAGTGTCTGAAGAATTTGGGTGTCGACTTGGTCAAGAAGTTGGCTACACCATCCGTTTTGAGGACTGTACTAGCTCAGAAACAGTCATAAAGTATATGACTGATGGCATGTTGTTGAGAGAGTGTCTTATTGATCCAGACATGTCAAGCTATGCTTGCATAATGCTTGACGAAGCTCATGAGAGGACCATTCATACTGATGTATTGTTTGGGCTTTTGAAGCAGGCCATAGCCAAGAGACCAGAACTTAAGCTTATTGTTACTTCAGCTACTTTAGATGCAGTAAAGTTTTCTGAATACTTCAACCAAGCACCAATCTTCACAATCCCTGGCCGAACCTTTCCCGTAGAGATCCTGTATACACGAGAGCCAGAAACAGATTATCTTGATGCAGCCCTCATCACTGTCATGCAGATCCACCTGTCTGAACCTCCTGGGGACGTTTTAGTCTTCCTCACAGGCCAAGAGGAAATTGATACAGCTTGTGAGCTTCTTTATGAACGGATGAAGGCACTTGGAAGTGATGTGCCTGAGCTCATCATACTACCTGTTTACTCAGCTCTTCCCTCAGAGATGCAGACAAGAATTTTTGAATCAGCACCTCCAGGATCCAGGAAAGTAGTGATTGCTACAAACATTGCAGAGACATCTTTGACCATTGATGGCATTTATTATGTTGTAGATCCAGGTATGGTGGTCATTTATTCTACAAATCATGTTGAAAGTTTTGAAATCTTGAATAAATGGTATAAAATCATTACTGTAGCATGGCAAAGGTATTATGGTGACGACAATCTGATTCACATCTTTTATATACGTACACTCAACATGCCTCAGTAACACATTGTCTATGTTCATTTAAATATATGTTCAATAAAATAATTTAATTATCATTATTGTTCTGAAAAACGAGTTTCATGCTTCCATGGGTCACCCTTTTCACTTTGATTTTGCAATGTTTTCATAATCATATGCTTCAGGGTAATTATCCATTTGCAGGATTTGTGAAGCAGAAAGTTTACAATCCTAAAACAGGAATGGACTCACTCATGGTGACTCCAGTTTCGCAGGCAGGGGCTAAGCAACGGGCAGGCCGTGCTGGGCGCACTGGTCCAGGCAAAACCTACCGGCTCTACACTGAAAGGGCTTACAGGTGATTCATTAATATGAAGTGTTTATGAGTTTCTTCTCTGGGACTTTCTTTGATGCACGGGTAGTATAAGGAGGTATGAAGAAGTAGCTCACTGTAGATATAAGACCATTTGTTGTAACAATTTTATAATGATTTTGATGAGGGACTAACTGCATAGAATTCTTACTTTTCACATAAAATTTATTTTAAGTGGCATGATCATATCTATGATATTTACTGATAGATGGAAGCTGTATATCTATTGCTTGGATAACTCTTTAACCCTAATTGCCAGAATTGGTATAGGTTAAGGGAACAATGAATTACATACTAGTGCGTTTAGAGGATTCCTGCATCAAATCAAAAGGAATCGCAAGGGAACTGTTGTCAAGAAGAGTTGCCAGCACTTGTAAAGCTGCTTTTTATTGTTTCCTTCTTATATTAGCAGACAGCCAGATACACCTATCCCCGTTTAATGCAGGCTCGCTTAACAAAAATTCAGTTACCCAAAGTGAAACTTTGTACCAAAATTTGTTTAGCGCATGAAAGATTAAAAATTATGCACTGAATTCTTAGAAAAAATTTAGTATGAAAAAGATAGAAAAAAAGCATATTTGCAACCAACAAATAAAAATATTTTTTTAATGCAGTCCATAAAAACCACTAATACATTCTGGGTATGCACATTAGGGTGGTCCAAGAAGAGGGGGTAACATTTCAAAGTACACTGGTCCTTTCTCCACACCGCTGCTTTTTTTTGTGTTGCATTCCTCTCCTTTTGTGCAAAATTTCATTGCGATACAATGATATTTAGAGGTCGTCCCATCATCTCGCTTTCTATCATAGGATTTAACCCGGAAAATATCACATACCCAAATTGGAGCACTTCCCGACATCACAGACCCAAATGGTGTTAATTTCTGAATTCTCCGGGGTAGATAACCCCATAGACCACATTTTATCAACTAAAAACTGATATACAGCTGTCTGAATGCTGAATTTCATTATTTGGTTTTGACAGTAAATTTTAGGGGTAGGCCATACCCTGGTTAGGGTACTTCTAATAGAGATAAAGCAAAATGGTTCGCATTTTTGAACTCAGAAGGGTCGATTTACACACAGAAGTGGTTTCATCGACACTGATTTATTGACAATTCACTATTCAATTCATTCGATTTTCTATAGGAAAATAGAGAAATTGAAATTTTCTGTCATATTTTGCAGGTTTTAGTAAATAAATGAAATATGAAAGCATTTCTATGTGTAAATCGACCCTTCTCTGTTCAAAAATGCAAACCATTTTGTTCTATCTCTATTAGAAGTACCCTAACCAGGGTATGGCCTACCCCTAATTTACGGTATGAAAACTAAATAATGAAAATCAGCATTCCGACAGCTGTATATCAGTTTTTAGTTGATAAAATGTGTCTATGGGGTTAACCAACCCCGGAGAATTCAGAAATCAACCCCATTTGGGTCTGTGATGTCGGGAAGTGCTCCAATTCGGGTATGTGATATTTTCCGGGTTAAATCCTATGATAGAAAGCGAGATGATAGGTCGACCTCTAAACTAAGTTTTATCGCCATGAAATTTCATAGGCTTGTAACCTATGGGTAATGGACAAAAAATAACCTTGTGGAGGAATAAAAGTAGAATTTTTTTTTTGGTGGACCACCCTAATGCACATGTCATGGTAAAGATATGTATTAAGGAGGTAAGAAGAGGAGAAAGAAGAAGAGAGGCCATCTTTGTCTTTTGTTTACATAAGTGTGTGAGTGCGCGCACACTATACGGTGGCGATCCACCTCCCTGAGCCATAGTGCAGGGAGAACGAACGCTCACTTACCCCCAATACAGTATTTTGACGTTATGTTGTGCCACGTTGCGCTAGCTTACGTATTGCACTACTGAATGCAGTCCAGGTACTGTTGGTTTAAGCAAAAAGGGCTCAGGGCTTCAAGTTCGATTTACCAGAATATTTTATTTATGAGAATTGGCCTTCGCTGAATTATACCGTTATATCGAGCTTCTACTGTATATACACTCAACCCTCGGCTATAGCGCCTTATTGGTGCCGCTATCGGTGCGCGATAGCCGAAATCGCGATAGCCGAACAATAGAACTAATGGTAATAATTCTAATGGTGCCAGGATCCCCAAGATGACCACATATTTTACCACTTTTTTCGGTATTTTGATACTTTCAACCAGTATGAGGCTAGTAATGCTCTTTTGCTATGCATTTTAATGTGATAAGAATGATGGTTACATTAAAAATCATAGGAAATGCCTCATTAGGTTACGTTAAGATTTTTCTAGGAATAGGTAGGCTTACCCTTAGACTTAATCAGTTAGTATATATCTTTTATGTATTTTTGCCCTTATGTCATCCCATAGTGTGTTTACTGGATATATTTTATGCCATCCACATAATCTGCTCCCCGCATTAAACTAGTTTCAACTTTCCCCACCCAAAACCCCGCATTCCCGACAGGTCTCCAGGTTTGTTATCGAGGAGGTGGAATGAGTCCCGCGCCACCTATCGGCGGCGGGCGTCCACCCTTCACGACGACACGTTGTCAATAACTTGTCATCTGCCTTACCTTACCTGTCTTCCTGAAGAAGACTGATCAACTACCACGACTGTGATAGGATCATAATACATCTCCAGGGCTCATATGCTTCCTCAACGGATATTTGCGGCCCTAAACAACATTAAGAACTAAGTAGGGGTGTTAATGGCAAAATGAGGCATTTCCTACGATCTTTAATTAATGTGACAATCATTTTTAACAATCAAAATACATGGAAAAAAGAGCACTTTTGACCTCATTCTTATATGCCTCGTTGAAAGTACCAACTTTATCCTAACAAACCGCTCAGCCAAGGTTAAATGAACCAAAATGTTGACAGTTTCAAGGGTATTTGGGCAACACAGTCTCCATTTCAATGGTATAATGATTGAAAACTATACTATTATTTTTTTCATAGGATAATAGCATATTATAATCAACTGTATACACATTTCGTCTTTGTTTATATGTGCACAGCTGACGAGAAATGTCTTATGTGGGCTGCCATCTTGATTAACTGCCACAACAGGCCAACATATGTTTGTGAAGAGGTATTGGTGCTCCCCGGCACATTTAAAGCCTTAACAGTACTAAAAAAGGTTTTGTAAATACACTTTTAGTGCCTAGCAGTCAAATATTAGAGTTAATCAGGATTTCTTGGCCTTCAGTAACAAACTTTGTGTATGCAACCCCCTGACGTCAATATTTGACCAACCATTCCGCAAACAACGGCACTTTAAAAATCATGCCCGTGCCATTAGAGGCGAGAGCCAACGATCACAGTCCTCATGTGAGCCTCCAGGGCCTACCATTGCAGCCCCAGGAGGTGACTGCCTACAGTCGCTATAATAAAAAATAAAAAAAAAAAATAAATAAATAAATGCGTGATAGACAATGAACGAGGTACATTTAGGTATGCGTGATAGCCGTAAAGCGCGATAGCTGAATGCGCGATAGCCAAGGGTTGAGTATATATATATATACACAGTAATGGCTCCACTTTCGCGAGGGTCACGATACCATGGGATAATCTAGATTGTTATTACTATATTGCCATTTTCGGGATCACCTGGTCGCACTTTACTCACATAGATGCCTTGAACAGACTAGAAGAAGCGGCAAACAATGTGCATCAAAATAAGGGGAACGTCTGGCAAAAACTTGGTATCTGCCATATCTACAATAGATATGCACGAATCCATAGGATATTGATGTCATGATGTAAGGAGAATATGTACATCAAGATTTTAGCCCGAACCCCATTCTAGCTCCAAGCCCCTTACTAGCTCCTTTTACCCACCACTGAAATTGCAAAGTGCTATTTCTCCATTATTATTTGTCCCTCCACCTTAAAACTTATGTGGATAAGATAAGTTTTAGTGTTGTTCAATTCTGTGTTTTCATATTGCAGTTTTCTGATTTTTTTATTCGAAAAAAATTGAAGAGGAAAAAAATTTCATATACAAAAAAAATAAAGCATGGCTTTAAAGAATTATTATTTTTCTTGATCTTGGTTTTTGTTTTACTAGAATCTATCAAAAATTTACAGAAATAGCAATTTTAACTTGGAAAAGCTATGTTTTATGATACCGACTGATAAAGCATGTGGTATAGCGTACCAGTTAGTCAGGGCAGACTGCTACACCTAGGCTTCCTCCATCACAGCCTACTGATTACTGAGCTACGAGTCCCATTCTCTTTCCCTCTACAATCCTAGACATAGGTACAGATGCCAGCAACCACCACGATTGAATAGTTTGATGCAATTTCTACTAGATTTTTTTGGACAAATATTATAGCATCGCCTTGCACATATAGCACTGACACATAAAGAGTGTGGGGGTTGGGGATACCGCACATAACTATGTAATCATTGGAAATTTTGTGCTGAAACTCCTATGTCACACCGATAGGGTCGATGCCGTAGCTTAGGAAGTTTTTTTAATTCTTTTTATTTATATTTGTTCCATATTTTTACCGGACGCTCCCCTTAAAGGAAAGACTCTATAAACGTAGATATAGAGACAGATCTACACAAGTATAGGTCAGGCCCTTTATGCTACAACTAGTTAAATACAAACACACACACATACACATGCACACTTATTGGAAAATGAAGTAATTACAAAGGTTCATGAAGAGAAAGACCTGGGAGTGGTAATACAAGACAACCCACAACCATAAAAAACACTTGAGAAAATATTTGGAGATACGTACAGGATGTTGAAGAATATTAGAGGTGCATTTTATTATATGGACAAGAACATGATGAGTAATATAACTATGTACTTTTTTTACATCATAAAGGACTGGCCAAGGGCAAAAAATAAGGATGCAACAAAATGCCTGTTTAAGTGCCAGTCCTGATAAAGAAGGCAGTAAGAGAATATAGAAAGGGAATGGGCCAATTTAGCTCGGGAGGTGTCTTGTCACTCCTCTCTTGAAGAAAATTTATTCGTAGAAAGGCGGAAAAATAGAAACGGAGAGAGTTCCAGAGTTTACCAGTGAAGGGGATGAAAGTGTGAAGATACTGGTTAACTCTTGCATTAGGAAGATGGACATAATAGGGATGAGAATAAGTAGAAAGGCTTGTGCAGCAAGGCCGTGGGTGGGGGGGAGGCATGCAATTAGCAAGCTCAGAAGAGCAGTGAGCATGAAAATAACGGTAAAAGATAGCAAGAGAAGCAACATTGCGGCTGTGATTTAAAGATTGAAGGCAGTCAGTCAGAGGAGGGGTGTTGAGATGAACATTTGATTCCACCGTGTTTAGGAGAGCTGTATGAGTGGATCCCCCCAAAAATGTGTGACATACTCCGTACATGGGCGGATAAGGCCCCCTGTGCAGAGCAAGCAACTGGTAGGGAGAAAAAAAGGGACGCAAACGCCACAGGACACCTAACTTTTTAGACATTGTTATAGCAAAAGATGAGATATGAGATTTTCAGTTTAGATTTTTAGTAATGGATAGTCCAAGAATGTTCATTGTGGAAGAGGTGTTGTGCTCTGATTTTTACCCCAGTGCAAGCAGGGGCTATGAGGCCGTCGTGTGTATCGTCGGGTTTTGATTTAAACTTACCTGCCAATTTAGGTTGAGGTCTTGCTGCCACCACCCCGAGTATAAGGCCGGGGAACCTTTAATTTACACATGAAATAAAACTTAGCATTTCCCTTTTGTATAATAAGTTTATTTCCGACCGAGATTAAGGCGCTAGGTTTATTTAACAAACTATCACTCCCCTCAACACCCTTCTGGTTATCCTCATTTCCTTACAACCCCACTTGGACGTCAATTTGATCTAGACAAGATTTTAAATGAGGGTTCACATGAGGGAACATCTTGAAGTTCATTAATAACACTGTGTATCCGATATGTCTACACTATTGCAATCACATTACAAACGAATATTAGGTGGATGAATCGGGGGGAATGATGCGGTACGGGGTACTCATAGCCCACATACCTTTTGGCACGGACCACTCGGCCCTATTCACAAGACTTAAATCACAAAATTTTGCTAGGTGATCACTAAAGGATACACCAATATCCTATATAAAACATACTTACTCTATGAGAATAGCTGAGGTTAACATCACTAGATATGAGGGAGGCGGGACAACTATATGTGTTGGGTGAGGGTTATGGCGGGGGGGACATATTGGACCACTTATCTCTTGGCTTATCAGGTATCTGTGGGCGGATGGAGTACGAGAATGGCTGATTCTAGAAACATTGGTCGTTTAGTAAGGCTATAATATAAGTATTTTGATCCTCGGATTGCAATTACTGATGTAATTTTTTTTAAATGAATGGGGACGATAGACTAACCTGTCGGGGGATGGAGGATGAGAATGGTAAGTGGCGAGTGGGTGACGCTACTTATCCGAACCTCTCGCTCCCTGCCGACTTCAGTTACCATTTCCTTTTACTTATGGTAAAATTGGGGGGGAAGAGAATGAGATAGTCATGGACTTATTAATACTACTTATTACTAATACTTAATACTAATTAGTATACTTAATACTAATATACTTAATTCTAAATTAGTACTAATACTTAAAGTACTAATACTTATTAATGTTCTTTAATTTCCAATGAAGATAAAAAAAAAATTTGAATAAGGAAATGAAAGTTAATTAAAGATAATCTGAACCGTAGCGAAGACACTTTCAAGCCTTAGGATAAAAAGCCCGAGAACTCTCCCGCGGATCACTAGGGGGGGGCGTAAGCTGCTACAATAACTGGGTGGATTTACTACCTCCTCGTCATAACCACATATAACTGTTCTCCTTCTCATTTAAGAATCAATGGAAAGGGACCGCCAGAAGAGGAAGAGGTAGAAACTATCGAAGTGAATGGTGATGTAATAGAAGAAGTGAAACAGTTTTGTTATCATGGTGACATGTAAGATAGCAAGGGTGGAATGAAGAGAGCAGTAAGAAGATGGGTAGCAAATACATGGATGAAGTGGAGAGAGATTGTGGGACTGCTGATAAAGAAGAGTATTCCACTTAAATAATGAGTAAGAGTATTTGAAGCATGTATAAGATCAGTATTGCTGTTTGGTTCTGAGACATGGGCCTTGACGAAGAAGTTGGAGGATGTGTTAGTTGGTTGTGATCGGATAATGTTGACGTTTATGGCTGCAATCACATGGAGAGATGAAGTGTCCAGTGAAGAGATGGCAAGAAAATGTAGATTGAAGGAGCTGAGTGGATTGCTGAGAGTAAGGAGATTGAGGTGGTTTGGGCACATGAAAAGGAAAGGTGGTGAGGCATTGGGGAGAGCTGTTGAAGTAAAAGTGTCAGGTCGCCATCCACCGGGCAGACCATGGAAGACATGGAGGCAGTGTGTTGAAGAGGATCTGGCAGCATTAGGCATTGAAGAAGTTGAGGCAAGGGATAGAGATAGTTGGAAGCGTATCAACGACAGTCTAACCTCATAAGATAGTATGGGAAAATTTGCCGTTAACAGAAAGAAATGAGAAAATGGTACAACACTATGATGTGAAATATATAATGGTATCGTTTTCATTGATTATAACATTGAAATTGAGACTACATTTTCCAAAGACCCTTAAAAATGTCAATATTTCGCTACATTTTGTGCTGCTAAGCGATTTGTTAGAAACCGTTGTTTTCTCCTTTGTGTATCGCTGTTAGTGCTTTCCTGCTACCTAGTATATACCTATGTAACAGTGTAGCTGTTAATGCTAGCAAACAAGTTCTCTGTAAACATTCCCTGGACAATTGATGCGCTGTGATTAGTTGGTTATGACGTCTGGACGTTAGAAGCGTCCTGTGAGTGGCTGTTTAATCCCTGTACTATTCCTGCTACCCCAGTCAAGTGCACAGTTTCACCACTACCACACCATTAACTCTATGACATTCTGTTTCATATATTATTAATTATACCCCTACCCTTGATGCTACGGTTCCTAATTCATTCCAGCTAGTGTGTAATACGGGGGGAGGAGGGGGACATGTGAGGCCGTGACTGGCAAGTAGTTGTTGAGAGGGAGGCTGAGTGGCTTCCCTACCAAACCTGTAGGGTAGGTGAAAGTTGACTGGTCAGGGAACATTGATAAAGGGAGAAGAATTGTTATCACTTTTAATTATGAATATCCAATATGTTGGACAACTAGGAATGCTGGTCAATGGGGGGGGGGGGGGGAGCATCTTACCTGTAGGGTAGATGAGAATTGAATGGTGGAGTGAGGTGGGAGGAAGCCATGAAGGTAGGGTGAAAAAAACAACTAAAGGCTGAGTTGCCAGGTCGGAGGCCTATCCTCTCCTTGTTCTCCTCCCATCTGCTTCCCACACCCTGACTCAGACCTTTGTTTTCCTCTTTTATCACCTCTGAATGAACGTTAATAGTCGTTGTGTTGACAAACTACCTCACTACTTGCTTGTCCTTTAAAATATAAAACTTAAAGAATGGGAAAAATTTGTTCTACCACAATTTATTTGCCTGATCTGCCACTTATATAATAAGGTCATGTTCGGGGCATTACATTACATCACCCTTTGGAATCAATTTGTTTCCACTTTGGCACCACCTAAGTTGCTTGACCCTTCATATCAATGAAACAATAACAATAGTATTACATACATCATATAGTACCAATAAAGTATACATTGTGTTACCTTTCGTAACATAATACCAAAATATTAAAAATACATGAAATCCGTTCAGGGGGAGAGTTGGAGACATCTAACTTTAGAAGTTTTTCTTTTATGACCATTATAACAAAATACAGTAGATAGGGACGAAAGGAGGGTAAACAACCCCTCAAAATAACCATAGTTTCAGCTACTAAAAAAAAAGACATCCTAACAGTAACTAATGCTATCATGTGAGACCAAATATTGTCCCATATAGACACGTCTAGTTCTTCTCTGTACGTAGTCATGAGTCCCAGATGTCCTCCTTGTATGGTAGTGAAAATGGGAAGCCCAGAAGAGGTTCATCCCGTTACTTTCAGTGTTAAGAATAGATACCATAGCGCCCTTGTCTTTTATTTCCAATAAACATAAAAATAAGCTTCACTAACTTCTATCCCAATCACTCCTCATTCATCAGCAGATACCCTTAATTTATTTCCGTAGCAGGGGTTACACCTAGGTCTGGTCGAAAGCCTACCACGTCTTGAAGTACTCCATTTCCCTACTTTCGGTTTCCAACAAATGTATTGCGTTGCTTGGCGACGTCTTATCATAAAGCTTGTCCTACCATGGGGTTGAAAGCTAGACAAGGGAGTCTATTAAACCTGTCCCGTCTAACTGTCCAATCAATACACATGATAATTACTTACGTATCCTTAATTAACTAATTCTCCCAAGTCAAATATCTTCCACTTCCCATGACCCCCCCCCCCCCCCCAAACCTATTACCTATGTACATATAAGCAAACAAAAATTCCTTCACATCATTGTTACTAGCACTTCTCAATATACAATAAACCCTCGCTTTTACGGACCTCGATATAACAAATTTTGACTTTAACTAATTTTTTCGGCCAGTCCGCAATATGTTTTTTTTTTTAGCGCCTGTAGGCAGTGGTGACCCAGGGCTCGGATGGTAGGCTCTGGAGGTTCACTTGAGGGTTCTGATGGTTGGTCCTCGCCCGTTGGTGGCGCAGGCAGGTTTCTTATAGTGACGCCTGTGAGGCTCATGCCGCCCCCCTGTGTCCTCAGATGCACTCGCAGTCGAAGGTAGAGTTGATAGGCAGGGCATGTGGGTGTTCTTAGGCCACTCGACGGTGCAGAAAGGTTTTGGGTTTCTTCGGGGATCGAACTCGGGTCACCGAGAACGCCAGTCGGAGACTCTAACCGCTCCGCTACCGCCTCCCCTTGTAGGGTTTGGTTAGGTGATGGGCCGGCCGAACATGTACACGCAGGTCAGACAGTGGCAGTGAAAACAAAGCCGACGGGGAGGTGCACGGCTGCGCGCCAATCAGTCTGGCTTTGTCGGCCTGAGTGTAAACACCTCTCACGTCCTCCCGTGCCTCACTACGTTGCCGGCCTCCAGTGCCTCCCCACGTATTGTTTTAATTTCCCTGTATGTATGTAGTATTTGGATATCGAGTTTCTACTCATCCACCCGCCTTACCTATTTCTATATCCATCCACATTATGATAATTTCAATGTTGGTGATAATAATAATTCATATTATTATAGCATTATTTTAATAATTTGATAATGATAATGATGATTATTGCAATATATATGATAACAGTTGTAATTAGAAGTGGACCGGATATCCGAATCCGCATCCGTGTCCGCGGATATCCGTATAATTTTTTACATCCGCATCTGCATCCACGGATATCTACATCATTTTTAACATTGCATCCGCATCCATGGATGCGGATGTTATGTGGATATCTTGAATAACTAGACACTACATGTTGTTTGGGGAGAGAGAGAGAGTGTGCAGTGTAGTGGATCGGTCGTGGTTTCAAACGGTTTGGGTTGCCTCGAACAGAGATGTTTACGGTGGTGGGTGGTGAATAAACGGGACTCGTCTCCTTGTGGTTGCCCTGTCAGCATTGCCCTTTCTTACCCTTCTGCCTCGTGCCCAAGACCTTACTATATTGGTGCAGTGAGTAGGATATCTTCTGCCATTGGACCAGCTGGTATAGCACCACCACTGGTCCTTCCTGCAGTGTCCTGGAAAACCCACCTGTGCTTGGGCAGACTGGCAACAGCAGTTTGAGACGTTCCTTGTTGCTGTCGGTGGGACGGACTTCCCAGCAGCACGTAAGAGAACTTTGCTACTGCACAGCGTTGGGGCTGAGACACAGAAGATATACCACAGTCAACCACCTGCTGTTAAGATTGACGGGGAGGACGAATATGCGACTACCTTACGTCAACTGAAGTGCTTCTGTGCTTCGCAAGTAAACATTATTGTGGAGCGGTTTAACTTCCGTCGGAGGGCGCAACATGACGGTGAGTTGACAGGGGACTATCTTGCAGAGTTACGGCGGTTTGCGAATGACTGCCAGTTTGGAGCACTCACCGAAGAGATGATTCGTGACCAGGAGGTTGAGAAGACTGTCCACCCAAGGCTGCATAAGCGATTCCTGCAGAATTATGCCCCTACTTTGAATACTGTCCTGACCCAACCAGAGGGTTATGAAAGCTCCATCTGGGAATCAAGAGAGATGGGGGAGCTGGTACACCAAAGTTCGAACCCTGCCAACGTTATTCTGGGCGCACCGGCACCAGGATCTCACGGTGGCAAGCCCAGCTGATACCATACTCATATGGGGTTGAGTTTGTTCCTGGGAACCAGCTGCCTGGTGCTGATGCTCTGTCGGAGGCTGAGAACGTCTACAATGAATATGAGATTGTAGCATTCCTGGAGGACCAGTGTGCTATCACAGTGCAAGAAATCAGAGAGGCAACAGCAGGCGACGAGGAACTAACAGCACTGAAACAACACCTGCTATGTGGGTTCCCGGTGTCCGTCATACAGTGCCCTATATTTATCCGGCCTATTTTCAGTTTCTATTGCGATAAGCGTCACAGCGTGAAGCGTCCCGCCTTCAGAACAGGAGACTACGTTCGCGTAAGGCACCAGGGCCACATCCCCAATTTGACTCCCCGCTACTCTGCCCCGGTGCAGGTTGAGAGGCGTGTGGGACAGTCATCTTACCGCCTTGCTTACGGATCAATCAGGAACGCCGCTCACCTTGCTCCAGCCATGTGTCCCAGCGAGGAACACTACTTCGGGGAGCCTATAGATGCTTCAGCAGAGCCAGCATCAATATGCACCCAGGCAGAGGATCAGGGTCCCCGGAGGCTTCGTCACGCCAAGCTCCCGAACTCCAAGCGCAAGAATCACCCAGGAAGGGTCGGGAGCTGCCACCTACGAGTTGTGGCCGCAGGAGATGGCAGCCTTATAGGCTGATGATATTTTGAATTGTATTGTTTGTGTAATTTATAGGGTTGCATGTCTATTATTTAAAGGGGGGGGAGATATAGTGTAGTGTTTCATTAGCGTTATCGAACGGTTTGGGTTGTCTCGACCAGAGGTGTCTACGGTGGTGGGTGGTGAATAAACAGGACTTGTCTCCTTGTGGTTGCCCTGTCAGCATTGCCCTTTCTTACCCTTCTGCCTCATGCCCAAGACACTAAAGAGAGAGAGAGAGAGAGAAAAAAAAATAATGTGCAACTGGTCAAAAAGAGGACATTTTCTGGAATGTGTGCAGACGAGAGATAGAGAGAGAGAAAAAATAATGTGCAACTGGTTAAAAAGAAAATAATCTGGGATTTGTTTGCACAGATGAGTGTCACTCAAAATATCCACATCCGCAGTTATTGAAAACATATCCGCATCCGCATCTGCAGATATTGGAAATAAATATCCGCATCTGCAAATATTTAACAATTGACATTTGGTCCACCTCTAGTGATACTAATGGTAATAAAATAAGTTTTTGGTTACAGAGATGAGATGCTGCCCACAAGCGTACCAGACATTCAAAGAACCAATTTAGCATCGACAGTGCTACAACTGAAGGCTATGGGAATCAACGATCTTCTGGGCTTTGATTTTATGGATCCTCCACCCACAGATGCCATGGTCATGGCTTTGGAAGCACTTCACTCTCTCAGGTATGTTATACATTAGAACATCATCTTGATGTAGGGAGTAGGCAGCCAGACCACTGCTGCCATGGTGAAATACTCCCAGGGAGGTACTTACAGGTGGGTGAGGCGATGTTGCAGACTTGTCATTGGCACTCTCTGTGTCCTCAGGTCATATCCCTTAGTGTCTCAAGCATAGAAGAGAGCAGCTGCAGTCTGTCCTCTAAAGACAGCTCCTTTTACTACTCACACTAGAATATATGTACCTAACATACCTACAGTCATAGGCCATAATTTCAACAATTATGGTAATTTCCCAAAGAACTGCCTCAGAGTCCCTATCTGGGGAGGGGACCACAAATGTTCCCAGGTTGGACCAATCTAAAGGTCACGACACGAGGTGTCTTGATACTTCCTCTAACTTTCTCTACATAAAGTCCTACAACATTTGTGGTCCTAGATCTAACTTTCAATCTGTGGAACATTACCACTCCTTTAAATCTCATCTTATTCTCACCGAGATCCAGGTGTCTTTGGCTGCTGACAGACAGCAATTCCTTCTCTTGTCTGTCTTACTTTCTCTGTCCCCATTTTCAAACAAAAGCTCTCGGTGATATTGCTTGTTCTCGTACCTATGGTCTAGAATCTTCTGAATTTTCTACCATCTGACTTTGACGTCAGCATCACTATCTCACTAAATTTATCTCTGCTGAATATCTCTCACATAGCTCCACAGACTATGTAAAGTACTTTGACTATTTGACTTCTAAAGCAGAGCACATCCTGACTCATTTTCTTTTTGCTGAGGTCTCCATTCATGGGTTTTCAATGTTTACCACCAGCTTTGGCAATCATTATCCTTCATTGACCAATCCGGTGAACAAGCCTACAACTTTGTTATCCTTAATGACTCCATTTTACTTAAAGCTTTCCATTTTCCTATTCCTCATGATCTAGAGTAGGAGTCCCCAAAGTGGTCTATATTGACCCCCAGGGGTCGATGAGACATTCCAGGGGGTCGGTAAATGCCTTAGAAGTCAAAAGGGGTCAGTCAATCAAACATTTGGCATTAGTAACTGATGTTACTGTACCTAATAGTGCTATACCTATGCTTTTTTCTTTTTTTCTTACTAATATAGGCAGCAGCAGTAGTAGTAGTAGTAGTAGTAGTAGTAGTACAGTGGCCGCAAAAAAAATCTAGACAAAAAAAGCGCAAAAAAATCTAGACACGATTTTTGTGCAAACTTTAGATTCAATTTCCCGCCACCCAATTTGCTGGGCAATAATTTTCATAAAACTGGCAGCCTCTCCTGCCCGCCTAGAGGTGAAAAAAATATTTCACAGCCTATTAGTAGTCTGCAGGCTTTCACATAGACAGGAACTGTGTTGCTTTGCTCCGTTGCCATCCCCTCCATACTTTTAGGCTGTTTTGGGGACCAAATAACTTTTGTTCTCTGCGTAACCGTGAGTCGACAGGAGCTGAAAAATGAAGAAAAAGCCCGTCCCTTAACCATGTTAGAACAGGGATGTTCTGTGGTTCATGTAGCGACTACTGTTGGGGTCGCACGTCAAGTCATTTATGACCTGAAAAGTCATAAGGAAAAGCTGGGTTGCTATAGACGTAGAGTATTTTGTAAAGCTAGCTCATTCCATGCCTTCTAGAATTAAGAAAGTGTTGAAAGTCAAGGGAAATATAACAAAATATTGATTACGCGGCGCACCTAGGGGATTCCCACGGCGCACAGTTTGAGAATCACTGCGTTAAAACCTGCCCACCCTGCTGGCGGAGGAGCGGGCGGCCGCCCAGCGCCTGCCTCCTCTCACGACAACACGCAGTTATCCGCCTCACCTGTGTCTTTCTGAAGAAGACTGGTCAACTACCACGCCTGTGATATCAATCAATCAATCAATCATTGGGGGCATATTTCGGGGCGCGCATCACCTCGTCCACCCTACAACGCCACTCCCAGGGGTCACCACGCGCGAGTTCCCATGCAGGCTCCCTTCTCATACCAAGAAACTCTCAACAGGAAACATCAACTTGCCCCGGCCACGAGCCTTGTGGGCGTCCCCTTGGCCTCCTCCACGCCGGATTGTCTCTTACAGATACAACCCGATGGGAAGGATCGGTTTCAGGGTAGCGTGCCACATGTCTATATAGCCGAAGTTGGCACTGACGGGGACTATGCAGGTAACAGGCCTCAATTTAGTGTCACGGTGCAATCGTTGATTGGACACGTAATCATCCCAGCGATACCCCATGATTCTGCGAAGACACTTATTACCAAAGGCATCGATTCGCCTCTTCAAGTTACTATTTAATGTCCATGTCTCACAACCATAGAGTAAGACAGGGATCACAAGCGACTTGAAGATCCGGATCTTTGACCTCCTGCACAGGTACCAACAACGCCAAATACTCATGCTGAGCGAGTCCATAACACCGTGGGCTATGCCAACCCACCGTAAGACTTCTTGATGTGACCCGCCATCATTATGGACTGTGCTACCATGGTATGTAAAACTTTCCAAGATCTCAATGTCCTCGCCGCACGCATGAACAGACTGTACTGTTTCATCTAGTAAGCCTCCAAACACCTGGACCTTGGTCTTGAGCCAGGAGACCTCAAGTTCCAAAGGCTTTGCCTCTTCGTGCAGCGTCTCGAGAGCCATCACCAGGACCTCCAGCGATTCAGCAAAGATTACTGCATCATGGGCAAAAACAAGATGAATAATCTTGGAGTTGCCGAGGGATGCTCCACAATTACTTTGATCAACAACTTTGCCCAATATCCAGTCCATTCAAGTGTTGAAAAGTGATGGGGAAAGAACGCACCATTGCCTCACTCCTGTATTTACAGCACAGAAGCTGGATACACCTCCCCCACACTTCACAGCACTCTCAGTGCCTGTGATAGCACCATAGGATATCACCAGGGATCATAGGATTCCTCAAGGGGTCCTCACAGCCTAACTAAAGGGCTTACTAAGGAGATCTCCGGCAGAGATCTCCCTGCCCTTGATGTTGATCTCCACCTGGTCCGCCATCATGATGCTGCTGCTGCTGCCGCAGCTGCGCTGCCAGGCGTGGATGAGAAGCCTTGCTTGTATTTTCATCTCTTTACTCATATATATATGAATAATAGCCATTAAAATGCGATTATATGTCTACATTCACCTAAAATAAAGATATTTTATAGCATACCAAGCAGTAATGAGCGAGCCTGGAGACTTACTACCTCTCCTAATACCAGTCCCGAGCAGTCGTGGGCGAGCGTTTAGGTTTACCACCAAATCTACCACCAACCCGCGCTGTGGATGCGAGTTACCACTTACACAAAACCCTCGTTTCCCCGTACCTCCATTTCCCGGATATCGGATTTGCCGGTCAAAATCCGAGGTCCGGGGATATATCAGAGTCCCGGACAAATGCCTGGTCCAGTCCGTAAATCGACAAAGTTGTCCAGCGGTCCGAGCGTCTCCTGTCACCCCAGGTCAGTGTCCGCGCCTCCCGCCAGGTGGCAGCATGCTCAGCGGTCGTTTTGTTTACATTTGGGCACAAGACACTCACGGCTCACCTGCACCGCCTCCGACAGTCCCCTGACCCCCACTGCCCCTGGTGCAGGAACGTCTCTGAGACTATTGAACACTTTCTGCTGCAGTGTCCGCGCTTCCACTTCCCCCATGTACAGTAAAACAGTTTTTTTTTTTTTTTTTTTTTTACATCTATGCCTATAGTGCGTGTAGGCAGTGAGCTCCAGGGGTGGGATGTAGGCCCTGGAGGCTCACTCGAGGGCTGTGATGGTTGGCCCTCGCCCATGGTGGCACAGGCAGGATTCTTATAGTGACGCCTGTAATTAGAGGCTCATGCCGCCCCCCTGTGTCCTCCCATGCACTCGCAGTCGAAGGTAGAATTAATGGACAGGGCATGTGGGTGTTCTTAGGCCACTCGACGGTGCAGAAAGATTTCAAGTGGATTTATGGGTCTCACTCTGGATCGAACTCGGGTCTTCGAGAACGCCACTCGGTGACGCTAACCACTCTGCTACCGCCTCCCCTAAACTGCATCTCTTGGTTTTCACTCAGCATATCATGCCCTCACAACCTCTTGTGTGAACTTGTAAACAGAAAGTCGGCAAAAAATAATGTATCTCGGCATATTGTAGTTATAACTGCATCTCTTTGCTTACACTCGGCATATCCTCAGTCGCATAAAGTCGTGTTTTTGTCCTTTTGACCCTTTCCTGCAGGCTCAGGCTCTTCAATTTCATTCCCTTCCTGCTGGAGACACCCTTGCGTGATGGAGCTGACATCTTGAAATACAGTACAGGGAGGTCCCGAAGATACGAGCAGTTAGGTTCCACCTGGCATACTCGTAAAGCGAAATCTCGTATAACGAAACATGTTTGGTACTAAAAACTAATGGTAAAATATAGGTTTGGTTCCAGGACCCCATCAATTAAAAAAATTAAAAAAAAACTTTTTCAAGCTAAAATAAACTATAGCAAACACAACAAACACACAGCGTCTATATTACCTACACTGTACTACCTGTTCTGTAGAAAAACCATTCTAAAAGAGAAAATAGCACACAAAATAACATAATTGCACATTAATTAAACATAAAACATAAATGATGTCATCAAGCTCATCATCAGTCACCAGCCAATGATAAACTGTTTTTAAAACTTCTCGACCAATCACAAGTCAGCGAGACATATTTCCGGGCAAGAATGGCATGCCAGACTGCCTCTCTCCGCCTTGTCCCCGTCATCTCAAACTAATTCTCGTTTTATTTGGAATGCTTGCATTTTAAGGAGTTTTAATGTATCAGATAGTAAGATATATAAGTAAGGAGCCTGTGTTGCTAGTGTTTTGGTGGTAGAAGGTGTATATGTGGGTTGAAATAGTGAATATTCGTGTCATGGGGCGGCCCCGCGGCAAGAATTTTTCTCCATCACTCTGCCCCGCCAGTCGCTGTATGACCATCATAACATCTTTAAATCACCCTTATTTAAGGTGAAACACGGTGCTACATTGATATAGATAATGACACGTGTATATAACATCACACCATAATCACCAAGTTGTATAATAACGAGTAATAAGACGTTTAATCCTGCCCAAACCTACTGTGGCGGCTCCAGCGGCGCCGCCACTCAAAACTTTTGAGTAAAAACCCGCCGTCATCCGCCTCACCTGTGCCTTCCTGAAGACAGTCAGCTCCCATGCCTGTGACAGCACCATAGGATATCACCAGGGATCATAGGATTCCTCAAGGAGTTCTCACTCCCCTACTAAATATTACCAAAGACATCTATCTCCCTTGGTCTAATGGTGTTGATATCCACCTCACGGGCTTCATGGGCTGGCTCATGCTGCTGCTGCTGCTACCAAAGGCCGTGCTGCCAGACGTGGATGAGTCCCTTGCTTGTATTTCATCTCTTTACTCATATATATGAATGATATCCATCCAAATGCAATCATATGTCTACATTCACCTAGAGAAATGATATTTCATAGCATACCAAACAATAATAAGCGAGCCTGGAGACTTCCTACCTCTGCTAATACCAGTCTCGAGCAGTCGTTGGCCAGTCTGCACATTATTTTCAGATTGATTATCGTACAACCTTAGGTAAAATCATATATGTAGTCAGTAAATGTTTATAATTTTAGTAAATAACTTGTAATTTACTTTAGTAAATAACTTGGTAATTTTACTCACCCCAGTTTGAATGTCGTAACATTGGATTTTCGATCTCGTATATTGAAAATAGACCCTAATTTACACATCTCGTATCAACGGATTCTCGTATATCGAATGCTCGTATTACGGGACCTCCCTGTATTGTATGATGTAATCCCAAAACACGTAAAATAGGTGGCAAAGTAAAGCAAAGGTCGGGAACCAGTGCATAGGCTGTCAGCTGCTGAGCCATGTTTATGTCGTCCAAGCACCGTCTTGGATACGAATTCCGTTTTTTTGTCGAAATTGAAAAAGGATTGGTTTCTGCTTCAAAAACACAACAAGCTTGGTAGGAGCCGAAATAATAATCAATGCAAAACATTGCAAACAATATCACGAAGTAGTATAACACACATTTCAGCAAGTGTTATTGGATTGGGATTTGTAATCCAAGACGGTACTTGGACAACAAAAACACGGCTCAGCTACGCACTGGTTCCCGACCTTTGCTTTACTTTGTCACCTATATTACGTGTTTTGGGATTACATCATACAGTACTGTATATCAAGATGTCAGCTCCATCACGCAAGGGTGTCTCTAGCAGGAAGGGAATGAAATTGAAGAGCCTGAGCCTGCAGGAAAAGGTAAAAGTGCTGGCAAGGATGGATGCAGGTGCGTCCATGTTTTTACTCATATCAGAGGAGGACATTGCATAACTCGGCAAGGGCCAGAGCCCCTATCGTGCCGAGTTATAAGGGTTTCACTGTAGTGCTACGCTCTCAACTCCTCACCCTGAACGTCGCCACCTTTGACCTGCCCACCCTGCTGGCGGCAGCTGGCCTCCCGCCAGGTGGCAGCATGCTCAGCGGTCGTATTGTTTACATTTGGGCACACGACACACACTGTTCACCTGCACCGCCTCCGTCAGTCCCCTGACCCCCACTGCCCCTGGTGCAGGAACGTCTCTGAGACTATTGAACACTTTCTGCTGCAGTGTCCGCGCTTCCACTCCCACCGTGTAGTGCTACGCTCTCAACTCCTCAACCCTGAACATCGCCACCTGTGACCTGCTCACCCTGCTGGCGGAGGCTGGCGTCCACCCCTCCCAGTAACATACTGTCATCCGCCTCACCTGTGCCTTCCTGAGGAAGACAGGTCAACTACAGAGCCTCTGACAGCATCATAGGACATCACCAGGGCTCATAGTGTTCCCCAAGGGATCCTCGCAGCCCTGAAAACAACAACAAAGTGTCGTAAAAGTCCGCGGCGGGGTAGTTGATATTGGCGGTTGCCGGACAGTAAATACTAGAGTAGGATAAACATCCGGGGGTGGGTAATGGCCTCGGACTGTTGCGATTCCCGGACGTTTGCGGTTCCCGGACCAGTGCTCCCCCTTATTAGTCCGGGAAAACAAGGGTTGTGTGTACTTGGGAGTTACCACCTCCAAGCAGGTGGTAAGTGCTTCGTGGATCTGCCCCATGGACTCTTGCGGACGGTGCATTCTGGGCCAATGGCATTCCGTGACGTCAGCGCATGTCTCGCCAAAAGTGGTTTGAGTTTGTTCAAAGTGGTCTAAGCAATTTGGATGGTGTTCCTGCAGTGGGCACTCTGCGAACATACACCCTATCTCCTAATTCAAGTGGTTTTATTTTATCACGTTTTACTTGACTTCTTTCTGCCAATCCTTTAGCTACTTCTAAATATTTCTGACATCTCTCATATATACCCTATTAGCTTTTATACTCATTTCTGTCCTAAAATCATCTACATCATACCAAATCTTTGCCTTCTTTTCTATTTCAAATGGTAAGGGGGGATCTCTAAGATACATCAAATAAAATGGGCTATCTTGAATACTCCTATGGAATGCACAATTATATGCAAAAGTGGCTATGGGCAACATAGTATCCCACATACTCACATTATCTTCCACCAAAGTGCACAAAATATTTATTTGTGTAGAGTTAGATCTCTCTATGACTCCATTTGCTTGAGGATGATGCGGAGTAGTCTTCAGGTTTCGAATATTGAGTAATTCAGCAATACCGCTTAAAACCTGATTGATAAATTCTTTACCCTGGTCAGTGACCAGAGTCTCAGGAACTCCTTGTTTACAAACAACTGAATAAAAAAATACTCAAGCTACTTCTGTAGCTTTCTTAGTTTTGAGAGGTTCAGCAATCAAATATCTAGTAAGTACATCGATGCATACTAGACAATAAACATAATTATTCTCTGACTGACCCATCGGGCCTATTATGTCCATGTGGATCCTCTCATATGGTAATTTCACATCCGGGTAGCGGCAAAAAGGCGCTGGGGCGTCCCCCGTATGCTTAAGACGACTACATACCAGGCAAGATTTGCAATACATCTCAACATCTTTTCTCATTTGTGGCATGAAACAAAATTTCTGACATCTAGATAAGGTAACTTATATTCCTCCATGCCCCGCAGTTGGCAAGGAATTTCCTAAGTGTAAAGCAACATTGGTATAAGAATCCGGTATTAATATCTGACGTGTCAGTTCACCATAAGCATTATAAGTCTCCCTCTACAGTATATTTTCCTCCACAGACATTTGTATTGTC
>JACEEZ010002021.1:64472-158142 GCA_016584305.1 Chionoecetes opilio | reverse complement strand
GTGTTGGTACTGTGGTTGCTGGAGGACTGAGGAGACAGAGAGAAGGGGAAAGGGATTGGGGACCGTAGAGAAGGAAAAAAGCTTAGTGTATGTTAGTTAGAAGAAAAAAGGATTGATGATCTAGCTCTGTACACGTCATATGTTTATTTTAGTGTGCTTTTTATGTATAAAAGGGAGGTAAAGGGGATTATTTGTTACAAACTTCCATCTGTCTCTCCGTTCTCTTTTTCTTGTGCCCTTTGACGTTTTAGTATCACTTCTGGGTTCTCTTAAACTTTGTTCCTTTTTTAAACAGATTTGTAAACTCCCCCCTTGTCTTTTTCCCCCGGGATACTAAAACTTTTTTTTGTTTTGGTCTGATGAGGAGGGCGTCAGCTGAGGTTGTGTGACAGTTTTATCGGCAATAACACTGCCACAATGCCTTCCTCTTTCTCTCCTTCCCCTCCAGTACCCCCAGAAACCACGTACCACACACGTCAGGGTTTTAAATCACTTATAAAGGATTTTTTTGTGGTAAAAAAGAAAGGGAACGCCGGGGAGGTGTAAGATTTAAAGTTGTTATTTTTTCGAGGTGTTCCCTATCTTTTTTAATTATCCTTGAGGGGGCTGTAAAATTTTTTTTATCCTTGATGGGGGCTGTAAAATCCACTTAAATTTTCTCTGCACCGTCGAGGGGCCTAAAAACACCCCCCAACCAGCCCATTAACTCTACCTTCCTTGTGAGGGCATCAGGGGGACACGGGGGGGTGGCATGAGCCTCAAATCACAGGCTCACTATAAAAAATTATGTTGCGTACCACGGACGAGGGCTAACCTACACCCCAAAAGTGAACCCCCAGGGCCTACCATCCCACCCCGGGCTCACGGCCTAATGGCGCGTAGGGACCCCCCCCCCCCCCCACCACACCACGCACGCACCACGCACGCAGCACGCACGCCCCGAAAGCACGCCGCACGCACGACACACCAACTGGAAATGGAAAAAAAAAAGTGTACGTATTTGGGGGAAAAAATATTCTATTTTTAAAATAGAGTGGAACGAAAATAACGGAAAGCAGGACGATGAAAAGGGTTAGCAAATGCATGCGAAATGTATCTGTAACAAGAAATGGGGAAAAAGACACAGAGGAAATGAAAATGAAAGAAAAACAGGAAGATTAGAACAGGAAAAAAAACAAGACAACTTACGAAGATAATAGATCAAAAAAATGAAAAAAAAATTGACCAAAAATGTAGTAAAAATAATCAACTAAAGGAGAATCTAGTAAGAGATACGGGGAGACAAAAAAAAATGGTCATCATTTTTGGGTTTTAAGGGGAAAGTGTGCCCAAGAAAAACTTGAGGAAGAGGAAGAAAAGACAGGTCAAAAGAAATATTTAAATAGAAAAAAATACGAGGGAGAAGAAAAAAATAGAAGGATACAAGGTTAGGAAAAAAAGAAGAGGGGGGGCCCACCCCCTTAAAAGTTAAATTTAGGTCACAAAATACAGATAGATATATTTTCTAAGGCAAAGGAAACTGGCAAAAACAAAAGAATACAAAAAAATAGGTTTAAAAGATATGAATGGGGAAAAAGAGCCAGTTTAATCCTGCTTAAGAACCCAAAGAAAAAAAACAAAACTGAGGAGGAAGGGGAAAAAACAGAATTCTATTGGAGATTTTTAGCCCAAAAACTAAAGGAAGTTTTTATCAAAAAGAAAAAGAGTAAGAGAAGCGTCCAAAGAAATAAAATGGATGGCAGGATCGAATAAAATAAAAATGGCTAGTGAAACATTAACAGAAATAAAACTTTTCCTGAACCAAAAACCAGACATATTGGTCTATAGAAACGAAGCTGAGTGTTTCTGGGGATGTCCCTTTGGGGAGGGTCAATATATTACATACAAAAATTATGGGAGAAACAAAACCCCAAAAAAAGGAGGGGTTTAGGGTGTTAACAAGGGAAAGGAGTGGTAGTAAAAATGGGGAAAGGAAAGGAATGGCCGAGGTGTTGAAGGTAGAGTTGGTGATGAAAAAAGGAAGAATAAGAGACTTAGTACTCGAACGTTCCACAAAGAAAAATTCCTGGGGGAGAGAAGAGTATGGAGCTGATAAAGACACAAGCAAATTTTTAAAGAATACTAGGGAAAATAGTGGAACATAATTTTGATGGGAGATTTTAATGAAAAGAAGTTTGCTGGAAGAATGGTATAAAAGGGGGGGAAAAAACTCATGGGTGGTATATTGATGGTTTTTGGTAATGAAAAAACATCATGACCCATGGATTAAAGAGAACACAAGATTCGAGGTAGCGAAGAACCATCAAGTAGCCCTAATTGACGAAGAACGGAAGTAATTAGTAAAGTGATTTTCATCCCCCATTGGAAAGACGACCAGTACTTATTGAATTTGAAAAAATGAAGCAAAAAGGAGGGGAAAAAAAAGAACTTAAAAAAGGAAGATAAAATTAGGAAAAGCAGACTTTGACGGATTGAACATTCTTCGGAAGCGACTGGAGAATTTCCATGCAAAAAGGATCCCAAAAAATGGGATGATTTCCCCCAAAATTTACACAAGGAATAAAAATTTTGTTCCAAGGATAGTTATCGGGAAAAAAAGGAAAATTAAGGGTTTTTTTACAGAAAATGTGAATTAGCAAGCTAAAAAGAGAAAAACGGAATAGTTGGAGGAAAAAAAAGGTGGCAGCAACCTTTGGGGAAAGTACAAAAAATAGAAATAAATTGTAAAAAATCCGAAGAGAAGAAGAAAGAAACCCTTGAGAGGAATATAATGAAAAAGTAAAATGAACCGAAAATTTTTTAATAATTAATGGAAAAATGAAAAAAAAAGAAAGGAAAAGATAAGCTGAAGGTAGAAGGATAGGTTTTTGAAGAGCATTAAACAGGTCAGGTGATGAATAAGTGCTTACAGACTGTTTACAAGGAAATAATTTAAAAACAAAAATATAATAGGAAAGAAAATATAAGGAACAAAAACAGACGTAAAAGAATAAAAAGGGTAATGGAAGTAGATGTGAGAAAAACCCCGGGGGCCAGATGGGGTGTCGAATGGATAAGAAAGAGTGCCAACCCAAATGCGGAAAATTTCATGTTAATTTAATTCACTCAAGGAGAGCAGAGTCCCCCTTTTTGGAAAAAGCAAATATTGTGCCAATTTACAAGGGGGTGACAAAAAAGAACCCCTAAATTCAGGCCCCTATCATTAACAATGTATGGCAAAATGTGTGAAAAAAATTTTGAAAGGGCAGATGGTTTTAAATATTTGGAAAAAAAAACACTTGCAGGTGGCCAGTTTGGATTTAGGGGGAAAATGTACAAAAAAATCTATTGACTTTTCGAGAGTGTCGATGTGACACGGAAAAAAGAAGGGTGGGTCGATTTCATTTACTTTGGACCTAAAGAACTTTGACAATAAAACCCTATAAGAGATGTCTGGAAGCTAGAACATGTAGAGGGGTTGAAGGGGGGTTTACTGAAATGGATGGAAACTTTTTTAGCAAAAGAGAGATGAAACAGTAATAAAAGATAAAAAATCAATGGTGCGTGGATAATTTGGGGTTCCTCAAGGATCTATTGGCCCCAGGATGGGTTCTTTGGGCTTATAAATGATTGGGAGAAGGAGTAAACATTATATGAGTTTTTTCGCTGATATGCTAAATTACTAAGAAAAAATAGAATGTAAAAAGGGGCTGTGAGGATTTAAAAAAAGGATCACACTACCCCCCGAGTTTCACGCTATGCGAGTTTCGCGATCCTCGAGTTTCGCGCTAGTCCTAAATTTACCATCCCGTTTCGGCATTTATCCCCGAGTTTCGCGTTTTTTGTTGTGTGTGTGTGTTGTGTGTGTGTGTGTGTGTGCGCCTACAGCACCGTTTGGCAGTGACCTCCAGGAGTGGGGTGGTAGGCCCTGGAGTTTAACTTGAGGGCTGTGATGGTTGGCCCCGCCTGGGTGGTGCGAAGAATTTCCATAGTGAGCCTGTGATTAAGGCTCATGCCGCCCCCTGTTTCCCTCTATGTCTATGTAAATTATATGACTGAAGGGGGGAAATAGTTTTATGAGTTTTTTCGCTGATGATCTAAAATTTCTGGAAAAGTAGAAAGTAAAGAGGACTGCGAGGGTTTAAAAAAAGGGTCTAGATAAGATTTTTAGATGGGGTCAACCCTGGGGAAGGAGTTTAATGCAAAAAAATTTTAAAATGATGGAATTTGGGGGGTAGCAAAAAGAGAAAAGAGGAAAAATTTTTCGTGGGAAAAAGATGGATAAACAAAACAAAAGGTGAAAAGTCGGGAGTATGGTTACGGACAATTTTTCAACAAAAAAATAAAAAACAAAACAGGAGATACATTCATTGCTGAGGAATATAAGAAGGCATTCAAAAACTGGATGAAGAATGATTAAAAAATTGATAACATCTTTGATTCGACCAAGGTTGGAATATGCAGCAGTGATTTGGTCACCACATCCGATGCACTCACAATCGAAGGTAGAGCTAATGCTAAACAGTAAGATCAGAATGGTGCAGTGTGATAAGTGAAGTTCCTTAACTGCTATATTAACAGCAGGTATCGTATACAAATTAAAAGGGGGGGAGAGTCACATTAAAAAAAAAAAGATTACCTGAAGCCAAAAACCAGACATATTAGGGCTATAAAACGAAATGAGTGATTCTGAGGAGTGCCCCGTTTTGGGGGGGGTCAATTAATGTATGGGGGAAAAAAACAGAAACCAGAAAAAGGGAGGTGGTGTAATGGTGTTAACAAGGAAGGATGTGGTACAGGTTGAAGTTCCCAAACTCGGCATCCCAAGACTCGGCAACACCCAAAACTCTGCTATGGTTCCGGATTTTCCAAAACACGGCAGAACATCCAAAACACGGCGCGTAGTTGCCGGGTCAGCCGCTAGGTGTCACCACACTAGGCCGCTTAGTTTCTCCCGCCGATTTGTTTGTTCTTATTGTTCAGTGGTGTTGTGACTGTAGAGTTGTGTACACTGTTATTTGGTGTACTTCTACAGGTCTGTTATTGGTATTATGGCTCCCAAACGTCCAGGAACACCTACTGGTGGAAGTGATAAGAAAAGGAAGAACAATGTTAACTATTTCTGAGAAAATTGACTTTTTTCCCCCTTAATATATCTACGTTCTAAAAGTCGGAAAATTCCATTACTCGGCTCGGCGCTGGTCCCGAGGATGCCGAGTTTGGGAACTTCAACCTGTAGTAGGAAATGTGGAGAAAGGAGAAGGAATGGCCGAGGTGTTGAAGCAGTGATGAACTTGTTGGTGATGAAAAAAGGAAGAATAAGAGACTTAGTAATCGTATACGTTCCACCTAAGACAAATTCCTGGGGGAGAGAAGAGTACGGAGACATGATAAGAGACACAAGCAAATGTTTAAAGAATAAAATGGAAAATAGTGAGAACATAATTTTGATGGGAGATTTTAACTGCAAAGAAGTTTGCTGGGAAGAATGGTATACCGAAGGAGGAGAAGACTCATGGGGTGGTATATTGTTGGATTTGGTAATGAATAACATCATGACTCAGTGGATTAAAGAGAACACAAGATTCAGAGGTAGCGAAGAACCATCAAGACTAGACCTACTATTGACGAAAGAACTGGAAGTAATTATTAAAGTGAATTATCAGTGCCCACTTGGAAAGAGCGACCATGTACTTATTGAATTTGAAATAAATGATAGCAAAAAGGAGGGGAGAAAAGAAGAGCATAAAAAAGGAAGATACAATTATGGAAAAGCAGACTTTGACGGATTTAAGAAAATTTTCCGGAGAGACAGACTGGAGTAATTTCCATGCAGCAACGAGTGCCCAGAAAAAATGGGATGTGTTCATCCGAATTTACACCGAAGGAATAAATAGTTATGTTCCAATAGAACATATAGTACAGTACAATAAACCCTTCATGCTCGCGGGTTTCAGGCTCGCGGATTTGATTACTCGCGGGTTTTCAACCCCCCACCCCCCCTTTTTTTTTTTTTTTTTTTTTTTTTTTTTTTTAAACTCCCTCCCAATTGCTTGCTCGCTACAGGGGCCTTATCCGCCCATGTATGGAGTATGTCTCACATGTTTGGGGAGGATCCACTCATACAGCTCTCCTAAACAGGGTTGAGTCAAAAGCTTTTCGTCTCATCAACTCTTCTCCTCTGACTGACTGTCTTCAATCTTTAAATCACCGTTGCAATGTTGCTTCTCTTGCTCTCTTCTACCGTTACTTTCATGCTCACTGCTCTTCTGAACTTGCTAACTGCATGCCTCCCCCACTCCCGCGGCCTCGCTGCACAAGACTTTCTACTCATTCTCATCCCTATTCTGTCCATCTTCCTAATGCAAGAGTTAATCAGTATCTTTACTCTTTCATCCCTTTCACTGGTAAACTCTGGAACTCTCTTCCTGTTTCTATTTTTCCACTTTCCTATGACTTAAATCTTTTCAAAAGAAGAGTAACAAGACACCTCCCGAACTAAATTGGCCTACCCCTGTTTTTATTTTATTCTCTTACTGTCTTCTTTATAGGGACTGGCGACGAAGCGGGCTTTGTGTTACCCATTTTTGTTGTGCCCTTGGCCAGTTCCTTGTGATGTAAAAAAAAAAAAAAAAAAAAAAAAAATGGGTAAATGAATGACTAATGTCATGCTCGCGGATTTACGATACTCGCGGGTGTCTCTGTTCCCTAACCCCCGCGAGCATGAAGGGTTTATTGTATATGTTATCAGAGAAAAGAAAAAAATGAATGGTTTAACAGAAAATGTGAATTAGCAAGACTAGAAAGAGAAAAAACATGGAATAATTGGAGGAAAAAAGGTGGCAGCAACCTTTGGGAGAAGTACAAAACAACTAGAAATGAATATGTAAGAATCCGAAGAGAAGAGGAAAGTAACTATCAATCAATCATTGGGGGCATACGCCGGGGGGCGCGTCGCCTCGCCCACCCTACGACGCCACTCCCGAGGGTCACCACGCGCGAGTTCCCATGCAGGCTCCTTTCCCATACCAAGCAGCTCTCGACAATAAACATCAACTTGCGCCAGCCATGAGCCTTGTGGGCGCCCCCTTGGCCTCCTCCACGCCGGATTGTCTCTTACAGATACAACCCGATGGGAAGGATCGGTTTCAGGGTAGCGTGCCACATGCCCATATAGCCGAAGTTGGCGCTGACGGACTATGCAGGTAATAGGCCTCGATTCAGTCCCACGGTGCAATCGCTGATTTGACACGTAATCATCCCAGCGATAACCCATGATTCTGCGAAGACACTTATTACCAAAGGCATTGATTCGTCTCTTCAAGTCACTATTTAGTGTCCATGTCTCACAACCATAGAGTAAGACAGGGATCACAAGCGATTTGAAGATCCAGATCTTTGTCCTCCTGCACAGGTACCGACAACGCCAAATACTCCCGCTGAGCGAGTCCATAACACCGTGGGCTATGCCAATCCGCCGTAAGACTTCTTGACGTGACCCGCCGTCATTATGGACTGCGCTACCAAGGTATGTAAAACTTTCCAAGATCTCAATGTCCTCGCCACACGCATGAACAGACTATACTGCTTCATCTAGTAAGTCTCCAAACACCTGGACCTTGGTCCTGAGCCAGGAGACCTCAAGTCCCAAAGGCTTTGCCTCCTCGTGCAGCGCCTTGAGAGCCATCACCAGGACCTCCAGCGACTCAGCAAAGATTACTGCATCATCGGCAAAAACAAGATCAGTGATCTTGGTGTTGCCAACGGATGCTCCACAATCACTTTGATCTACAACCTTGCCCAATACCCAGTCCATACAAGCGTTGAAAAGTGATGGGGCAAGGACGCACCCTTGCCTCACTCCTGTATTCACAGGAAAGAAGCCGGATACACCTGCCCCACACTTCACAGCACTCTCAGTCCCAGAATACAGACCAGTTATCAAACCAATAGTCCTTGCAAGAATCCCTCGAAGTCGCAGAAGATCCCAGAGTGACTCACGATGCACTGAGTCAAACGCCTTCTTGAGATCAACATAGGCTGCAGGCATCCCCTGTCGAAACTCACGTCGGCGTTCCACCAGGACACGAAGCGCTAGGTATACGGTCCGTTGTTGACTTACCAGGCGTGAACCCAGACTGCTGAGGTCTCTGATGCTTCACCAGATGGCTGCGAATCCGTGTCAGCAATAGATGGGCAAGCATCTTGCCTGGTACGCTGAGCAGTGTAATACCGCGGTAATTGTTGCAGTCCTGACTGTCCCCTTTCCCTTTCCAGATAGGGACGACCAGCCCCCTTTTCCAGTCAGGAGGAATGGTACCTGATTGCCACACGGCAGTCAGGACAGCATGCAACCCATGGATCATGGCCTCACCCCCAGCTTTGAGGAGCTCTGCACTGATATTACAAACACCAGCTGCCTTTCCACCCCTCAACTTTGCTACAGCCTCTCTGACTTCGTCAAGAGAGGGTGCGCTTTCGTCAATGGGAGGATCGGCATCCACTGCCTGTAACCCAGTGGTGTGAAGCTGCTCAGTTGGAGGGTCCACCGTGAACAACTGCCCAAAGTACTCAGCCCAACTATGTAACTATGTAACTATGAGAGGAATATAATAGAAAAATGTAAGAATGAACCGAAACTTTTCTATGGATATATTCAGAGTCCCGCTTGATTGGAAAAGAGCAAATATTGTGCCAATTCACAAAGGAGGTGACAAAGAAGAACCACTAAATTACAGGCCAGTATCATTAACAAGTGTAGTGGCAAAAATGTGTGAAAAAATTGTGAAGGACAGATGGTTGAAATATTTGGAAGAGACAAACACACTTGCAGGTGGCCAGTTTGGATTTAGAGGAGGAATGTCATGTACAACAAATCTATTGAGCTTTTACTCGAGAGTGATCGATGTGACACAGGAAAGAGAAGGGTGGGTCGATTGCATTTACTTGGACCTAAAGAAGGCATTTGACAAGGTACCTCATAAGAGACTACTCTGGAAGCTAGAACATGTAGGAGGATTGAAGGGTGGTTTACTGAAGTGGATGGAAGACTTTTTGAGCAACAGAGAGATGAGAACAGTAATAAAAGATCAAAAGTCAGAATGGTGCAGTGTGATAAGTGGAGTTCCTCAAGGATCAGTATTGGCCCCAGTGATGTTCTTGGTCTATGTAAATGATATGGCAGAAGGAGTAAACAGTTATATGAGTTTATTCGCTGATGATGCTAAATTACTAAGAAAAGTAGAAAGTAAAGAGGACTGTGAGGATTTACAAAAGGATCTAGATAAGATTTTCAGATGGAGTCAAATATGGGAAATGGAGTTTAATGCCAAAAAGTGTAAAGTGATGGAAATGGGCAGTAGCAAAAAGAGACAGAGAGGAAAGTATTCGATGGGAAACGAATGGATAATCAAAACAAAGGTCGAAAAAGATCTGGGAGTATGGATTAAGGACAATTTGTCACCAGAGAAGCATATAAGCAAGATCACAGGAGATACATACCAGTTGCTGAGGAATATAAGAATGGCATTCAAATATCTGGATGAAGAGATGATCAAGAAATTGATAACATCTCTGATTCGACCAAGGTTGGAATATGCAGCAGTGATTTGGTCACCACATAAAAAGAAGGATATAAGGAAGATTGAGAGAATACAAAGAGCAGCCACAAAAATGGCTCAAAGCCTGAGAGATTTAACATATGAAAAAAGACTTTCAAGACTAAAACTCCCAACACTTGAGAAAAGAAGAGAAAGGGGAGATTTTATAGCAGTGTTTAGAGCATCAATGGGTCTGGAAAAAATTGATCGAAATGATCTGTTTGTGTGGGACGACAGAAGTACAAGAGGTCATGAGAAGAAATTGAAAAGGACAACATGCAAGAGGGATATAAAAAAATACAGCTTCCCGTATAGAAGCATAGAAGCCTGGAACAACCTTGATGCAAAAGTGATTAATGCAAGAAGTATTCAGGACTTCAAAGGCAAACTGGATAATAGTAGATTTGGAGATGGGACAGTACGAGCATAGCTCTTTTCTTGTATGTTACAACTAGGTAGATACAACTTGGTAAATACACACACACACACACACACACACACACACACACACACACACACACACACACACACACACACACACACACACACACACACACACACACACTTGATGCAAAAGTGATTAATGCAAGAAGTATTCGGGACTTCAAAGGCAAACTGGATAATAGTAGATTTGGAGATGGGACAGTACGAGCATAGCTCTTTTCCTGTATGTTACAACTAGGTAAATACACACACACACACGATCAGCTGATCGGCTGTGTGTACAAACGTGCTCAGAAGGCTCCGAACACAACTGGCTGCTGTGGCCAAACAATGATGCAGATGACCACAAAATACCTTGAGTATCTACAGGTGAGAGCTATGAAGTTTAATAGTCCCGTCTCCATATGATTAGCCTAAAAAAAGTGAAAAATAGAAAGTGACAAACGTAAACAATGGAAAGTCCCGCCAAAACACCGTTCGATGGTTTTGATACTAAAGAAAAAGACATATTAGGGCTGAAAATGAACCAAAGAAGAGTCATAATGCTGGAAAATGTGGTACACGATCTAATGGACAAATTAGATAAGATGGGAAAAAGAGTGTTCGTCCTGGAGAAAGATAATACTATTTTGAAAAATAGAGTGGATGAAGTAAACGGTAAACAAGACAATGGAAAGGTTGAGAAAATGCATGCTGAAATGTATTCTGTACATAAGAAATGGAAAATGACACAAGAGGAAATGAAAGACGAAAGAAAGACATGGAAGATGGAAAAAGAAAAAGATCAAGAAAGTTTACATCAGATAATAGAAGATCAAGAAAATGAAAAGAAAAATCTGACCAAAGAAGTAGTCAAAGTGATAAAACAAAAGGAACATTTAGTAAGAGATACGGTAGACAAAAAGAAATGTGTCATCATTTTTGGTTTGAAGGAGAAAGTGCTGCCCAAGAGAAACTTGAGAGAAGAGGAAGAAAAGAAAGTGTCAAAAGAAATATTTAAAGTAGTAGAAGAAAATGTGGAAATAGAAGAAGAAATAGAAGAGATACATAGGTTAGGGAAATATGAAGAGGGAGGGGCCCACCCCTTGAAAGTTAAGTTAAGGTCACAAAATACAGCACTAGATATATTGTCTAAGGCATGGAAACTGGCAAAGACAGAAGAATATAAGAAAATATGGATAAGAAAAGATATGAATGAGGAAGAAAGAGCTAGATTGAATGTACTGCTTAAAGAAGCCAAAGAAAAAAACGAATTGAGGACAGAAGAGGAAAAACAGAAATTCTATTGGAGAGTTTTAGACCAAAAACTGAAGAAGTGGTACCTAAAAGAGAAAGAGTAAGAGAAGACAGTCCAAAGGAAAATGAAATAGGATGGCAGGTATCGTACACAAATATAAATGGGCTAGAGTCAACATTAACAGAAGTAAACGATTACCTGAGAACCAAGAAACCAGACATATTAGGTCTAGTAGAAACGAAGCTGAGTGATTCTGAGGATGTGCCAGTTGGGGAGGGTCAATATAATGTATGGAGGCGAAACAGAAACCAGATAAAGGGGGGCGGTGTAATGATATTAACAAGGAAAGATGTGGTAGTAGGAAATGTGGAGAAAGGAGAAGGAATGGCAGAGGTGTTGAAGGTAGAGTTGGTGATGAAAAAAGGAAGAATAAGAGACTTAGTACTCGTATACATTCCACCTAAGACAGATTCCTGGGGGAGAGAAGAGTATGGAGACATGATAAGAGACAAGCAAATGTTTAAAAAATAGATGGAAAATTGTGAGAACATAATTTTGATGGGAGATTTTAACTGCAAAGAAGTTTGCTGGGAAGAATGGTATACTGAAGGAGGAGAAGACTCATGGGGTGGTATATTGTTGGATTTGGTAATGAATAACATCATGACCCAGTGGATTAAAGAGAACACAAGATTCAGAGGTAGCGAAGAACCATCAAGACTAGACCTAATATTGACGAAAGAACTGGAAGTAATTAGTAAAGTAAAATTATATCAGTGCCCACTTGGAAAGAGAGACCATGTACTTACTGAATTTGAAATAAATGATAGCGAAAAAGAGGGAAGAAGAGAAGAACACAAGAAAGGAAGATACAATAATGGAAAAGCAGTCTTTGACGGATTAAGAACATTTTTCGGAGAGACAGACTGGAGTAATTTCCATGCAGCAAGGAGTACCCAGAAAAAATGGGATGAGTTCATCCGAATTTACACCGAAGGAATAAATAATTATGTTCCAAGGATAGTTATCAGAGAAAAGAAAAAGAATGAATGGTTTAACAGAAAATGTGAATTAGCAAGACTAGAAAGAGAAAAAACATGGAATAGTTGGAGGAAAAAAGGAGGTATCAACCTTTGGAAGAAGTACAAAACAACTAGGAATGAATATGTAAGAATCCGAAGAGAAGAAGAAAGTAACTATGAGAAAATATAGGTTTGGTTCCAGGACCCCATCGATTAAAAAAAAAAAAAAAAAAAAAAAAAAAAAAAAAAAAAAAAAAAAAAAAAAAAAAAAAAAAAAAAAAAAAAAAAAAAAAAAGGTGTTTTCAAGCTAAAATAAACTATAGCAAACACAACAAACACACAGCGTCTATATTACCCACACTGTACAGGGAGGTCCCGTTATACGAGCATTCGATATACGAGAATCCGATGATACGAGATGTGTAAATTAGGGTATTTTCAATATACGAGATCGAAAATCCAATGTTACGACATTCAAACTGGGGTGAGTAAAATTACCAAGTTATTTACTAAAGTAAATTACAAGTTACTTACTAAAGTAAATTACAAGTTATTTACAAAAATTATAGTCATTTACTGACTATATGATTTTACCTAAGGTTGTACGATAATATAATCTATCTGAAAATATGATAATTTTGGTGGCTCGGTACGACAATGCGGCCTACAAAAATTCACAACCCTGGGCGAGAAGCCAGCAACGGAGGTAGTATGGCCAGCAACGACCTGCTCGCACTACCTAGATACTACTTTCCCTAACGACGGAAGCTACAAAGCTCTCTCGGTAGGTCGTAAACAAGTAGGAAGGTTGTGACTGGCTAAGGCGTCATCCGTCACCAGCCAATGACAAATAGTTTTTAAAACTTCTCGACCAATCACAAGCCAGCGAGACATATTTCCGGGCAAGAATGGCATGCCAGACTGCCTCTCTCCGCCTTCTGTCCCCGTCATCTAAAACTAATTCTCGTTTTATTTGGAATGCTTGCATTTTAAGTAGTTTTAATGGATTAGATAGTAAGATATATAAATAAGGAGCCTGTGTTGCTAGTGTTTTGGTGGTAGAAGGTGTGTATGTGGGTTAAAATAGTGAATATTTGTGTTATGGGGCGGCTCCGCGGCAAGAATTTTTCCGTCACTCACTGCCCCGCCAGCAGTCACCTTATCATAACATCTTTAAATAGCCCTTATTTAAGGTGACACACGGTGCTACATTGATTTAGATAATGACACGTGTATATAACATCTCACCATAATCACTAAGTTTTATAATAACGAGTGATAAGACGTTTAAGCCTGCCCAAACCTACCGTGGCGGAGGAAGCGGCGGCCTGCTCCGTCCGCCGCCTCTCTCAAAAACCGCCGTCATCCGCCTCACCTGTGCCTTCCTGAAGAAGACAGTCAGCTCCTACGCCGGTGATAGCACCATAGGATATCACCAGTGATCATAGGATTCCTCAAAGGATCCTCGCTTTCCTACTAAATAATTACCAAGGAGACCTCCGCTGGCGGCGGAAATCGGCTGCTGCCCGCACAACACAACACCCCGTTATCAGCTGTTTAATATGTGCCTTCCTGAAGAAGTCAGGTCAGCTCCCACGGCTGTGATAGCACAATAGGATATCACCAGGGATCATAGGATTCCTCAAGGGGTTCTCGCACCCCTACTAAATATTACCAAATTTTATTTTAGTTTGAAAAACATGTCTTTTTTTTTCTTTCTTTTTTTAAATTGATGGGGTCCTGGAACCGAACCTATATTTTACCATTAGTTATGTGTTTCGTTATACGAGACTTCGCTTTACGAGTATGCCAGGTGGAACCTAACTGCTCGTATCTTCGGGACTTCCCTGTACTACCTATTTTGTAGAAAAAGCATTCTGAAAGAGAAAATAGAAAACAAAATAACATAACTGCACATTAATTAAACATAAAGCATGCATAATCAGTTATTATTATTATAATAATCAGCAATTATAATCATAATTACTCACAAGTGGTAATGTTGTGTGGGGAGACAGGAAGCTGGCAAGTAGCCAGCTGAGAGTCCCTGTTTTTCTCTCTCCGAGGCTCGAGAGAAAACAGGGTGGACTGCTTTTTGCAGGGATGACTGGGTTAGAGTTCTTCCTCCTCCCCTTGATCACTTGAGCTCCCTTCACACATTCCATAATCGAGCCACGATAGCGCCACCAATTTGATTATTGACGCTATCGTGAAATTTGTCCACGATAAACGCAGACCACGATAGCCTCACAACAATGTCATGCTGCCTGTACGTATGTGTCATGACGGTCGTAAGATGGTCACGATGGAGTCATGACAGCTGTAAGACAATGTCACGAATGGAAAATCAACGGTTATTTTGTCGTCACGATAGAGTTAAGATAACCACGACAGTGCCATGAACGTATCACGATAGCGTCAAGAGCCATGCCTCATGCAACATGCCTCACATGTGGGTGTGTGTTGCCATGGTGATGGAGAAGGAAGGGGCCGGGGCTAGAGATGAAGGTGGGAGAAATAGGGTTGTGTTGGTAATGGAGAAGGGGGGTTGTAATAAAGAAGGGGGTGATGGTGTTGGTGGGGAAAAGGGGGGGGGGGTGATGGAGAAGGCGTTGTTGGGGGTGTGAGTGGTTAAAACGGGGGTGGATCCACCACCCACCCCCTACTCCCTACCCCCTTCCCCCATCACCACGTGGTCATGGGAGTAGGGGGTGGGTGGCATCACCACGTGGTCATGGGAGTAGGGGGAAGGGAGTAGAGGGTGGGTGGAGGTGAATGAGAAAGGGGGGAGAAGGTGGAAGGGGGTGCAAAAATGGGGGAGGAGGTAGGATTGAAGTCGCGCGTAACGGTTTCTTATCGTCATGATAGACATAAGACGATCCCGGTAGTGTCACGAAGCTGCTACATAGATAACGATAGTGTCACGATAGACATACAATAACGCTGTGTTGGGTACAAAAATTGAGGAGCTTCCCAATTTATTAGTGCCCCCACTAACTTTTTGTGGCCTCGGCCGAGCGCGTCACGAGCGTCACGATCGATCACGATGGACCCATAACCAGGACCATGACGGCGCTGCGCATTGCATTGTTGGTGCGTTCGTGGTTCCATTATGGAATGTGTGAAGGGGGCTCAATTGGGGAAGAGGAAAGATCCTCGGTGCTGCTGCGTGATACAATAGACTCGAGCAAGAGGGTAGGGTAGGTAAGGGACAAGGGAGGGGTGAGCAGACCTCTTCCACTGCCTACAAACTCGTCTCTGCGCATCTGAATCATTGTACATCGTCCAGGATGTGAGTTTTTGTAGGCCACATTATCGTACCGAGCCACCAGAATTATCATATTTTCAGATTGATTATCGTACAACCTTAGGTAAAATCATATAGTCAGTAAATTACTTTATAATTTTAGTAAATAACTTGTTATTTACTTTAGTAAATAACTTGTAATTTACTTTAGTAAATAACTTGGTAATTTTACTCACCCCAGTTTGAATGTCATAGCATTGGATTTTCGATATCGTATATTGAAAATAGACCCTAATTTACACATCTCGTATCATCGGATTCTCGTATACCGAATGCTCGTATAACGGGACCTCCCTGTATTATAATAGGTTTAGTATTGCTTGTATGTAGTTTTACTTTGTTTTTTTTCCTTTTGTTTGTGTTTTTCTCTACAGGAGCAGCCGGTGTCACATAAGATAGGTAACACCTCGAAATAAGTAGCACCATACCTTACACCTCCGCCGTTCCTTACTTATTTACCACAAAATACTCCTTTATATGTGATTAACCATGACGTGTGTGGTACTGTGGTTTCTGGAGGTACTGGAGGAGACAGGAGAGAAGAGAGGAAGGCATTGTGACAGTGTTATTGCCGTATAACACTGTCACACAACCATCAGCTGACAAGATATGTGTCAAGCTCACTCACTCAGACCAAAACAGCATCCGCTGGGTGACTCCCAACTCAAGCTCAAGCTCCTCTCCTCCCTCCTCTTCTCTACGTAGTGTTGGCCGAAGCCACCACCCCGGGAGGAGGGATACAAACCCTAGGCTAACACCCAGTACCCATTCACTGCTGGGTGGACAGGGGCTTGGGGCATTTTCAGGATATTTTTTTGGGGAAAAAGTGAGTCTTACAAGCTGTAAAATATGGTAGGTACACAGCCCTCAAGTTAACCTCCAGGGCCTACCATCCCACCCCTGGAGGTCACTACCTAACGGCGCTGTAGGCACACACACACAGACACACCAAAAACAAAACAAAACAAAAAAAAAAAAAAAAAAAAAACACACACAGGACTAAATAAGCATTTTTACAGTGTTTTCAATACCCGAGTTTCGCGATCCGCGAGTTTCGCGCTATGCCTCCGGAAGAAAGCAAGCGCGAAGCTCGGGAGGGTACTTTATGTATATATATGTAACGACATCTGTTTTCCCTCTTGTCCTACATGTCCTTGTATGTTTACACACGGCCATATGGTCAGTTTCCTTTCCCTCACACGGTTTCTTAAGTCCCTACATCTGGCTTTCTCTCTCTCCTCTGTCAACATAGCAATCTTCCCTTGTCCTCGTCTTCTCTTATTCTCATTTATTTAATTTTTTCTCTCCCATTCCTCTCTTTATTTCATTTCTTCTATATATTTCTTAATGTCTTCTTACTCGCTTGCATTTTACATTTGCAAAACGGCTCTGCAACAATTGCTTAGGAATAATTGTAAATGTAGAATTATTTGATTGCGTGAGAAAAAAAATGAGATGTGTAGAAATTAGCATAGCTTGCCAGAGAAATCATTATACCAAAATGACTTCACACTATGGCAAAATCTGCTATGAATATAGTACGAGGTAATCTTTATACTACGCATGAGAGTAATTTTATATTTTGAAGAAGGTATTTCATTGATATGCAAATTATATTTATCATAGTAAAATTAAAAAAAATATGAGATGATGCCTGTTTTCCTTTATATTGGTGAAACAAATATTTAAAGATAACTTATGTTCTTTTTCTTGCTGCAGTGCCTTAGATGATGAGGGATTGCTGACACGGCTGGGGAGGAGAATGGCTGAATTCCCCTTAGAGCCCAACCTTGCAAAAATGCTGATCATGTCAGTTCACTTGCAGTGCTCAGATGAGATCCTTACCATTGTCTCCATGTTGTCTGTACAAAATGTATTCTACAGGTTAGTGGTTACTTAATGTTTTTCCAAGTTTGTCTGAAAATATAATCAAATTATAAATTATAATACTGATTGCTTGCCATTCAGTTAACTTCCCTTATGGGAGCAGTGTAATTTAGGTCGCATATTTTTTTTACATACACAATTCAGAGAAATGGCTCATGATGTCAACAAGGGCTCAAATTGTCCTGTGGTGAAAAGTTATGGCAATATGTAAAAAAAAAAAAAAAAAAAACCGTAGTTAGAGCAAGGAAACCCCCTCCCCTCAAAATTGTGATGTCACTGAGTGCGCGTGTGCATGTATGGTATGCTCTGGAGGTAGGGCCTCACGATTAGCATACAGTACCCTCCCGAGTTTCACGCTATGCGAGTTTCGCGATCCTCGAGTTTCGCGCTGAGTCCTAAATTCTTACCATCCCGACTTTCGCGCATTATATCCCAGAGTTTCGCGCTGCTTCATACACTTTTTTTTTTTGTGTGTGTGTGTGTGTGAGTGTGTGTACCTACAGCGCCGTTAGGCAGTGATCTCCAGGGGTGGGATGGCAGGCCCTGGAGGTTCACTTGAGGGCTGTGATGGTTGGCCCTCGCCCGTGGTGGCGCAGACAGAATTTCTATAGTGACGCCTGTGATTAGAGGCTCATGCCGCAACCTGTGTCCTCCGATGCACTCGCAATCAAAGATAGAGTTAATGGGCAGCGTGTGGGTGTTCTTAGGCCACTCGACGGTGCAGAGAAAGATTTTAAGTGGATTTTACAGCCCTCATCAAGGATCGAACTCGGGTCAACGAGAACGCCACTCGGAGACGCTACCCACTCTGCTACCGCCGCCCATAAGAGACGTACGGGACACGTCTTCCTACCTTCCTGCTTAGTATAGTATCATAATAGGATTAGTATAGCTTGTATGAAGTTTTGCTTTGTTTTTTTCCTTTTGTTTTGTGTTTTTCTCTACACTCTACAGGAGCAGCAGGTGTCGCATAAGATAGGTAACACCTCAAAATAAGTAGCACCTTACCTTACACCCCCCTTCCTTACTTATTTACCACAAAATACTCCTTTATAAGTGATTAACCATGACGTGTATGGTACTGTAGTTTCTGGAGGTACTGGAGGAGACAGGAGAGAAGAGAGGAAGGCATTGTGAGTGTTATTGTCATATAACACTGTCACACAACCATCAGCTGACGTCCTCACTCCCTCAGACCAAAACAAATTAATATGTTTTAGTATCCCAGGTGAAATAGACAAGGGAAGAGTTGACAAAATCTGTTAACGAAGGAGACGAAGTTTGAAGAGAACCTATGAAGCAATACTAAGCGTCAAAGGTCACAAGAAAAAGACTAATCGAGAGAGACAGAGATGGAAGTTTTTAACAAGATAATCCCTTCCACATGCCTTGTCATGCATAAAAGCACAGTAACATAGACATAAGACGTGTACAGAGCTAGATCACTCAATGCCTTGCTCTTACTAACTAATCACTACACTAATGCTTTCCTGCCTTCTCTTCAGTACCTCCAATGCCTTCCTCTCTTCTCTCCTGCCTCTTCCAGGACCTCCAGCAACCACAGTACCACACACGTTCTTGTTAATCACTTACATAGGAGTATTTTGTGCTAAATAAGTAAGGATCAGCGGGGGGGGGGGGGGTGAGGTCAGGTGCTACTTATTTCGAGGTGTTACTTATTTTTATGCAACACCGGTTTAAAGGTCTGGCCTATGAACAAATAGGCCACCTGTAATATCAAGATCAAGATCAAGTATCGTTCGTAGACAATACGTGTGTGGGAGAACACCGGACTAAAGGCTTCACCGACAGCATCCGCTGGGTGACTCCCAACTCAAGCTCAAGCTCCTCTCCTCCCTCCTCTTCCTCCTCCTCTCCTCTCTGCTACGTAGTGTTGGCCGAAGCCACCACCCCGGGAGGCGGGTCACAAACCCTTGGCTAACACTCGGTACCCATTCACTGCTGGGTGGACAGTGGTTTGGGTCATTTTCAGGATATTTTTTGGGGAAAAAAGTGAGTCTTATATGCTGTAAAATGCGGTAGGTACACCTCGCACCGGACTAAATAAGCATTTTTAAAGTGTTTTCAATACCCGAGCTTCGCGATCTGCGAGTTTCGAGCTATGCCTTCGGAAGAAAGCAAGCGCGTAATTCGGGAGTGTACTGTATTTTTTTTTCTCACTAGTAATTTACATTTTAGAGATAGGATAAAAACAGTCTCGAGATTCATAACTAATGATTAAAGTAGATGAACTAGGGATTTGATCACCTAAATGCTATGGAAGGGTGCCTTCTGCAGGTCTATTTTCATCTAGTAAGCAAGTGACAAATTTGACTAACAAAAACTTGATGGTTTTCTTCCAACATTTTCCCACTGATAGACAAAACCTGAGAGAAAATGGTTGCAACAAAGGCAACTCATATAAATCAGTCTCTTTTTACTAGGATCAGACATTTCTATGGACGAATTTAAAAGAGGGTACCAACATACCATTAGCTTATTTTGTTTTTCAATGATGAATCACTACGTAGACACACAGATATTACAGTCGGCGCAAAAAAACATAGGACGCCAAAAAACTTGGGGCGGGAATAATGTCCTTGCTGTTTTGTCAATTTCGGTGGGAGCGATTGAATTTTTTTATGTTTTTTTTATATCTGGCAGTGTATTAGGGTTTCTGCTGTAGATTCCTCGCTCCTGCCCGCTCTGTATCTTCCAAGTCATCATAGGAAGAGGTTGTTGTGTTTGGTTCTCCAACCTTCCTACACCCCCATTTGCCCCTCCATCTTCTACTGCCTTCTCCAGGTCTAACAAAACATTATGCTGGGCAAATCTCTATCAATTGTGAAGAAGACACATATAGTAACCTTGTATCGAAGTGGGAAAACAATTGGCCAGATAGCGAGGGAGATGTGTGTTTCCAAACATACCGTCTCGGTGTGGTGCAGGCGGGCGCAAGATGGTGAGTTAGAGACTGTTTTGGGGTGGAAGAAAGGGTCAGGGCGGCCAAGAAAAACTTCAAAGAAGACTGATCAACTGCTCATAAGGTTTGTTGATGTCAATAATCATTTTGAGCAGTTGATCAGTCTTCTTTGAAGTTTTTCTTGTTCCTCCCTGACCCTTTCTTCCACTCCAGAACAGTCCTTAACTCACCATCTTGCGCCCCCCTGCACCACACCAAGACGGTATGTTTGCAAACACACATCTCCCTCGTTATCTGGCCAATTGTTTTCCCACTTCGATACAAGGTTACTATATGTGTCTTCTTCACAATTGATGGAGATTTGCCCGGCATAATGCTTTATTGGACCAGGAGAAGGCAGTAGAAGATGGAGGGGCGAATGGGGGTGTAGGAAGGTTGGAGAACCAAACACAACAACCTCTTCCTATGATGACTTGGAAGATACAGAGCGGGCAGCAGCGAGGAAGATACAGCAGAAACCCTAATACACTGCCAGATGTACAAAAAACGTACAAAAATTCAATTGCTCCCACCGAAATTGTCAAAACAGCTAAGGACGTTATTCCCGCCCCAAGTTTTTTGGCTTCCTAAGTTTTTTTGCGCCGACTGTACTATTGTGCCTTGTCTAGTTGAATCCTTTAATTCAAAAGTCTTTCAGACAGCTCCCTCACCAGTTCGTGGTAAATGCTTTTGCCTTCCGGCTATTCAAAGACAAGACCAGATGCATGATAACACTTCAGACTTTAAAACTAAGGGAAGTGTGGCAGCAGCAGCGGCAGCTTACTAATATGTGTGTGATGAGACATTTAACTGAATGTACAGTGTATGCGCCATTGATGGTTAGGACAACAAGCGGTCTTTCTGTGTTGGACAAGAAAGAGTGTGTGAACACATTTTTTTTGACGGCCTCATAAAAAGTAATAAAAGTCATATGTTATAGTCACTACGTAATTTTATGGCTAACAACAGACAATTTTATACAGAAAAGGAAATATCTGGGCGTGAAGGGGTTAAGAAGAATGAAATTCAAAATTCTTAAAAGATGAATCGTTTGGATATTTTGTAATGCATATTTGGTAATATTTTCATCAGCGCAAGTCATTGGATAAGAACGTTATTAGGAGTTAAATTTCTTTTATAAAAAAATAATAATAATTTTGCAGTTTATGTATCATCGGAAAATGAGCTAGGATTATTTTGGTATTAGCATACTTTGACATAATAAAAATCATGACAATACATACACTGATAATTTAGAAATGGTGTGACGCTCCCCTTAACACTATCTACTTCTACCTTTCATCCTCATCCATGAAATTGTCTAACCTCCTTTTAAAACTCCCTATTGATTCCGCACTAACTACCTGATACCTGAGACTATTCAGCATCATGGTGATGATGATGAACAGCATTCAAATGAACAGCATCATCATCAGCATCATGTTCACACGCCTTCTTTTAACCATGCTCTATATCTTGCCCAGAGCTAAGAACTACTTCACGGCTTTGATTCACGACCTTCAAGTCTGGAAAGTATTTCATTATGCGATTCTTGAGTTTGGTGGAATTCACCTCCCCAGCAACTTTGGTACCAAGCTGCTCCAATCCCTTGCTGTACAAGTTGACCAGACTTGTGAGTTTGAAAACTGGGGCAACATTACTGTCGGTGCGCGTTTCGTCAATGTAAGAGACCAACTCAGCACGTTCAATGCTGTGCCTCTCTGTGTCACTATTTGTTTCTTCAGATTGATTAGCCTTCACATTACTTGCTGCTGTATGCCTATTGTAAAGAGGAGCCAAACACTTGGAATGGTATTTGGTCTCTATGGCAATGATGTCTCCTGCACTGAGTTTTGCCAACAAAATTTTGTCCCCCAGTTCAAATGCACATTTTCGCAACGTTCGTCCAGGTCAAACGTTGAAGCAGCGTGAAGGGAAAAACTACCTGCTGGTTTGTCACAGAAAAAACACAGAGCCATTGAAGTAGAGCTGGAACTTTCCTTTCTTTTCTGAGTATACTTTCTGGGAGATTCTGCACATTCTGCACGTGGCATCATTCTCTTTTCTGCTCTCTGTAGTTCCGTCTTGTTGTACTGTAGTCGGCAACTGTCATGCCACTTGGCTCTGTGCTTGTGCATAGTTTCTTCAATACCTTCTCCATCATCAAGATGAGAAAGTTGTATGCTGGGTGGCAAACATCCAATTTTTTGGAACCCTAATAGGTTCATTGTGAATGTTTTATACCCAGCTCCCTCTGTTCCCCGTTTGGATTCTGTTGGGCATTGGAATGCTTCAGAACTGTCTTTCTGACACAAAATGCATTTTTCCCAGTCTGTGTCTTTGCTGTGTGAGCCAGAAGGACAAGCCATATGCATGTCCATCACCTTGTAGATTTTTGCCATTATTAGTTATTATTACTTAACTGGTGCGAAACTCAGTACTCTGACCATCACTAAGTACCATCAAGTAAGTGATAAGTGATTGTTGTCTGGCTTGTGTTTTGAGCAGCACTTTAGATGGTTGAGCCAGGATAGATTTTGAGACGGGAGAGGGCGCCTTAGAAAGTTTCAAAATTTTACCGCAGTGTGTAGGATAACTATGACTTTTATGACTTTTTATGAGGCCGTCAAAAAAAATGTATTCACACACGCTTTCATGTTCAACACAGAGAGACCGCTTGTTGTCCTAACCATCAATGGCGTGCGTATACACTGTACATACAGTTAAATGTCTCATCACACACATATTAGTAAGCTGCCACTGCTGCTGCTACACTTCCCTTAGTTTAAGAGTCTGAAGTGTTATCATGCATCTGGTCTTGTCTTTGAATAGCCAGAAGGCAAAAGCATTTACCACTGACTGGTGAGGGAGCTGTCTGAAAGCCTTTTGAATTAAAGGATTCAACTAGACAGGCACAGTAGTAATATCTGTGTGTCTACGTAGTGATTCATCATCGAAAAACAAAATATGCTAATGGTATGTTGGTACCCTCTTTTAAATTCGTCCATAGAAATGTCTGATCCTAGTAAAAAGAGACTGACTTATATGAGTTGCCTTTGTTGCAACCATTTTCTCTCAGGTTTTGTCTACCAGTGGGAAAATATTGGAAGAAAACCATCAAATTTTTATTAGTCAAATTTGTCACTTGCTTACTAGATGAAAATAGACCTGCAGAAGGCACCCTTCCATAGCATTTAGGTGATCAAATCCCTAGTTCATCTACTTTAATCATTAGTTATGAATCTCGAGACTGTTTTTATCCTATCTCTAGAATATAAATAACTAGTGAAAAAAAAAATACAGTACCCTCCCGAGTTACGCGCTTGCTTTCTTCCGAAGCATAGCGCGAAACTCGCAGATCGCGAAGCTCGGTTATTGAAAGCACTGTAAAAATGCTTATTTAGTCCGGTGCGAGGTGTATCTACCGCATTTTACAGCATATAAGACTCACTTTTTTCCCCAAAAAATATCCTGCAAATGGCCCAAGCCACTGTCCACCCAGCAATGAATGGGTACCGGGTCTTAGCCAAGGGTTTGTGACCCGCCTCCCGGGGTGGTGGCTTCGGCCAACACTACGTAGCAGAGAGGAGAGGAGGAGGAAGAGGAGGGAGGAGAGGAGCTTGAGCTTGAGTTGGGAGTCACCCAGCGGATGCTGTCGGTGAAGCCTTTAGTCCGGTGTTCTCCCACACACGTATTGTCCTACGAACGATACTTGATCTTGATCTTGATATTACAGGTGGCCTATTCTTCATAGGCCAGACCATAGACCACTATATCTCTGGACTGTTCACGCAACAATGTTTTGAAATTGCCAGGCTGCATAGCGGCCTGCGGCCCGCCCGACAAAGAGATATATTGGTCCATGGACTATCATATAGACTGGTTTATCAGTATATATGATATACTGTAATCTTCATAAATGTTTGTTCTATAATATTATCAAATAAAAAACAGTAAAACACGCTAAAGAAATGCCATTAAGAGACTCTGAAGAAATATGCATGAACTTAATATTCACTTCAACTCTTCGCCATTTAAAACTTTGCGAGTCAAATGAAGGTTATCAATAGAAGTGCAAATTTATTAGCTTTCCATTGATATTTTTCGTTTTCTGATAAATTAATTAGAACCATGCATAAATAAGCGTTAAATAAATAAATAAAATCATCAATCGGGTAATTTTCCCGATTGATGATGTTATTTATTTACTTATATATTTCGTTTTCTGATAAATGAATTAACACCATGTATAAATTAGCGTTAACTAAATAAATAACCATCAATCGGGAAAATTACCCGATTGATGATTTTATTTATTTAGTTAACGCTAATTTATGCATGGTGGTAATTCATTTATCAGAAAACGAAATACATCAATGGAAAGCTAATAAAATTGCACTTCTATTGATACCCTTAATGATAAAAGTTGACTCGCAAAGTTTTAAATGGCGAAGAGTTAAAGTGAATGTGAAGTTTTGGTTTTGGTTCATGCATATGTCTTCAGAGTCTCGTAATGGCATTTCTTTAGCGTGTTTTACAGTTTTTTATTTGATAATATTATAGAACAAACATTTACGAAGATTACAGTATATCATATATACTGATAAACAAGTCTATATGATCCGTATATATATATATATATATATATATGAATCCGAGCGGCCCTCTGACTTCAGGCCCTTGTGCAACAGGCTGATATTCCGTGCGCAGTCCAGATTTACAGTGGTCTATGGCCAGACCTTTGAACCGATGTTGCATAAAAATAAGTAACACCTCGAAATAAGTAGCACCTGACCTCACACTCCCGCTGATCCTTACTTATTTACCACAAAATACTCCTTTGTTAGTGATTAACAAGAACGTGTGTGGTACTGTGGTTGCTGGAGGTCCTGGAAGAGGCAGGAGAGAAGAGAGGAAGGCATTGGAGGTACCGGAGAGAAGGGAGGAAAGCATTAGTGTAGTGATTAGTTAGTAAGAGCAAGGCATTGAGTGATCTAGCTCTGTACACGTCTTATGTCTATGTTACTGTGCTTTTATGCATGACAAAGCAGGTGAAGAGATTATCTTGTTAAAAACTTCCATCTCTGTCTCTCTCGATTCGTCGTCTTCTTGTGACCTTTGACGCTTAGTATTGCTTCATAGGTTCTCGTCAAACTTCGTCTCCTTCGTTAACAGATTTGTCAACTCTTCCCTTGTCTATTTCACCTGGGATACTAAAATATATTCATTTGTTTTGGTCTGAGTGAGTGAGGGCGTCAGCTGATGGTTGTGTGACAGTGTTATATGACAATAACACTCACAATGCCTTCCTCTCTTCTCTCCTGTCTCCTCCAGTACCTCCAGAAACTACAGTACCATACACGTCATGGTTAATCACTTATAAAGGAGTATTTTGTGGTAAATAAGTAAGGAAGGGGGGTGTAAGGTAAGGTGCTACTTATTTTGAGGTGTTACCTATTTTATGCTACACCTGCTGCTCCTGTAGAGTGTAGAGAAAAACACAAAACAAAAGGAAAAAAACAAAGCAAAACTACATAGAAGCTATAATAATCCTATTATGATACTATACTAAGCAGGAAGGTAGGAAGACGTGTCCCGTACGTCTCTTATGGGAGGCGGTAGCAGAGTGGTTAGCGTCACCGAGTGGCGTTCTCGGTGACCCGAGTTCGATCCTCGAAGAGGGCTGTAAAATCCACTTAAAATCTTTCTCTGCACCATTGAGTGGCCTAAGAACACCCACACGCTGTCCATTAACTCTACCTTCGATTGCGAGTGCATCAGAGGACACGGGGGGCGGCATAAGCCTCTAATCACAGGCGTCACTATAGAAATTCTGTCTGCGCCACCACGGGCGAGGGCCAACCATCACAGCCCTCAAGTGAACCTCCAGGGCCTACCATCCCACCCCTGGAGGTCACTGCTTAACGGCGCTGTAGGCACACACACACACACACACACACACACACACACACACACACAAACGACACACAGAGCTGTGTGTACACAGATGCGTGCTTTGCTGGGAGGCTCCTATACAATTGGATGTGCTGTATGGCTGCAGGGACCAACAAGGACGCAGAGGAACCTGAAAGGCCTTAAGTACTTATAGGTTAGAGCTATGTAGTTAGAAAGTCCCGTCTCCAAATGATTTACCTAAAAAGTGAAAAATATTGGAAGTGACAAAAGACGTAAACAAGGATGGAGGAAATGTCGGCGGAGGGATCAGCTGGGACCAATTTTGATGGCTTCAATACCAAAGAAACAGACATATTAGGGCTGAAAATGAACCAGAGAACAGTCATAATGCTAGAAAATGTTGTTCACGAATTAATGGATAAACTAGAGAAGATGGAAAAGAAAGTGTACGTTTTGGAAAAAGATAATACAATTTTGAAAAATAGAATGGATGAATTAAACGGAAAACGAGACGATGAAAAGGTAGTAAAACTACACGCAGAAATGTATTCAGTACATAAGAAATGGAAAATGACAAGAGGAAATGAAAGATGAAAGAAAGACATGGAAGATAGAAAAAGAAAAAGACCAAGAAAACTTACACCAAATAATTGAAGAACAAGAAAATGAAAAGAAAAATCTGACCAAAAATGTAGTCAAAGTGATAAAACAAAAGGAACATTTAGTAAGAGATACGGTAGACAAAAAGAAATGTGTCATCATTTTTGGTTTGAAGGAAAAAGTGCTGCCCAAGAAAAACATAAGAGAAGAGGAAGAAAAGAAAGTGTCAAAAGAAATATTTAAAGTAATAGAAGAAAATACGGAGATAGAAGAAGAAATAGATGAGATACATAGGTTAGGGAAATATGAAGAGGGAGGGGCCCACCCCTTAAAAGTTAAGTTTAGGTCACAAAATACAGCACTAGATATATTGTCTAAGGCATGGAAACTGGCAAAGACAGAAGAATATAAGAAAATATGGATAAGAAAAGATATGAATGAGGAAGAAAGAGCTAGATTGAATGTACTGCTTAAAGAAGCCAAAGAAAAAAACGAATTGAGAACAGAAGAGGAAAAACAGAAATTCTATTGGAGAGTTTTAGACCAAAAACTGAAGAAGTGGTATCTAAAAGAAAAAGAGTAAGAGAAGACAGTCCAAAGGAAAAGGAAAAAGGATGGCAGGTATCGTACACAAATATAAATGGGCTAGTGTCAACATTAACAGAAGTAAACAATTTCCTGAAAGCCAAGAAACCAGACATATTGGGTTTAGTAGAAACGAAGCTGAGTGATTCTGAGGATGTGCCAGTAGGGGAGGGTCAATATAATGTATGGAGGCGAAACAGAAATCAGAAAAAGGGAGGTGGTGTAATGGTGTTAACAAGGAAGGATGTGGTAGTGGGAAATGTGGTAAAAGGAGAAGGAATGGCAGAGGTGTTGAAGGTAGAGTTGGTGATGAAAAAAGGAAGAATAAGAGACTTAGTACTCGTATACATTCCACCTAAGACAAATTCCTGGGGGAGAGAGGAGTATGGAGTCATGATAAGAGACCCAAGCAAATGTTTAAAGAATACGATGGAGAATTGTGAGAATATAACTGATGGGAGATTTTAACTGCAAAGAAGTTTGCTGGGAAGAATGGTATACTGAAGGAGGAGAAGACTCATGGGGTGGTATATTGTTGGATTTGGTATTGAATAACATTATGACTCAGTGGATTAAAGAGAATACAAGATTCAGAGGTAGTGAAGAACCATCCAGATTAGATCTACTATTGACGAAAGAACTGGAAGTAATTAGTAAAGTAAATTATCAGTGCCCACTTGGAAAGAGTGACCATGTACTTATTGAATTTGAAGTAAATGATAGCAAAAAAGAGGGGAGAAGAGAAGAACACAAGAAAGGAAGATACAATTATGGAAAAGCAGACTTTGACGGATTAAGAAAATTTTTCAGAGAGACAGACTGCAGTAGTTTCCATGCAACAAGGAGTACACAGAAAAAATGGGATGAGTTCATCCGAATTTACACAGAAGGAATAAATAGTTATGTTCCAAGGATGGTTATCAGAGAAAAGAAAAAGTGAATGGTTTAACAGAAAATGTGAATTAGCAAGACTAGAAAGAGAAAAAACATGGAATAGTTGGAGGAAAAAAGGAGGTATCAACCTTTGGGAGAAGTACAAAACAACTAGAAATGAATATGTAAGAATCTGAAGAGAAGAAGAAAGTAACTATGAGAGAAATATAATAGAAAAATGTAAGAACGAACCGAAACTTTTCTATAGATATATTAATGGAAAAATGAAAAACAAGGAAGGAGTAGATAAGCTGAAGGTAGAAGGCATAGTGTACAAAGATGCATTACAACAGGCTGGGGTGATGAATAAGTGCTTTCAGACAGTATTTACAAGAGAAAGTGAATTTAAAACGAAAAATATAATAGCAAAAGAAAATATAATGGAAGACATAAAAGTAGACGTAATAGAAGTAAAAAGGCTAATGGAAAGTCAAGATGTGAGAAAAGCCCCAGGTCCAGATGCAGTGTCGAATTGGATAATGAAAGAGTGCAGTAACCAACTAGCAGAAAAGTGACATAGTGTAATTGAGAGTTCACTTAAGGAGAGCAGAGTCCCGTTTGATTGGAAAAGAGCAAATATTGTGCCAATTCACAAAGGAGGAGACAAAGAAGAACCATTAAATTACAGGCCAGTATCATTAACAAGTGTAGTGGCAAAAATGTGTGAAAAAATTGTGAAGGACAGATAGTTGAAATATTTGGAAGAGACAAACACACTCGCAGGTGGCCAGTTTGGATTTAGAGGAGGAATGTCATGTACAACGAACTTATTAAGCTTTTACTCGAGAGTGATCGATGTGACACAGGAAAGAGAGGGGTGGGTCGATTGCATATACCTGGACCTAAAGAAGGAATTTGACTAGGTACCTCACAAGAGACTGCTCTGGAAGCTAGAACATGTAGGAGGATTGAAGGGTAGTTTGCTGAAGTGGATGGAAGACTTTTTGAGCAACAGAGAGATGAGAACAGTAATAAAAGATCAGAAGTCAGAATGGTGCAGTGTGATAAGTGGAGTTCCTCAAGGATCAGTATTGGCCCCAGTGATGTTCTTGGTCTATGTAAATGATATGACAGGGAGTGAACAGTTATATGAGCTTATTCGCTGATGATTACTAAGAAAAGTAGAAAGTAAAGAGGACTGTGAGGATTTTCAAAAGGATCTAGATAAGATTTTCAGATGGAGTCAATTATGGGAAATGGAGTTTAATGCTAAAAAGTGTAAAGTGATGGAAATGGGCAGTAGCAAAAAGAGACAGAGAGGAAAGTTTTCGATGGGAAATGAATGGATAATCAAAACAAAGGTCGAAAAAGATTTGGGAGTATGGATTATGGATAATTTGTCACCTGAGAAGCATGTAAACAAGATCACAGGAGATACATATCATTTGCTGAGGAATATAAGAATGGCATTCAAATATCTGGATGAAGAGATGATCAAGAAATTGATAACACTTTTTATTCGACCAAGGTTGGAATATGCGGCAGTGATTTGGTCACCACATAAAAAGAAGGATATAAGGAAGATTGAGAGAATACAAAGAGCAGCCACAAAAATGGCTCCAAGCCTGAGAGATTTACCATATGAGGAAAAACTTTCAAGACTGAAACTCCCAACTCTTGAGAAAAGAAGAGAAAGGGGAGATTTTATAGCAGTCTATAGAGCATCAATGGGTCTGGAAAAAATTGATTGAGAAGATTTGTTTGTGTGGGACGATAGAAGTACAAGAGGTCATGAGAAGAAATTGAAAAGGACAACATGCAAGAGGGACATAAAAAAACACAGCTTCCCGTATAGAAGCATAGAAGCCTGGAATAACCTTGATGCAAAAGTGATTAATGCAAGAAGTATTCAGGACTTCAAAGGCAAGCTGGATAATAGTAGATTTGGAGACGGGACAGTACGAGCATAGCTATTTTCCTGTATGTTACAAGTAGGTAAATACAACTAGGTAATAACTGCACACACACACCAAAAAAAAGACGTGTACGAAGCAGCGCGAAACTCGGGGATATAATGCGCGAAAGTCGGGATGGTAAGAATTTAGGACTCGGCGCGAAACTTGAGGATCGCGAAACTCGGGAGGGTACTGTAATCGGTTTCAATAGTGAGAGAAGCAATTTGCGGATATATGCGGTAGATAGACCTACTACAAAAAATATGTCACTAAACGGACATCTATTCTACCCTACAAACAAGTTTCCAAAATTACATTGTTTGTTTTCTTCTAGACCAAAGGAGAAACAAGCCTTAGCTGATCAGAAGAAAGCAAAGTTCAACCAGGCTGAAGGTGATCACCTCACTCTACTGGCTGTTTACAATTCCTGGAAGAATAACAAGTTTTCAAATGCCTGGTGCTATGAAAACTTTGTTCAAATGCGGACATTAAAGAGGGCACAGGATGTAAGGAAGCAGCTCCTAGGAATTATGGACAGGTAAGGCTCTGTTTTAAGACAATAAAATTTTAACATTGAAAAGGGCACATATTTTAGGGAGTACCTCCTATAGTACTAATGGATAAGTGAGGCAGTCTTAAAACAGTAATATAGTAGTTTGTATTGCATGTATTCAAATCTTTGCATAACATTCCTACTTTTATTTAGTAATCTGACTACTGATGTTACTAAATGTGCATATGATTAATATGGTGACTGAGATTGAATAATCGGAAAACAAGAATTTTTTTGAGAGGGAAGAAGAGGCATTAGTACAATATATAGAGTTAGGGTGCTAGTAGTGAGTATGTGAGATATTGCTGGGAAGGGAGGAGTGAGAAAAGGAAATTAATGCATAAAAATGCAAAATATTTGAGCTCAGTAAAAGTTTAATGAGAATAAGATTAAACCACAAAACTAGGGGCAAGGCAAATATTAAAGCAATTGAAGAGTACCTTCACCTTGCCTTGGAGTAATCATTAAAGATGAATTATTACCTGATAAACATTCTGACCCGTGCAATTGTTCACTTGGAAAATATAGGATACATTCGCAGGTTAGCTGAAATTGACTTTTGGCTCTAAGCCTAAAATTGTGTAGTCTGGCCTGAAATGATAGAAAATAGGGGTTAGGTTTGTTGTGGGGGAACCGTAGCTTCAGAAGGAAGAGCAACACCCGTAGAGCTATTAACCCCTCCACGCCCAGATCTTTCCTTTGCTATAAAAATTGTTTGTTGTCGAGCCATAAAATTACGAAAGGTAACTAAATACAGTGGTACCTTGGCTTACGAGTTTAATTCGTTCATTGATTGAGCTCGTAACTCAATTTGCTCGTACTATATCAAATAAATTTTCCCCATTGAAATTAATTGAAATACCATTAATCCGTTCCAGCCCCAAAAAAAACACCCCAATTTCTTGACTGTACCTATATGACTGGACTGCACTCACCCTCCGCCATTTGCATTCGCCAGTGTTTACACTCTGTATCAGCTGTTGGAAACAGCTGTGGGTGGAACTGCCGCTAAACGTACTGCACTCACCCTCCGCCATTTGCATTCGCCAGTGTTTATACTCTGTGTATCAGCTGTTGGAAACAGCTGTGGGTGGAACTGCTGCTAAACGTACTGCACTCACCCTCTGCCATTTGCATTCGCCTGTGTGAGCACAACACAACAGAGATGCTTCCATGGCGAGGTAACCACGTGAAGTGAACGAGTGAGATGCGGGATGCTGGGCGGATGTTGTGGCGTTCGCTGCGCCAACTGCTCGCTCGCAAAAAATATTAAATATTTTTTTTTAAATATATAAAAAATCGCTCGCAACTCGGATTTAGGCTCGCAACTCAAAGCAAAAAATTGACCGAGCGACTGCTCGTAACTCGGAAAACTCGTAAGTTGGGGCACTCGTAAGTCAAGGTACCAGTGTATACCAAATTAGTTAGTGGACAAGGATACTAAACAGGTCATATCTATAAAAACCTTGCTTATATTCACTAAAAATTGTCTAATGATATCCAAATTACAATGGAAATTACATTCTGGGCCTCAAGGGGTTAAGGGGGCCGGCTGATAAAAAAAAAAATGTACCGTATATGGCTGCGTATAAGACGACTCGGTGTATAAGACGACCCCCAAAATTTCTAGTAAAAACTTAGGTTTTAGGCTATACTCGCCGTATAAGACTACCCTCCAAGGTAGACCACTCAGCTTATACAAGGTTAGATACAAACAGCACACATGATGGTAGAAGAAGAAGAAATAAACAAACCCACGCCCTGCTGATGAGAAGGCCTACATCTATGCAAATTCCTCTCTTGCCTGCTGTTAATTCATATACAGGTTGAAGTTCCCAAACTCGGCAACCTCGGGACCAGCGCCGAGCCGAGTAATGGAATTTTCCGACTTTTAGAACGTAGATATATTAAGGGGGAAAAAAGCATGAAAATCCCATGAAAAAAATTTCAGCTCCTCATGGAATATTTTAACTTGCATCATCATCATGTCCCCTGATATTTTAATTCCATCATTACGACGCTGTCTGAGCCACTGCATTAATGCTTTGTCCAAATCTTCACTCTTCCCATGTCTCATGGTCTTACGTATGTCCATACCTTTCACTGTCTCACTCCTGGCATAAAATTCACGTAACTTTGTTTTCTGTTTCTTGAGGTCATACACTGTAGATGACCCCACACCATATATTTCACACAAATTCCGCACTGAGGTTCCGCCATCCAACTTCTTCAAAAGGTCAATTTTCTCAGAAATAGTTAACACATTGTTCTTCCTTTTTTTTTCACTTCCACCAGTAGGTGTTCCTGGACATTTGGGAGCCATAATACCAATAACAGACCTGTAGAAGTACACAAAATAACAGTGTACACAACTCTACAGTCACAACACCACTGAACAATAACAACAAACAAATCGGCGGGAGAAACCAAGCGGCCTAGTGTGGTGGCACCTAGCGGCCGACCCGGCAACTACTCTCCGGGTTTTGGGTGTTCTGCCGTGTTTTGGAAAATCCGGAACCATAGCCGAGTTTTGGGTGTTGCCGAGTCTTGGGATGCCGAGTTTGGGAACTTCAACCTGTACCACTCACGTACATTCTCTGTGTACAGTATATATATAGGACGACGGTTACACATGGCACTCCTCAACACATAATTCTGGTTGCAACCATACACATAGTTACATTACACGTCCTGATCAGCTTACTCATCTAGCTACACTTATTATTTTATTAAAATAATGTGAATTACGGTAAGTGATTTCAGTAGAAAGTACTTGTGTTTTTACCAAGGCAGGGGTAAGCCTACCATCAATCATTACCCGCGCTAACAACGTCCCGTACACCACAGGATTTAAGGTTCACATTGTGGGAATTTGTATCACAAACATATATTTAATGTGAGTCTTACCTAATCAAAACCCATGTTCTATCTCATCCCGACACAATACCCCAGCTAATCAACTAACTAGGATACTTATCGGTGGATAGTAGGGTTGAATTACGTAGGCTTGTATCAATACTGCCTGTCCTTGTGATCCGAAGTGGTCAGCGCGTGATCAGGCCACCCGTGACAAGAGACTTGATAGTCGAGGGTGGAAAGCTGGAGGCGTCAGGCAGGTTTTCACACCAAGTTATCCATGACGCGAGGCTATAATCACTTGTGCTGAATTTTAACACGTCCTATTGTTTTATCACTATATGTACAAAATGAACGTTTGTACAAAACTCTTCATTATAATTAGAGAAGAGATGTTAACTCGATAGGGTCTGGAATAGTACTGACCTCTCCAAGGTGGGCGGCGGTGAAAGATCGCCACCATGCCACGTGTACAAATTTCAGGTGGCTAGGGATCTAATGGGCGGCAGCCAATGAAGCCGCTACAACTAAGGTGCTAATTATTTAAGTTGCAAATGCTTATTAACCACTGGGAATATTAACTTATCCTATCCCTGTACTAATCATTTACTTAAATTACCTTAATTATTACCCATTACCATTTAAAATATATATATACATTCCTACTCATCCCCATATGACGAGCAGACAATACCTCCCTCACTAGGGGGGGGGGGGGGGGGGGAAGAAAACCACCACTCTACCAATTATAAGAGGGTGATTGGTGGATAATTTCCACACACATTTTATACTGGGCATATAAGACGACCCCCAATTTTTGTGGCTATTTTTTAAGGTTAAAAGGTCGTCTTATACGCAGCCATATACGGTATTTACTGGGTTATTGCTATGAAATTAACACCAGGAGTTTGGAACATAATATACACACAACCCTCGTTTTCCTGGACTAATAGGGGGGGAGCACTGGTCCGGGAACCGCAAACGTCCGGGAATCGCAACAGTCCGAGGCCATTACCCACCCCCGGACGTTTATCCTACTCTAGTATTTACTGTCCGGCAACCACCAATATCAACTACCCCGCCGCGGACTTTTACGTCACTTTGTTGTTGTTTTTAGGGCTGTGAGGATCCCTTGGGGAACACTATGAGCCCTGGTGATGTCCTATGATGCTATCACAGGTGCTGTAGCTGACCTGTCTTCCTCAGGAAGGCACAGGTTATGCGGATGACAGTGTGTTGCCAGGAGGGGTGGACGCCAGCCGCCGCCAGCAGGGTGGGCAGGTCACAGGTGGCGACGTTCAGGGTGAGGAGTTGAGAGCATAGCACTACACGGTGGGAGTTGAAGCGCGGACCCTGCAGCAGAAAGTGTTCAATAGTCTCAGAGACGTTCCTGCACCAGGGCAGTGGGGGTCAGGGGACTGACGGAGGCGGTGCAGGTGAACTGTGAGTGTCTTGTGCCCAAATGTAAACAATACGACCGCTGAGCATGCTGCCAGCTAGCGGGAGGCCAGCCGCCGCCAGCAGGGTGGGCAGTTCAAGGGTGGCGACGTTCAGGGTGAGGAGTTGAAAGCGTAGCACTACACAGTGGGAGTGGAAGCGCGGACACTGGAGCAGAAAGTGTTCAATAGTCTGAGAGACGTTCCTGCACCAGGGGCAGTGGGGGTCAGGGGACTGACGGAGGTTGTGCAGGTGAACCGTGAGTGTCTTGTGCCCAAATGTAAACAATACGACCGCTGAGCATGCTGCCATCTGGTGGGAGGCGCGGACACTGACCGGGGGTAACAGGAGACGCTCGGACCGCCGGAAGACTTTGTCGATTTACGGACTGGACCAGGCATTTGTCTGGGACTCTGACATATCCCCGGACCTCGGATTTTGACCGGCAAATCCGATATCCGGGAAATGGAGGTCCAGAAAAACGAGGGTTGTGTGTATTACTGATAACATTAACAGTAATGATCATTGGATTACAATAGAACAACAATAATAGGATGATAGTGCTGCAGGAAGATAATAACACTAACACTAACACCTTTACCATCATTAAAGATTAAAGTTCACACTCACCAAAAATAGTGTACATCTCCGCTAAAAAAGTTGAAAGGTGACATTACAGTGAGTACGATTAAGCATCGTACTCTAGAAGTGCATCATCTTCGTCAATCTCCATCTTTGACGAAGATTGGGGTGTGAGCTCGAGAGCTGAGACGGGGTGTGAGCTCGAGTAATGGTTCCTCATTGGCTGGTGAGAATTAAAAGGTGCCCATGGATTTATGCTGTTACAGAAATAAAGCGCACAAACTGAGGTATTTTTGAGAATATAAATATCTCACTCTCATAGACTTGGTACTGATTTTCGACCATCGTTTCTTACATCACAGTGGCCAGGCGACCTTGGCAAAAGTGAGGCTTGTCGCAGTGAGCGGGAATCTGCCAGTAACTCGAAACCACTCGTGGTTGCGCTTATGCTGTTCCGAAAGTAAGGCCCTCATATATATACAGGAGAACCTCATTTAACCGGCATTTAAAACAACAGCAGCCTCAAAACAACGGCACTAATCGACCCAGGCATTAATTAAGTATAATTATTTCAAAAACTGAGAAAATCTGCAGAAATTTAGTTGGGCAAGGCTGTGGTCTACACAGACTCTCTCTCCTCACTCTACCTCCTCCTCTCCCGTCATCCACGATCCTCTACGTCCCTCGTCCACACCATCCAGAGGGCCCTTCACCTTACCAACGAGGGGTGGGAGATCGCCTTCCGGGGCGTTCCCTCCCACGCTGGTACCCCAAGGAAAACGAGGGGGCTGATTTTTGCTGCCGGGAGGGCCCTAAACAGTTTTTAAACACGACACCCTTCCCTCTGCCGCTCCCGCGGCCAAACGCCTGACCCCCCGGGCTGCCGCTCCCCCCCTGGGAAATAAACACACTCGGGGGGGAGGGCCCCCAAATTACCTCCCATGGGAACTCTTTTGTTCTTCCCCCCAGCCTTTGGATAGGGGGAAAAAGGTCCCGGTTTTGGGATGTCACTTCCACCCGGGCCCCCGGGGGCCTGGGGCAACAGGGCCCATTTTCACAGTCACCTGCATTGCCCCCGCCTGCCCCCTGACCCCACCCCCCTTTGGGTGCTTTAATTTTCCGGAGACAAAATTAAACCTTTCCTCCCCCTGAAAGTGTCCGAAACCTTCCCCTCACACCGTGTAGTCCCCTCCCGTCTCCCCTCCTCGCCCTGAAGGGCCAATACCCTTGACCTGCCCACCCGGGCTCGGGGGCCCGTGGCTTTCCCCCCCCTCCCCCGAAAACCACCCCGTAAAGGCCCCCCTAACCTGTGCCCCCCGGGGAAAGGGGAAAGGGTAAACCCCCCTTCCCCGTCCCCTGGGGAATAGAATTCATAGAACATCCCCCGGGGGGGCTCAATTTTTCCCCCCCTTGGGATCCTCCCCCACCCCTAAAACACCAAAAAAAACCCCTCCAAAAACCCCCACCCAGTATTTATGGGTTTTGGGGGCGATTCCATAAGAGTAAACTCTCAAAACAACGGGCAAAATGAGTTACCCATCCCGCTCCCCCCCAGGGTTTGCCGATAAAACGAGGTTTTTTCCCCTGTAAACCCCAAAAACCTGGCTTTCTGGATTTATCGGATTTGGGGGCCCAAAACAAAATCCGAGGTCCGAGGATAAAAATAAAGCCCCTGACTTTTTTTTTTTTTTTTTTTTTTTTTTTTTTTTTTTTTTTTACTTGCGATTCCCGGACTTTTGCGGTTCCCAGACCAGTGCTCCCCCCTATTAGTCCGGGAAATCGAGGTTTGTGTGTATACAGTACTCGTCAAAAGTATGCGGCGCCCTGCTCCCGCCCCCGCACAACAAACAATACATAAGGAAATTTATAGAAAATAATGTATTATAATTACCTTTTAATACTTGGTTGGGTGGCCTTTTCTCTTCTTCACGGCTTGGAGATGTCGGGGTAGTGAAAGAGCTAGGTTTCTTAGGTGTTCAGGTGAGATGTTTGCCCAGGACTCACGGATGGCCTTTTCGAGCTTGGGTATTGGAGCTGACGTGTTTCCCCTGCAGATCCTTCTTGACCATGTGCCAGAGGTTCTCAATTGGGTTGAGGTCCGGGCTGATACCTTGCCAATCCTTTATGAAGGGTACCATGCAGTCATCAAGCCACTGAGTGACAGATTTGGCAGTGTGAGCAGGAGCACCATCCTGTTGAAACACACTGGCATGTGTGAGCTCGAAAGAATCTGGCAAATGTTCACAAAGCAGCTCCAGGTAAACAGCTTGATTCACTTTAAGGTTTTTAGGAAGCACAACAAGCTTGCCTAAACCTCTGCCAGCGGGAGAAACCACCACCCCGGGAGGCGGGTCACAAACCCTAGGCTAACACCCAGTACCCATTCACTGCTGGGTGGACAGGGGCTTGGGGCATTTTCAGGATACTTTTTTGGGGAAAAAGTGAGTCTTATAAGCTGTAAAATACAGTAGGTACACAGCCCTCAAGTTAACCTCCAGGGCCTACCATCCCACCCCTGGAGGTCACTGCCTAACGGCGCTGTAGACACACGCACACACACACACTAAAAAAAAAAAAAAAAAAAAAACGGACTAAATAAGCATTTTTACTGTGTTTTTAATACCCGAGTTTCGCGATCCGCGAGTTTCGCGCTATGCCTCCGGAAGAAAGCAAGCGCGAAACTCTGGAGGGTAGTGTATAATATTGAACATTTTATTTCAGTATTCATTCCATAGCTGCTGGAAAAAGCATTCATATGTAAAATATGTTAAACATTACAAAGAGGTTCTTTGATTTCAACACCTCGCAATATCTTTATTTATTTATTTACAGAGTTTTTGCAAATAGGTTTTAGTTTTGCAATCACTACTGCATCTAATGCATGGTTCTAATTCATTTATCAGAAAACGAAGTATATCCATGGAAAGCTAATAAAATTCCGCTTCTATTGATATGTTTCATGTAAAAAGTTTTCACACAAAGTATTAAATGGCGAAGAGTTTTAAGTGAATGCATATTTCTTCACTCTCTCATAATGTCATTTATTTAGTGTATTTTACTGTTTTTTATTTGATAATATTATAGAACAAACATTTATGAAGATAACAGTATATCATTTATACTGATAAACCATAGGAAGGGAAATGGGAGTGATATTAGAAAATATCAGGAATCGTGGCATTGGCCTCTACTGGAAATAGCCCAAACTGAGTAGCAAGTCCAGTATACAGTAGTCTTTTGACATAACCTATGGGAAAAATTGATATTGGTCGATCGTCCCATACTATAAAATAAGTATAAATAATTAACAGATTAATTATAGGCCTAAATAATGTTAAATAAATTGTATAAAATAATGATATAAATATTTATATGAATTATCCCTTTTACCTACACGTCAGCTGCTAAAAGTTACATCAGTATGGCTGCCTCACTTTCTCTCATATTTACCCTTATTTCTCCTTTATTCTATTATTCCATGCACTCTTTGGCCTTGAATTATGTGTTACAGTTATCCTGGCATGTGTAGCGAAGGAGGGAGGTGGGGTGGATGTGATAAATGAGGAGATATGAGGATAGATGTGTGGCGGTGGTGGTGGTGACTGGAAGAAGAGGAGGAGGAACAGAAGTAGTGGAAGGTTAGACTACTACTACTACTACTACTACAGTTACTAGTATTACTATTACAGTTGTGCGTCAGTGTTGTTGGTGTACGATATTTCGGCGCTCTATATGAGAACTCCTCGGATTTGCCCTACTTTGATGGCGGAATCGTTCTATATGATCACATTCGTTCTTAACTGAAATTTTGGAATACTATTTTAGGTTGTTCGTTCTATAAGGGAAACGTTTTATGCGAACACGTTCTATGCGGGACACTACTGTATATATATATATAGAGAGAGAGAGATATATATACAGTGAACCACCGAGTTTCGCGGAATCTCAGTTCATGAACACAAGGTTTAGCGGTACCTCCAAATATTCCCCATTTCAACCTTTGGGCACCTAAAACTAATTTAGCAGTCGAGTGGCTCAAATTTAATCCTCCGCGACGCCAGCGCTGAGCGCTTGTTTACATGTACACAACAGCAAGTGTTTGCTCGTAGCAGGGAACCCTTCTCCACCTTACCACCGAGGGCTGGAAGATCACCTTTCAGTGGGTTCCCTCACACACAGGCATTCGTTCGTGGTAACGAGGTCGCCTAAGCCATTGCCAAGATGGCTTTGTGGGAGTTAACACAACTACCTTCCTTTTGCAACTCTCCATGGCAAAACTGCAACTCTCCATGGCAAAACGCCTCGTATCACGGGTCTGCCACTCCACCTGGGACCAAGGCCAAGAAAATAGAGAAGGTCAAACCGTTAACCAAGTAAAGCCCAGTATCAATATCACGGGACGTGGCTTTCTTCACGAAACGTGACGTCACCATAGAAGAAAATGAAAAAGGGGAGGATGGGTAAGTTTTATGCGGAACTCTCCCCAAATCCTCTTCTCACACATTAATCATTGTGTGTCGCCCTGTGTCCTCTTAGGTTATATGTGTGTATTGGTATATACTCTTAGTTTAATTGAGGAAGAGCTCTGGATGTGCACATAGTAATTGTCTCATATGCTTATGTGTCTGTGTACACGGGATTTTTTTTCTGGGAGGGCCATAATGAAAAGTGTGTCTAGAAAAAATATTCATATGCACTTGAAGTTTAATTACTTAACAATTGCCATGAATTCACCAGCCAGTATAGTAAACCCGCCAGATTTCCCGCTAGTCGCTGGATGGTAAATTTCCCTCCCAGCAGCCAATTCTCTTTTCAGGCCTACTTTTTGTATTTCTGCTACTGAAACAACAATAGTATTGGTAGTGTTAGATGCGTTGCCATGGCATTACATGAAGCATGAGTGCGACCAAGCCTATAGGCTGACTTCCTTTGTGGAAATATATATTTTCATTACATCATAATTATATAGATTACCTACAAACAATATTTAATTTTACATAAAGTAGAGAGAGAGAGAGAGAGAGAGAGAGGTGTGTGTGTGTGTGTGCAGTCAAGCCTCCTTGGAAGAGGGTCAAGCCCCATTGGAAAATGGGGATTGTTCCTGTACCTGGGAGCAGTCTGTCACAGCTTACAGGCCGCCTATTTTGTGGAAATATATAATTTCATTACATTATCTATAAATTACATACAATAATAGATGTTGCATAAGAGAGAGAAAAAACAAATTCTTTTATTTTATTGGTAATTTAAGTAAGTAAAATGTAAGTAGGTAAACCATAGAAAACGATGGCGAATTGGGATGCACATGGTAGGACAGCCAGAAACGAATTGACCAGCCGAGTGAGCAGCCGACCCTCTGATGACTGTGGGTGACCCCGAAGGGACACGTCACAGGCATAGTCACCCCCCAGGTGGGAGATGGTGGAGCGAAACGGTTTAACCTTCTAAACTCCCTTGGCCTTACCTGGGACAACGTGCTCAGCGATGCCCTCCGCATCACCCCATGTGGCAACCACCACTAATACCGCAGTGACTCTTCATCTCAGCCATATATAGAAGAAAAAAACCAGCCGTAGTATCAAACGTCTCCTTCCCTTCCAAAGAATGATCTACACGGAGGTTTCGTTCTTTCGATCATAGTATCAAACATCCCTTCCCCTTCCCTGTGGTGCTTTGCTTGTAGGTTTGGTAGCCCTGCCACTACTCTCTGGTGTGATTGGTAGGCATGAGGCGCAGCTCGTTTGCAACATTTCTCTATGAATGTGTGAGGCTAACAGGATTTCTCATAATGTTTTCTGAGATGCAGATCGCATGCATGCTCGGGCTCCTCCCTGGATGGCTCCCAATTCAAGATCAAGACATAGGATGTGTGCAGTGTGTGTGTGTGTGTGTGTGTATTCTCTTTAATGGTAATTTTTTTCTTAAATTTCTCTTTCAAGACACAAGCTGGATGTAGTAACATGTGGCAAGAACGTTGCTCGGGCACAGAAGACCATCTGTTCAGGATTCTTCAGAAATGCTGCTAAGAAAGACCCACAGGAAGGCTATCGCACTCTTGTTGACTCACAAGTAGTCTATATTCACCCATCATCAGCTCTTTTCAACCGACAGCCTGAATGGTAATTATGATGTTTGTTCATGCTTCATCTATTCCTTATCTTCGTTTCCCTTTGTCTTTTTTCTTCCTTCCATTATTAGTATCAAATTGTCTTACTATGTTCCTTTCTCTCTCTCTCTCTCTCTCTCTCTCTCTCTCTCTCTCTCTCTCTCTCTCTCTCTCTCTCTCTCTCTCTCTCTCTCTCTCTCTCTCTCTCTCTCTCTCTCTCTCTCTCTCTCTCTCTCTCTCTCTCTCTCTCTCTCTCTCTCTCTCTCCCTCTCTCTCTCTCTCTCTCTCTCTCTCTCTCTCTCCTCTCCTCTCTCTCTTCTCTCTCTCTCTCTCCTCTCTCTCTCTCTCTCTCTCCCTCCCTCTCTCCTCCTCCTCTCCCTCTCCTCCTCCCTCCCTCCCTCCCTCCCTCCTCCCTCCCTCCCTCCTCCTCTCCTCCCTCTCGCTCTCCTCTCGCTCTCCTCTCGCTCTCCTCTTCTCTCTCTCTCTCTCTCTCTCTCTCTCTCTCTCTCTCTCTCTCTCTCTCTCCTCTCTCTCTCTCTCTCTCTCTCTCTCTCTCACGTGTGTACAGACGCACTCAAGAAGGCTCCAAACACAACTGGCTATTGTGACTGGCTGCTGTGACCAAACAAGGACGTAGAGGACCCAAAAAGACCTTGAGTACTTACAGGTGAGAGCTATGCAGTTAGATAGTCTCGTCTCCATATGATTACCCTAAAAAGTGAGAAAAAAATTGGAAGTAAACATAGATGGAAGATCCCGCCACGACTTCTTTTGACGGTTTTGATACCAAAGAAAAAGACATGTTAGGGCTGAAAATGAACCAGAGAAGAGTCATAATGCTAGAAAATGTAGTACACGAAATGATGGATAAATTAGAGAAGATGGAAAAGAAAGTGTTCGCACTGGAAAAAGATAATATTATTTTGAAAAATAAACATTTGTGCCTATAGCGCCTGTACGCAGTGGTGACCCAGGGCTCGGATGGTAGGCTCTGGAGGTTCACTTGAGGGTTCTGATGGTCGGTCCTTGCCCGTTGGTGGCGCAGGCAGGATTCTTATAGTGACGCCTGTGATTAGAGGCTCATGCCGCCCCCCTGTGTCCTCCAATGCACTCGCAGTCGAAGGTAGAGTTGATAGGCAGGGCATGTGGGTGTTCTTAGGCCACTCGACGGTGCAGAAAGATTTTGGGTTTCTTCGGGGATCGAACTCGGGTCACCGAGAACGCCAGTCGGAGACTCTAACCGCTCCGCTACCGCCTCCCCAATGGGCAAATGGTAAACAAGACGACGAAAAGGTAGTGAAAATGCATGCATTACATAAGAAATGGAAAATGACACAAGAGTAAATGAAAGATGAAAGAAAGACATGGAAGATAGAAAAAGAAAGAGACCAAAAAAGCTTGCGTCAGATAATAGAAGATCAAGAAAATGAAAAGAAAAATCTGACCAAAGAAGTAGTAAAAGTAATGAAACAAAAGGAACATTTAGTAAGAGATACGGTGGACAAAAAGAAATGTGTCATCATTTTTGGTCTCAAAGAAAAAGTGCTGCCCAAGAAAAACATAAGAGAAGAGGAAGAAAAGAAAGTGTCAAAAGAAATATTTAAAGTACTAGAAGAAAATACGGAGATAGAAGAAGAAATAGAAAAGATACATAGGTTAGGGAAATATGAAGAGGGAGGGGCCCACCCCTTAAAAGTTAAGTTTAGGTCACAAAATACAGCACTAGATATATTGTCTAAAGCATGGAAACTGGCAAAGACAGAAGAATATAAGAAAATATGGATAAGAAAAGATATGAATGAGAAAGAAAGAGCTAGATTGAATGTATTGTTTAAAGAAGCCAAAGAAAAAAACTAATTGAGAACGGAAGAGGAAAAACAGAAATTCTATTGGAGAGTATTATTCAGTTTTTAATCTAAAACCAAAAACTGAAGAAGTGGTATCTAAAAGAGAAAGAGTAAGAGAAGACAGTTCAAAGGAAAATGAAAAAGGATGGCAGGTATCGTACACAAATATAAATGGGCTAGTGTCAACATTAACAGAAGTAAACGATTACCTGAGAGCCAAGAAACCAGACATATTGGGTTTAGTAGAAACAAAGCTGAGTGATTCTGAGGATGTGCCAGTTGGGGAGGGTCAATATAATGTATGGAGGTGAAACAGAAATCAGAAAAAGGGAGGTGGTGTAATGGTGTTAACAAGGAAGGATGTGGTAGTGGGAAATGTGGAAAAAGGAGAAGATATGGCAGAGGTGTTGAAGGTAGAGTTGGTGATGAAAAAAGGAAGAATAAGAGACTTAGTACTCGTATACGTTCCACCTAAGACAAATTCCTGGGGGAGAGAAGAGTATGGAGACATGATAAGAGACACAAGAAAATGTTTAAAGAATACGATGGAAAATTGTGAGAACATAATTTTTGATGGGAGATTTTAACTGGGAAGAAGTTTGCTGGGAAGAATGGTATACCGAAGGAGGAGAAGACTCATGGGGTGGTATATTGTTGGATTTGGTAATGAATAACATCATGACTCAGTGGATTAAAGAGAACACTCGTCGACCTGTCGTCTCCGTGAAGTGAGGTTGTGCTTTGGTTTAGCTCTCTGGATTAGAATGGCTACGTCTGTGATGGGGAGTGTTGTGGAGGCGGAGAGTGAAGTGGTGTTGTGTGTTGGTGATGGGGTTGAGAGTGGTAGTGTGGTAGGAGTGAAGGAGGCTGAGGTTAAGGGAGGGAGAGTGTAGTGAAGGGTGTGGTGAGGCGCTTAAGACTATTCTGGAGGCGATCGAAAACCTAAAAAGGAGCTTTGCAAGTGAAGTGAACGAATTGAAAAGCGTTGTGAAGAAGCAGGAAATAGAGATACATTCTCTTAAGTGTGGAGGTGAAGGTCCAAGTGGAGCGAGTGGAGGGGCACATGCGAGTGATGTGCCTATAGGGGTACCAGAGCGAGATGTGACTCAAGCGACTACTAAGGTTCCTAGTAAGTCACCAGGGATTGGTGTTTGAAAGGTAGTTGATCATGGAGCCCGCCCGCAGGAGAAAAAGGTAAACAATGACCATCTTGTGTGCAAGAACTCATTTCAGGTACTCTCAAGAGGATGATACGGAGGTTAGGAAGGTAGACGATACATCATTACCCGAAGGTAAAATCTTGGTTGTTGGTGACAGTCAGGTTAGGCATCTTGACAGCAGGTTCTGTGACAGAGAAGGGATGTGCATGAAGTCGGTGAGTTACCCAGGGAAGGGGATAGGTTATGTTAGTGACAAGATAGTTGAGTGCATGGCGGACCAAGGGAAAAAGCCCATCGTCTGCCTGAGCGCTGGGGGAAATGATGTTGAGTGTGTAAGAAGTGAGGAATTGCTACGGCGGTTCAAGGAAGCTGTAGGTAAAGTTAGGGACAGGGGTGGGTTCCCTGTGGTGTGTGGTGTCCTTCCAAGACGCTTTGTTGACGACATGTGGTACTCCAGGGCTATTGCGGTGAATTGCCGGCTGGCACTTCATTGCAAAGGCAATGGTTGGGCCTTTGTCGACAGCTGGGACCTCTTTTTCGGGCATAACCACCTCTACTGCAGGGACGGGGTGCAATTTTCGAGGAAAGGAGTTCAGATCTTGTCTGAATCCCTTGAAAGGGAGGTAGATCGTGGCCACCGAGATGATAAGGCCTGGTGGATCGCCCGTGACGTCACACCATAAGGATACCACCCGCTCCGCTCCCCGTACAAGTTTACCTACCTAATATAATGTTTATCAGCATAAAAGATATACTGTTATCTTCGGAAATGTTTGTTCTGTAATATTATCAAATAAAAAACCGTAAAACACACAAAGAAAAGGCCATTATGAGACTTTCAAGAAATATGCATTAACTTAAACTCTTCGCCATTTAATATTTTGCTCGCAAACATTTTACATGGAGAATATCAATAGAAGCGGAGTTTAATTAGCTTTCCATTGATATATTTCGTTTAGTGATAAATGAATTAGCGGCATGCATAAATTAGCGTTAACTAAATATAAAAAATCATGAAATCGTATAATTTCCTAACTAATATATGTTTATCAGTATAAAATATATACTGTTATCTTCGGAAATGTTTGTTCTATAATATTATCAAATAAAAAAACCGTAAAACACACTAAAGACATGCCATTATGAGACTTTCAAGAAATATGCATGAACTTAAACTTTGCGCCATTTAATATTTTGTGTAAAAACTTTTTACATGGAGAATATCAATAGAAGCGGAATTTAATTAGCTTTCCATTGATATATTTCCTTTTCTGATAAATTAATTAGAACCATGCATAAATTAGCGTTAACTAAATAAATAACATCATGAAATCTGGGAAATTACCCGATTTCATGATGTTATTTATTTAGTTAACGCCAATTTATGCATAGCTCTAATTTATTTATCAGAAAAGGAAATATATCAATGGAAAGCTAATTAAATTCCGCTTCTATTGATATTCTCCATGTAAAAAGTTTTTACACAAAATATTAAATGGCGCAAAGTTTAAGTTCATGCATATTTCTTGAAAGTCTCATAATGGCATGTCTTTAGTGTGTTTTACGGTTTTTTTATTTGATAATATTATAGAACAAACATTTCCGAAGATAACAGTATATATTTTATACTGATAAACATATATTAGTTAGGAAATTATACGATTTCATGATTTTTTATATTTAGTTAACGCTAATTTATGCATGCCGCTAATTCATTTATCACTAAACGAAATATATCAATGGAAAGCTAATTAAACTCCGCTTCTATTGATATTCTCCATGTAAAATGTTTGCGAGCAAAATATTAAATGGCGAAGAGTTTAAGTTAATGCATATTTCTTGAAAGTCTCATAATGGCCTTTTCTTTGTGTGTTTTACGGTTTTTTATTTGATAATATTACAGAACAAACATTTCCGAAGATAACAGTATATCTTTTATGCTGATAAACATTATATTAGGTAGGTAAACTTGTACGGGGAGCGGAGCGGGTGGTATCCTTATGGTGTGACGTCACGGGCGATCCACCAGGCCTTGTCTCTCGGTGGTCTCGGGTAGATGCACTGCAGGCTTTTTTAAGATAGAGAACCGGGGTTTAGACACGGGGGTCGGGGTAAAGGAAACTTGCGACACTAGGAGGAGTTTCAGAAGGCAGGGAACTAAAGTGATTCGTAAGAAGAGAGAAGAGGGGTTTAGTTAAAGATAAAGGGAAAATTGACAAAATAAAGAGGAGTTGCTTGAAGGTTTACTATACAAACTGTTGGAGTATTTTAAAAAAGATGGATTTCCTTAGAGGAATAAATAGTGTAGAGGATTTTGATATAATAGCATTAACAGAAACATGGTTGGATATGTCAGGAAAGGTATTCGATCCGGAAGTCGAGATAGCTGGGTATAAGTTATTTCACAAGGACAGAGTAGACAGACGAGGAGGAGGAGTTGCGCTTTATGCAAGAGATGCATTGCAGTGTTGTGTTAACAATGTTATAAAAACAGATGACAGCATAGAGTCTATATGGGTAGAGGTTACGGAGGGAACTACAAAATGCTTTTGGGTGTAGTGTATAGGCCTCCAAACTTATGTAAAGAGGATTCAGCTCCTATATGGGAAGAAATAACACAAGGCCGGGCAGATATAATCGATTATGCGGGGGTGGGAGATTTTAATCTTAGGAATGAGACTGGGATTTAATCATAGGTGACAACAAGGGCAGATGAATTTTTAAAATATAATCCAGATAACTTCTTAAGTCAAGCAATCAAGAAGCCTACTAAGGAATAATATACTAGATCTATTGCTGAAAAATAGAGACGATTTAGTTACAAATGTGGAGGTCGGGGGGAATTTAGATAATGGCGACCATTATGAGATCAGATTTAGCTTAAAATGGGAAGTTGGAAATTAAGTGGCAATATGCATCAAATACCTAATTTCAGAAAGGCCAATTATGCAGGATTAAGAGACACCTGGAGGTTATTAATAAGAGGTGTGGGATGGAGGAGAAGATATTTTCCCAGGACAGGGCGAGGACAGCTGGAAAGGCCAATTATGAAGGATTAGGAAGGCACCTGGAGGTAATTGGCGCGGTCAGATTTTGGTAGTGAGGTCGAGGCTGAGGATAATTAGAGCGGTTAGACAGGAAGTGAGGTCAGGGCTGAGGAGGTAATTAGAGAGGTTAGAAGGGAAGTGAGATCGGAGATGAGGAGGATTATACCTCATTTGAAAGGAAATAATTGACGGACATAAAAAAAAATATTCCTTATAGGGAAAAAAGGGTCCAGAAAGAGTGATCCAAAATGGATGACCACCAAGTTAAAACACAACATTGGAGTAAAAAAAACATTATTTAAGGTTCAAGGCAGGATTGGTAAACAAAGAACAGTATAACTTTGATGGCGAGGACAGTGAAAAAATTTAAACTCGAGTTGCTAAAAACAATTATGAGATTAAAGTAGCAGAACAGGCGAAAAGGGACCCAAAGGGGTTCTATCAGGTTTATAAAACAAAGAAAAGGGAATTAGTTGGCCGTTAAGGTCAGGACAGGGTGGGGTCTTAAATACGGATGAGGAGATGTGTAGGAGTTTAAATGATTATTTCTTAAGTGTTTTAACGAGGAGGATACCGGGACGATACCTGATAGTGAACAGATGCTCAAAGGAACGATGGGGAGAAACTCAAAGATATTGTGATAACTAGGGGAAAAGGTGGAGGAGGGAAAAGAAAAAATGAAAAATTTAAATCGCCAGGACCAGATGAAGTGTATCCCAGGGTATTAAAGGAATGCAAGGAGGTTGTTAGTGAGTCGTTAGTGTACATTTTTAGGAAATCGGTTGAGATAGGGATGTGCCATTATTGTGGAGGAAAGGAAATGTTGTTCCCATATTTAAGAAAGGGGGACAGAGGACTTAAGTCAAATTATCGACCCGTAAGTCTAACATCAGTGGTGGGGAAATTATTGGAATCTATTATTGCAAAAAACATTAGAGAGCACTTAGATAACATAGTTTGATCAATGATTCACAACATGGATTCACCAAGGGTAGGTCATGTCTCACCAATTTATTGAGTTTTTTTAGGAAAGTTTATGAGATGGGAGATAATGATAAGGATTATGATATAATATATCTGGACTTTAGTAAGGCATTTGACAAAGTTTCCACACGAGCGACTCTTAATAAGGTTAGGGCTCATGGTATAGATGGGAAGGTTCTTCATTGGATCAGAGCTTGGGTAAGTAATAGGCAACAAAGGGTTACAATTAATGGTTCCAAATCTGAATGGGGACTGGTGACAAGTGGGGTTCCCAAATGTCTGTTTTGGGCCCATTACTATTTTTGATTTACATCACGACTTGGATAGTGGGATTAGCAGTGTATCGCAAGTTTGCTGATGATCTAATTAGGTAGGATTATTGGATCACAGTCTGACGTAAACATATTGCAGGGAGACTTAGATAAAATTAACGAGTGGGCAGTCAGATGGCAGATGGAATTTAATATTGATAAATGTAGCGTTATGAATGTTTGGTAGAAAAAACCCTGGTAATAGATACACCATAAGCAATGTATCGCTGAAAAGATCAGAAGGTGAAAAAGATCTTGGGGTGAGGGGGAGCCCAGACCTCCGACCTAGGAAACAATGTATTGAGGCCAGAAATAGAGCTAATAAGTATTAGGATTCATTTCCAGAAGTGTGGGAAATTTTCTAAAGCTTTATCTGGCTCTAGTCAGGACTCACCTAGACTATGCAGTTCAGTTTTGGTCTCCATATTAAAAGGATGGATATAGTGTTTTTTAGAAAAAGTGCAGAGAAGGATGACCAAATATACAAGGGATGCATAACTTTAGTTATGAGAGGAGATTGAAGTTATTAAAATTACACTCACTCAAGAGACGCAGAGTTTAAGGGGCAATCTGATAGAAATTTTTTTAAATGGATAAAGGGATTTAATAAAGGAGAGGTAGGAAAAATTCTTACGGCTTTTAACCAGGGTAGAACAAGAAGTAAAAGGATTCAAGCTGGAAAAGCGGGAGATTTAGAAAGGAAATAGGGAAAAACTGGTTCACAAATAGGGTGGTGAATGAATGGAATGGTCTCAGTAGACAGGTAGTTAGTGCTGAGTCATTGGGGACCTTTAAAGAGGAGCTGGATAGGTTCATGGATGGGGATGAAAGGTGGAAAGTAAACTATCAGTGCCCACTTGGAAAGAGCGACCATGTACTTATTGAATTTGAAATAAATGATAGCAAAAAAGAGGGGAGAAGAGAAGAACACAAGAAAGGAAGATACAATTATGGAAAAGCAGACTTTTGTTGACGGATTAAGAACATTCTTCGGAGAGACATACTGGAATAATTTCCATGCAGCAAGGAGTACCCAGAAAAAATGGGATGAGTTCATCCGAATTTACACCGAAGGAATAAATAGTTATGTTCCAAGGATAGTTATCAGAGAAAAGAAAAAAAAATAATGGTTTAACAGAAAATGTGAATTAGCAAGACTAGAAAGAGAAAAAACATGGAATAGTTGGAGGAAAAAAGGTGCCAGCAACCTTTGGGAGAAGTATAAAACAACTAGAAATGAATATGTAAGAATCCGAAGAAAAGAAGAAAGTAACTACGAGAGGAATATAATAGAAAAATGTAAGAACGAACCGAAACTTTTCTATAGATATATTAATGGAAAAATTAAAAACAAGGAAGGAATAGATAAGCTGAAGGTAGAAGGCATAGTGTATGAAGATGCATTACAACAGGCTCAGGTGATGAATAAGTGCTTACAGACTGTATTTACAAGAGAAAGTGAATTTAAAACGAAAAATATAATAGCTAAAGAAAATATAATGGAAGACATAAAAGTAGATGTAATATAAGTAAAAAGGCTAATGGAAAGTCAAGATGTGAGAAAAGCCCCGGGTCCAGATGGAGTGTCGAACTGGATTATGAAAGAGTGCAGTAACCAACTAGCTGGAAAGTTACATAGTGTAATTGAGAGTTCACTCAAGGAGAGCAGAGTCCCGCTTGATTGGAAAAGAGCAAATATTGTGCCAATTCAGAAAGGAGGAGACAAAGAAGAACCACTAAATTACAGGCCAGTATCATTAACAAGTGTAGTGGCAAAAATGTGTGAAAAAATTGTGAAGGACAGATGGTTGAAATATTTGGAAGAGACAAACACACTCGCTGGTAGCCAGTTTGGATTTAGAGGAGGAATGTCATGTAAAACGAATTTATTAAGCTTTTACTCGAGAGTGATCGATGTGACACAGGAAAGAGAGGGGTGGGTCGATTGCATATACTTGGACCTAAAAAAGGCATTTGACAAGGTACCTCACAAGAGACTGCTCTGGAAGCTAGAACATGTAGGAGGATTGAAGGGTGGTTTGCTGAAGTGAATGGAGCAACAGAGAGATGAGAACAGTAATAAAAGATCAGAAGTCAGAATGGTGCAGTGTGATAAGTGGAGTTCCTCAAGGATCAGTATTGGCCTCAGTGATGTTCTTGGTCTATGTAAATGATATGACAGAGGGAGTGAACAGATATATGAGTTTATTCGCTGATGATGCTAAATTACTAAGAAAAGTAGAAAGTAAAGAGGACTGTGAGGATCTACAAAAGGATCTAGATAAGATTTTCAGATGGAGTCAACTATGGGAAATGGAGTTTAATGCTAAAAAGTGTAAAGTGATGGAAGTGGGCAGTAGCAAAAAGAGACAGAGAGGAAAGTATTAGATGGGAAATGAATGGATAATCAAAACAAAGGTCGAAAAAGATCTGGGAGTATGGATTACGGACAATTTGTCACCGGAGAAACATACAAACAAGATCACAGGAGATACATATCAGTTGCTGAGGAATATAAGAATGGCATTCAAATATCTGGATGAAGAGATGATTAAGAAATTGATAACATCTTTGATTCGACCAAGGTTGGAATTTGCGGCAGTGATTTGGTCACCACATAAAAAGAAGGATATAATATAGTTATGAATAACTACCACATGATTTTCATCCTTCCGGATGTAAATAGTCCGGCAGCTTAGTGAAATGATGGGGACATGCCGGATAAAAGCACCAAAATTTTTTCAGGCACTCTACAGGCTCCTAGCTATGATTTTGAGAGGGGAGACAAATGATCCCATCACTCAGATGGCTATAAGGAACGCTTCTTTATTATTTTGACATTTCCGCATGTGGAAATTAGGGTAAATGGGTTTTTTTAAAGAATAGTCATAAGGATAATGTTTATTGGATGCAAGTTATCTTATTATTATTATTTAATAACTCCAGAACAAAATATTCCAATATGGCTGTCAAAAAAACATAAATTCAATATTTATTCGACTTTAAACTCCCCTGCGGACATCGCGAAATGCCATGTAGTTTATTAGCAGAACACGAATTAAAACATACTCCTTGCAATTCAAAAATGACAGTGGTTAATCTACTGACGGTGCATTATGAAAAAAAGTATTCATTAAGCTCATTATACAACAATCATGTTCTTCCTGTACAGCTGCAGGAATGCCATGTCTTTTTAAGCACCAGTATCACAATGCAGGTATGATTCATAATTGTAATTATGTGTCTACTTCTCACATTTGCAGCTGCACAGTTCGGTGCATTTCCAGCTGGCTTTCTTGCATGAACATCTCCCGCCACAACCTGCAGCACTTTTGCAGGCACACTTCACAAGTTCACTTACAGCCTTTGCTGCCGCAGGCTGCGAGCTCCAGACAGGAACCAAGGACTTTGTTTCTGCATCCAGTGTCCAACCGCAGCCTTCAGCAGTTGGTGTCTGTTGTTGGGCCTGGTGACAGGTTGTCCAGATGCCAGCCTGGTACCATGCACGCTTGGTGTGCTGCAGCAGGGCCTGTTGAGTTGGGGAATGTTCTCCATCGTTCTGTTTTTCTGGCAGAACAGTTCCTTTCTTGCTTCATTCACCGACACCAGAGGGCTGGTCTTGTCATATATAACGACTGTGAAACGTTCCAGCATCTGGAACTCCTGGCAATCCACGGTGATTTGTGCATGTGGATGTTCTACGATGAAGTTGAAGGCATCTGTGACTTCGGTATAGGCACCCCATGCTTCCCAAACCGACTTTTTCCCCTTTCCAAAGAAAGAAGAAGTCGTATCACACCCTGTGAAGCTGTGGAACACTGGTAGCGCTGTGGACTTCTCTTTGCCCAGAGTACTACAGATGGCATTGATGTGTAGGAAAAGGAAGTTCTTGCCACTGCCGAAGGCGACCCAGATGTCAGCCGATGGATACTTGCTGGCTAGAAAGTGATACTTCCCGATGAGGATGACAAGAACGTCAGTATCCACGGTGCGTACCAAGCATGTGGTGCATCCACTCTCTAGGGCATCTTGTAGATGGACCACAATTCTTGTGTCTGCCTCTTCGTGGTCACATGGCGGCATCGAGTGGTCAGTGCCACTGCAGACTACAGAGGCTCCAGATGTTGCAAAGACCTGCTTTCCGTCTGGGAAGGTAGTGGATACAATCTTCTCTGATAGGAACTGGAAGAGTTCTACCTTGTTTGTGGGGTCACGCAGGAAATCGGGCCAATTGCCTGGGACCTTGGTCTGGCCTGCCACCTTCCTTCGTACACCTTTCCCCCGTTTCTCTCTGGTTGATTCTTTGATACTGTTGTCCAGGTACCTGTCCCATACCACATCTACTCTCATAGAGGTTTCCAGTTGCCTCATGATGTGGGGAACAAACACTCCACTTGCATAATCGTCAAATGTAGTAAAATGTAAGTAATTCATGGTCATACATGTAAGCCTAAATTCCATTGTAATAGAACGGTTGTCCTGGTAAAATTTGAAAAGTGTGATCTTGAAGTATAAGAAGGGATGAAAAAAATAACAAACTAGTGGATGTATTGCATATACGGAATATTTCTTTTGCCATTAAAGGCGAATCTTGATTTCATCAAGATTTTTCTAAGTGAAAATTAGCCGTTATCACAAAAATGGTTCATAGAGGCTTCTGAGTAATTGGATCGTTTGTCTCCCCTCTCAAAATCATAGCTAGGACCCTGTAGAATGCCTGAACAAAATTTGGTGCTTTTATCCGGCATGTCCCCATCCTCTTGAAATCTGGTCCTTAGCGGCCGGACTATAAGGAAGATTGAGAGAATACAAAGAGCAGCCACAAAAATGGCTCCAAGCCTGAGAGATTTAACATATGAGGAAAGACTTTCAAGACTAAAACTCCCAACTCTTGAGAAAAGAAGAGAAAGGGAAGATTTTATAGCAGTGTATAGAGCATCAATGGGTCTGGAAAAAATTGATAGAGAAGATCTGTTTGTGTGGGACGATAGAAGTGCAAGAGGTCATGAGAAGAAATTGAAAAGGACAACATGCAAGAGGGACATAAAAAAATACAGCTTCCCGTATAGAAGCATAGAAGCCTGGAACAACCTTGATGATGCAAAAATTATTAATGCAAGAAGTATTCAGGACTTCAAAGGCAAACAGGATAATAGTAGATTTGGAGACGGGACAGTACGAGCATAGCTCTTTTCCTGTATGTTACAACTAGGTAAATACAACTAGGTAAATACACACACACGATCGATGTGACACAGGAAAGAGAGGGGTGGGTCGATTGCATATACCTGGACCTAAAGAAGGCATTTGACAAGGTACCTCACAAGAGACTGCTCTGGAAGCTAGAACATGTAGGAGGATTGAAGGGTGGTTTGCTGAAGTGGATGGAAGACTTTTTGAGCAACAGAGAGATGAGAACAGTAATAAAAGATCAGAAGTCAGAATGGTGCAGTGTGATAAGTGGAGTTCCTCAAGGATCAGTATTGGCACCAGTGATGTTCTTGGTCTATGTAAATGATATGACAGAGGGAGTGAACAGTTATATGAGCTTATTCGCTGATGATGCTAAATTACTAAGAAAAGTAGAAAGTAAAGAGGACTGTGAGCATTTACAAAAGGATCTAGATATGATTTTCAGATGGAGTCAATTATGGGTAATGGAGTTTTATGCTAAAAAGTGTAAAGTGATGGAAATGGGCAGTAGCAAAAAGAGACAGAGAGGAAAGTATTCAATGGGAAATGAATGGATAATTATCAAAACAAAGGTTGAAAAAGATCTGGGAGTATGGATTGCGGATAATTTGTCACCTGAGAAGCATATAAACAAGATCACAGGAGATACATATCAGTTGCTGAGGAATATAAGAATGGCATTCAAATATCTGGATGAAGAGATAATTAAGAAATTGATAACATCTTTGATTCAACTAAGGTTGGAATATGCGGCAGTGATTTGGTCACCACATAAAATTAAGGATACAAGGAAGATTGAGAGAATACAAAGAGCAGCCACAAAAATGGCTCCAAGCCTGAGAGATTTACCATATGAGGAAAGACTTTCAAGACTGAAACTCCTGAGAAAAGAAGAGAAAGGGGAGATTTTATAGCAGTGTATAGAGCATCAATGGGTCTGGAAAAAATTGATAGAGAAGATCTGTTTGTGTGGGACGATAGAAGTACAAGAGGTCATGAGAAGAAATTGAAAAGGGCAACATGCAAGAGGGACATAAAAATTATAGCTTCCCGTATAGAAGCATAGAAGCCTGGAATAACCTTGATGCAAAAATGATTAATGCAAGAAGTATTCATGACTTCAAAGGCAAGCTGGATAATAGTAGATTTGGAGATGGGACAATACGAGCATAGCTCTTTTCCTGTATGTTACAACTAGGTAAATACACACACACTGTCTGTCTTCGCTCCCCGAGCGGAGCGAAGACAGACGGGCGGTCTTCTTAAAACCCGAACCCTTGTCCACCCAGCAGTGAATGGGTACCGGGTGTTAGCCGGGGGTTTGTGACCCGCCTCCCGGGGTGGTGGCTTCGGCCAACACTAAGCACTAAGGATGAATGATCAAATAAATGTTGATATGGAGACGGGGCCATACGAGCGTTGCTCAGGCCCTGTAAAAATACAACTAGGTGAACTAGATGAATACACACACACACCAATAAGATGTCAATATGCTTAGCTATCACCATTTTTTTTTTTTTTTTTCTTTATGCTAAAGGAAATTATGTTTCTGTTATCGTATTTTTGTATGGAGATGGGCCCCCCGTGGCATTTTCCCTGTCATATAAATCTGGTACTGCAATCTTTACCTTATAATAAAGGTGTCACCAAGAAATTGGTCGAATTATTTATCCTGAGAAAATGAAAATCCATCATGAAAAAATCTGGAAAAAATCAGGGTATTTTGTTTTAATGAAAGAGTGAGAACCCTGTCCAGGTACAAATACTATATATTCCTACCTTTCCATCCACCTATTGTCATATATGCCTCTGTTTTTCCCCCATTCATATAATTTCTTGATTTTCACATAAGAGTCCAGACTCCCTCCCCAAATAAAATTCTTCCTCTTAACTTTTTATATATTTACTCTTTGCATCTTGTTATTCTTTTGTTTTTTGGTTGCAAGAACTACCACGTGTAGGTCTCATGGTCTCTTGTAGCTTCCTTATTTATAATGTTCTTTCAGTTGTTTCTTTCACTCTTCATTCAAGCTTACCATTATTTTATGCTTATAATTCTATATTTTTTGTTGCATTAACCCTGGCCCTTGCTTCTCTGCAGCATGGTTTATTTCCGAAGGTGTTTTATAATAATCCATTTTGTGTATCTCATCTGCCTCATCATCTTAATTACTTGCTAGTTATTCCACTTTTCTTTTTTTCTTTTTCTTTTTATATATATATATTGCTTTTCCGTAACATTTTTCACATGGTGTTGTTTACTATTCACACATGCATACCTGTTCCATCATATAAATTTGTTATAATTTTCCAAACCACTTTGCATAGGTCTGATCTTCTCATGCATTGACTATATGCCTCTTATTGAGATATTTCACACACACATTACTTCTAAACAAAGTGGAATCAAAGTATGTGTGTCATTATTTGACGGACATTTTTTTTTCTCCCGCTCCCTGTCAACTTTTGTTGTAAAAATTAAATGAAATTGAATACAATACCAAGTATTTGAAATGTTCTATAATTTTCTTCAGGGTTGTTTACCATGAGCTAGTCCAGACGACCAAGGAATATATGAGGGAAGTGACAACCATTGATCCCAAGTGGCTGGTGGAATTTGCACCATCTTTCTTCAAACTGGGTGATCCAACTAAGCTCAGCAAGTACAAGAAGAACCAGAGGCTGGAACCACTTTATAATAAATATGAAGAACCCAATGCCTGGCGGATATCTCGTGTGAGGAGGAGGAGAAACTAAGAACTTCAAATGCTCATATGTTTTTATATTCCATATACCACCCTAAGGTACCTTCCTAGTTTCCTAATTTCATCAACTTTTTAGAAATGAAAAGCTACATATTTTTAGTCAATACCTTATGTATTATCTTATTGCTTAATAAACAGTTTTTGCTTTATGTTATGTTTAATTTCCTAAAAATAATATCATGGAGTTTACATGGGCATCAATGTCTCGTTTATGAAAACCATTGATGTATATGTGAGCTAAACAGTAAATGTTTAATGCATTTCAGTACTTCTGTGTACAGCCAAATTTTGAAGTGTCTTGACAGTAGCTTTCTTGATTTATACTAACTAATTAAAGCTACCCGTAATAGTATGATGCTCATTTACTGCACAACATTGACATGCATATAAGTCAACAACTTAATTAGATATAGAAATTTTTTGTACACAATATTTCATTCGGATCGATTAGCAGGGTGAATCCTATATAGAAATTTCCAGTAGATTAGTCTCTACAATTATATATTAAAACAAGCTGAACAATTAAGATACTGTATCATGGAAGTTGAATTATAGTACAGTCCATACATGTACTCTTTATCACTGTGAATTTTAGTTATTTGCTAAATTATGACACCTTCACAATTTCTGCTGGAAACCAGATGACAGATTGTACAAACAATTAATCATCAATCAATCAGAAGACAGTATATGCCCATCATAGGAAAAAAAAGTAGGCCTTGCCAGTACATGCATGGACAAGCCATGGAAATAAGATCACAACCCCCACCTCAACAAAAAAAATGTTTGGGGTGGAGAGGGAATTGAGATTGGAAACAATTTATTGGAATGACGGGGTTTCCGTATGAAATATGAAAGGATTGTTTAATAACAAAAAAATCCATCCATCAATACCACTTCAGTTCATCATTTTCACGTAATACTACATATATTTGCGTCTTGGGGGTATTGCAAAGGCACAACACCGTGCACAGTAATGATATACGCATTTTGACCTCCCCCCCCCCCCCGTCCGCTTGGCGACGCCACCGATTCATAATCCAAAAAAGCGCGGCCCGAGTGACACCTCTTGGGGAAGTTCTCTAGTAATACTCACGACACAATTCCCCGACAGCAAAGGCATGCGCTGCATGTAAAAGCATGGAAAACACTGGGGTAACACTTCCGTCAAGGCTTCGAATACCTTTCCGGGGCTACCAAAAGTCCACACCCAGCAACAGACATGTTCTCTTCCTCACTCCCTAGACTAGGGCTTTCTCTCTCTCTCTCTCTCTCGCTCTCGCTCTCGCTCTCTCTCTCTCTCTCTCTCTCTCTCTCTCTCTCTCTCTCTCTCTCTCTCTCTCTCTCTCTCTCTCGCGTGTTCACAATTATGAACATAAGAAAATAAGGAAGCTAGTACAAGAGGCCGTGAGACCTACACGTGGTAGTTCCTGTTACTTAACACTACCTACATCCACCTTTCATCCCCATCCATGAATTTATCCAACTTCTTTTTAAAGCTCCCTATTGACTCCGCACTGACCACCTGCCGACTGAGTCCATTTCAATCATTTACCACCCTATTTGTGAACCAGTTTTTCCCTATTTCTTTTATAAATCTACGCTTTTACAGTTTAAATCCGTTACTTCTTGTTCTACCCTGATTACTAGCCGTAAGAACTTTTCCTACATCTCCTTTATTGTATCCCTTTAACCACTTAAAAACTTCTATCAGATCGCCGCCTCTTGAGTGAGTGTAAATTTGATAGTTTCAATCTCTTCTCACAACTAAAGTTACGCATCCCCTGTATCATTTTGCTCATCCCTCTCTGCACTGATTCTAACAAGGCTATATCCATCCAGTAATACAGAGACCAAAACTGTACCGCATAGTCTAGGTGAGGTCTGACTAGAGCCAAATAAAGCTTTAGAAAACCTCAACCATTCTACTTTTAACACTCCTGGTAATGAATCCTAACACCCTATAAGCTCGATTTCTAGCCTCAATACATTGATTCCTAGAACGGAGGTCTAGCTTACCCGCACTCCCAGATCTTTCTCACCTTCTGATCTTTTCAACGATACATTGCGTATAGTGTATCTATTACCAGGATTTGTTCTACCAACATTCATTACGCTACACTTATCAATATTAAATTCCATCTGCCACCTGACTACCCACTCATTTAATTTATCTAAATCTCCTTGCAATATGTTTACATTAGACTGTGATCTAATAATCCTACCTAACTTAGTATCATCAGCAAACTTGCTGATATCACTGCTAATCCCTCTTTCTAAGTCGTTGATGTAAAAAAAAAATAGTAATTGACCCAAAACAGAACCTTGTGGCACCCCACTTGTTACCTGCCCCCATTCAGATTTAGAACCATGGATTAATTGTAACCTTTTGTTGCCTATCACTTAGCCAAAATCTAATCCAACGAAGAACCTTCCCATTTATTCCATGAGCCTTAACCTAATTTAAGAGTCTCGTGTGGTACCTTGTCGAATGCCTTACTAAAGTTCAGGTATACTATATCATAATCCTCATCATTATCTGCTATCTCATAAGCTTTCATATAAAAATTCAATAAATTAGTAAGACATGATCTACCCTTGGTGAACCCATGTTGTGAATCATTCACCAAACTATGCTTTTCTAAATGCTTTCTAATGTTTTTTTGCAATAACAGATTCCAATAGTTTACCTACCACTGACGTCAGGCTAACGGGTCGATAATATGACATTAATCCTCTATCTCCCTTCTTAAATATGGGAAATACATCTCCTTTCCTCCACATTAACAGCACCTCCCCTGTATTAACCAATTTCCTAAAAATATGCACTAACGACTCACTGACAACCTCTTTGGATTCTATGAATACCCTGGGATAAACTTCCTTTGGGTCTGGTGACTTAAAATTCTTTCTTCTATCTATACCCTCTTCTACCATTTCCTAATATATATAGTTATCACAGTATCTTTGAGTTTCTCATCATCCTATTTTCTAAACAGCTGTTCAATATCAGGTACCATCTGCATATCCTCCTAAGTAAAATCACTTAAGAAATAATCATTTAAAATTCTATACATATCCTCATCAGAACTTACAATCTCTCCCTGCTCTATATTTAACGGTCCCAATTCCCTAGTCTTTGTCTTATAGACCTGAAAAAATTCCTTAGGGTTGGTCTTTGCCTGGACAGCAACCTTAATCTCATAATTGTTCTTTGCTGATCTTGTTAACTTTTTCACTGTCCTTGTCATTATACATTACATTATACTGATCTCTGTTCACCTACCCTGCCTTGACCATTTTGTACATATTTCTTTTTACTCCTATGTTATGTTTTAAACTTGCAGTCATACATTTGGGGTCGTTTTTCCCTGATCTTATCGCCCTGACCTGCAATTAAAAACCCTTATCCTGACCTGCAATTAAATTGCTGACAAAGATAGTATAATCTTTGTCAGCACTGACCTCACCGACTCCCCCCTCCGCCCCGAGCACAGATCTCATCTTACACTCCCTCTTACCCCAGTTAACCCCTCCAGGTGTCTTCTTAATCCTACATATTTAGCCTTTCTGAAGTCAGGTAGCCTACTCTATGCTTATTAACACTTCTAGATCCTACTTCCTATTTTAAGCAAAACCTTATTTCACAATGATCGCTATTACCGTAAATGGCGACGTACAAGTCGACTCTTTGAGCCTGAAAAAATCTCCAAAACTAGGGGTCGACTTATACGGCGTGTGGATAAAATGCAAACCTTTACCACCGAGTGGCAAACAAGTGGATCAGCACTACTAACAATCGATGTATACCACGTACCGTAACTCCAGCAGGTTACCACAAATATTTCCAACTAAAGCTTGTGTTCGGTGAACTTACTTAACATATTTAACACACAGATTTATATATAAATAAAAAATAATAATAAGAATTCAGTTTATATCAACACAAAACCACAGATTGTTTCCAACAGCTGATACACAGATTGTAAACACTGACCGGAATGCCACTGAACCCAAGCGGCCAGTCAGACAACTATAATATGCGCCACTTTCAGAGCAGTCCAATGCAAATGGCGGAGGACACCGGTAAGTGCAGTCCAGTCATACTACCGTGTTTTACTATAATATACAGTATGTAGCGGTACTATCAGGGGACTATGGTGCTTTTCAAGTGAAAACAAGAGGCGAACCAATAGTAAAGATTCATATCTTCATATAAGTGGTGTGGTGTCATGTGTTTTTGCGACAGGTTACCGTATACCGTACTGTAGCCTATCCACATTTAAGTTTTGGCCTACCAGTAGCCTACTGTGTTTTTTGGGCTGACTTATACGGCAAGTATAGGCCTAACCCATAATCTTGAGCTAATAATCTTGAGGTCGACTTGTACGCCGCCATTTACGGTACCTAACTGACCTCCAACTTCCACCTCCGTAACTAAAGGCCCGTTCACATCTCTACGACTTGCGTCGGCGACCGGTCACGACTTGCTGAGTCATCCAGTCGGAGCCGACTGCAGCCAATTTTGGGGGGGCTGAAGCTCCAAAATTGGCGTGGTTGGCTCGGGTTGCCGTAGTTAGGCGACTAAATGGCAACGAGTCCGTGATTGTCGCCGATAGTCGCGGACAGTCGCAGACTAAAATAAATTTAACCACCAATAACATTGGGTTGCTGTCATCGCAGCACGACGGCAACCGTCATGCGGCGACCGTTCCCAGCCGTGCTGCGACTGACACCGGATATGGCAAGCCCCTCCACCAACCGTAGTCGGTGCGGTTAGCCAACGGTTTGCCATAGTTAGGCGACTAGTCTGCAATTGTCGACGATAGTTGCAAACTATAGGAGTATTTGAAAATTTAAAGGTCAACTTTGAGGCGACATTTGCCGACAGTTGCAGCACGATGCAAACCCACGGTTGCCGTATTGCTGCAACTGTTCCCAGCCGTGCTGCGACTGACGCCGAATCATTGAAGATGTGGGCAGCGCTCTGGCCCATCCCCCAAACCACTTTTCAACCTTCGCTTGTGTAGTGAACCACGCCACCGATGTCGGTCACACTGTTGTCCACACACTTGCCCACCTTGTCTAGGCCAAAAATACTTATGTGCCTCCAAATATTATTAATTGAACACAATAACTACGACAATGTGATAACAATCGCCAAGGCACTAAAGACACTAAAGCCGCATTAACTTTCAGTTTCCTCCTCACACAAACAGTACTGAATTAATTTACCAAATTTTGCAAATCCTTTTCACTCTCTGCTAGTACAGTAGTACAGTGTCAACTGCAAACTTTATAGTATTGAGCTTCCCTTTTGTATTATCTACACTCATCTCTACACCAACATTACCAACCTTTGCTTTCATTTATCTGATTACTCCATTCATAAACAAGTTGCATAACCAAGGTGACATTACGCATCCTTGCCTCACGGTACCTGGTACTCTCGTCCCCCGAAATTCTCGTCCCGACACAAATTGGGAACTCTCGCCAACGGTAATGGTTAGGTTAGGTTACCGTTAGGTTAGGTAAAGGTCAGGTTAGGTTAGGTTAGGTATACATAATCACAGGTAAAAGCTGGGGACGAGAGTACCATAAACCTGCCTCACAAACCCTTTTTATTTTGCAGCATTCACTCATCTCTCCTTTAACTTTGACACATGCACTCGCATCTCTGTAGATTGCTTTCACTACATCCAACAACTTTCCACCCACTCCTTAACCCCTCAATATATCCCACATTCCCCCCCAGTCTACTCTGTCACAGTGTCACATGCCGTCTCTAAATCCGTATATCTTCATTGTCTTTTGCTATCCTTTTCTTATTATCATTCTCATTAATCAACGATCTGATCTACACAACCTTTCTCAGTTCTAAATCTGCCTTGCTCCTCACTATCCTTGCCATTTGTGATTTCTTGTATTCTTCCAATTAAGATTTTACCATACAGTTTGCCTCATCACTGTGGAGTACATGATAACTCAATGAAGCTAAATATAAGCCAACCTGATAACAATATTGACAATCTAGCAAATCAGAGCCCTGGACTTTGTCACGAAATCTACTGTGACCAACCATGGATAGAGACAGAACTCCTCCTCCAGTTCATAACCAGATACCACAAAGGAAATAAATTCAATATGACATGGATCATGCAAACCCATTAGAAAAATTAAGATTCACTAAGACCAGAGCTGGGCACTAAATACATTGAATGTATTTAGATACTAAATACATGGGAGAAATGTATTTAAATACTAAATACTAAATACATTTTACGAATGTATTTAAATACTAAATAATAAATACATCATTTGTATTTAAATACATTTGTAAATACATTTTAAATACACACAAATTTTAACATGTCCGAAAAAAAATGGATTTCCTTAGGATTTCCTTAGATTTTGGGTTTCCTTAGAAATTTCCTTCTCAGGCCTAAATTTCCTTAAAATAAGGAAATTTCCTTTAAAATGGAAACACTGGTTCATTGTAACATCAGGGTTGCCAGATAGTTGGGCGGGTTTATGGCCAAATTAACCCTTTCACGTCACCATTGACATTCACTTTTTGTTGTCCCGCGTAAACCCATTGTCAACCGAAATGTCACGCGCGGGAAAACAGTTGTACTTCCACTGCGTCTAGAAACTAAACAATCAAAGGTATCGAGTTCAATTATGTTTCGTTTTTAAGCTAAGATCATTTCCTATATCATACAATGTTAAAAAAAAATACGCTAGCGTGAAAATAACTTACAAAACCTCGAGTTAGAAGTGAAAAAAATAAATAAATAACACCTTGCGGCAAAAAATAATATGCCAAAAATCAACTTATCATCATAGAAGATTTTTCTACATTCCATGACATAGCTGAATAAATTTCCTTTCCAATGAAGTATAATATATTGTAATTCGCTCAAAAATAAAGCCATACAACGAAGTGAAAGGCAGCGTAAAGGTTTTTTTTTTAATAAATATATTGTATAATATAATATTATACAATATTATATTATACAAAATATATTTTAATATAATATATTGTAATTCGCTCCAACGGTCAAGTGAATCTCATGTCAACCGCGTGCTTTTTAAGATTTTTAATAAATATTTTAAAATATTATTTTTGGATGACGCTCAAAGACGTCATTTGTACGTACAGTAAAAGCCTTGTAACTCGGCACTGTATAACTCGGAATTTGATATAACTCGGCATGGCAAAGACAAGGTTGTTTTTTTTTCTCTCTTTTCTTAATTTTTTTTTTTTTTTTTTTTTTTTTTTTTACACCTATGCCTATAGCGCGTGTAGGCAGTGAGCTCCAGGGGGTGGGATGGTAGGCCCTGGAGGCTCACTCGAGGGCTGTGATGATTGGCCCTCGCCCGTGGTGGCGCAGGCAGGATTGTTATAGTGACGCCTGTGATTAGAGGCTCATGCCACCCTCCCTGTGTCCTCCCATGCACTCGCAGTCGAAGGTAGAGTTAATGGACAGGGCATAGTGTTGCAGTAACTAAGTGCTCAAGTGATGTAAAATAAAGTTGTACAGGTACAGTACTGTATACAATACAGTACTTACAGAGTTGTGATTATAAAGTGATTAAAGTGATACCAGTGTTAAAATGCGACTGAGTCCGCCTAACATCTTCTACATGTTACAACAAGGCTTCCCTCTCCTTGGATTACATGCCTGCTGCTACCCGTTCATTGGTAAGTGTAGTTTTTATGCTTTTACTGTACTGTATTTATTTTTTTTTATTTTTTTTATTTTTTTTACCCATATCAAAGGAGGACATTGCATAACTCGGCACATTCAATAACTCGGCAAGGGCCAGAGCCCCTATCGTGCCGAGTTATAAGGCATTTACTGTATGGCCTACACGTACCGGATGACGCTCAAAGATGTCATTTGTACGTGAAAGGGTTAACTGATAAAAAAGTACGTATTTACATTTTTATATTATATGTATTTAAATACATGTACAATGTATTTAAATACTCATAAAAGTATTTAAATACTGTATTTAAATACATGACAACCAATGAATTTATAAATACATTTCTAAATACACAAATGCATTTAAATAGTACGTATTTAAATACAAATGTATTTAAATACTGCCCAGCTCTGACTAAGACAAGAAAGAAGAAAAATAGGGAAAGATTAGTTTTAATGACCCTCTCCATTTTCAGATGAACCTATATTTTTCTGGTTTATTTTAATGTGCTTTGAAAGAATCTGACCTGTGTTTTTCTTGGTAATCAATATATTTTGTTTTACCGTCTTGACCCCACCTGTGAAAAACTAGTGATATTCTACTAGTGATTTCCAAGAAAAACAAACCAGATTATTCCAAAACACATCAACATCTACCCAAAAAATATAGGTTACGAATAAAACTAAACTAAACCTAACCTAAACTAGTTACTGTCCGTGAGGCAGGCCTGGGAGAAGTGTCCGGCCCGCTGCGCTGATGGCAGCGGCGGAGTTTCATCAATTTATTCTCCCCAGATAATTCTTGCCTGTGATTTTGACCGAAGTAACAGTTTTCCAAGAGGTTTGAAGGTTAGTAGAAAACATACATGACAAAAGGTTAGTCCTTCATAAAGTAGTTCAACGAGATAAGGCTGCGTCACTGAAATTAATCTTAACCGAAAAATGTTATGCCCTGAAACTTACCCAAAGACATTTCTTCTGTAAAACTAACTCAACCTACATAAACCTAATAAAGAGTATAAGTTAATAATTAAACCATCATTATTGTATGTGGGGTACCTGAACTGATCATTCATACTGCATGCAATACCTACATCTGAACTGTTCACCGCACAAGTGGCACATGCCAAAACTACAGTGACATAAGTGCTTCACGGAGACTCCTCATTTTTTTACTGCCTTCATGCATCTACTTCAACACCTTTACCCGCAAATTTTAACATATCAGTACCTAAATTGTGGAATACATATAAATATATACATACATACCTAGGTCTATACCTATTCAAACTTGTATGACTAATGGTTAGTAAACTGGGAAACTCATTTTAACTTCAATTTTCTCTTATTGCATTGGAATTTCGTCAAGTAACACTTAAACAATGATGTATACCTTACTACTGATTCAGAGGAAAGACAGCAAAAGGAACTCAATTAATAAGGTACATTAATTTTTTTTTATTTTCTATTTTTTTTTTTATGTTGAAGCCTATAGTGACTGTAGGCTTATGGAGAGTCGTGATGTAGGTTGATCTCACCCATTAGTGGCGCAGGCTGGATTTTTATAGTGACACCTGTGGTCTTAGGTGAAGCTAGATCCCGTTTTCTGTGATGTTCGGATCTTCAGTCAGGCTCATGCAGCCCCTAGAGTTTCTCCGTCACACTCGCAATCGGGGACCAGGTAATTGCTACATGCGGGTTTCTTTCAGCCACTCAACGATGGATTTGACAGTTGCTCCTTGGTGGGACTTGAACTCGGGACCTTCTTCTCCCCTACCAGGCTTTTGAAAGAGTTGCCCCCGGCAGGATTCAAACTCGGGACATTGAGTTCACCACTCCAAGACGCTAACCACTCAGCCACCGCCTCCCCAAATACTAACATAACCATAAAAATGTGCACCCTACGAAGAAAAGACTATGACGATAGAAGAATTTAGATTTGTTTTGAGCGAAAAATACATTCCAGGTGCTACAGCATATTATCGTGCTCTGTTATCGCTGACAACATTAGAGAAAACCTGAGGTGATGGCAGATGTGCAGAGGCTTCTAAACCAGGAAAACAGAGTCACAGCAGAGCCTCGTAAAGAGGTAAGCAAGTGCTAGGGAGTACCCTACCACTCACTCAGGTCTTCTGTAGTGTTATCAGCAAGAACAGAGCATGGTAATAAAGCACCTGGAATATCAATATCGCGGCAAACAACTCTAAATTCTTTTATCGTCGTATTCTTCCCTTCGTAGGTTCGTAGGTCACCCGCAGCGACCCCGACTTATACCCACAATGCACCGCAGTAAACACACTGTGACATAGTTATGTCTGGGACCCATTGTCTAGTGGCTGTGTAGCGGGACGGGGAGGGATGCCGGGAGATTCTGTCTTCTTTTCAAGGTAGTTTGACATACCTTGGAGCAGTTCTGCACTGCTCCCCGGCAAAACCTTCTGATATTCATGCAGGACAGAGGACAGTGGAGCTCCTGCTTTTACAGCAAAAGATGATGAATGTGCATTTCATTTACAAATGAAAAGCCAGTATTATTATTATTTTTCCTTTTTTATCCGAGATACTGCCGCGTTATTATTATGATAATCTAATTTATTCATGATATTTTCGGGAGGATGGGCTACTGAAATGCTTTGTTCTGGCCTCTTACTTGTAAAATTATTGTTTTTTTGTACTCTAAAGCAAGTTATATTGTGAACTGAATTGCTATTGAATGAATTTGTGTCATTGTACAGTATTGTAATGATAGGTTAGTTAAGCATAATATGATGTCTGTTACAGTTAATACTTGTCTACATAGTAGGAATATAAGGATCTGCAACTATTCGGGCTCCAGCTTAATTATTACCAGTATCTTTTCCTTTATCCCTTTCGCTTGTAAACTTTGAACCTCTTTTCATGGTTGTTTTCCCTAGTTTCCTATAACAAGCTCTTCATAGAGAGAAGTATCTAGAGTTCTAGATCCTTTTTAAACAAATTGGTATTCCTTCCTGGAACCCCCTACTATCTTTTTCAGGAACTAGCATCCTGAGTGGGTATTTTGTTTTCTTACAAGCCTACCTATGATCAGAATACTATCACGGGTGAGACAATTTAATAGAATGAGGAACAACAGGGTCAGGGAGATGTGTGAAAACTGACACACACACAAACACACAGAAATTACCTACCATCAAGAGAAGAAAAAGAGGCTGGATTTTCAAAGGGACACAAGGAAACGTGTAGAAAAAGAATGCTCGTTGAATAACACAAGTATGCACAGCTTTATCCAAAGAAGATTAGATGTATGGAATGTATTGAAAGAATTTATAATTGCAAGAAAGGTGCAACAAATTCAGATAAGTAATAATAATACAGAATCGGAGAAAGGACATAAAAAGACTTAATTAGAGAGAACTGCAACTCCGAAATGCCAGTGGTCGCTGGTAGTTTTAACTCACAATTTGGTGAAAAGTTGGTCAACTTGAAAGAAAAATATGGGCTTATTCCACTGTACTTAAAACACACAAGTATAATATTAAGAACGATTTTCTTCTATATGTATATTGTATAGAAGCCTGATTCTGTAAAACATTGTATATAACCAAATAACCAAGTAGGTTATATATAGTTGAGGAGGCGAGGTAAATGCTACTCTATGATATTATATAGTCAATAACGAATGTTTAGAAGTTATCTATACCTAGGCAGTCATAATTTCCTGTTATTATTGTGTATCAATCAGATAGAAAGCCTAGAAGTGCAATGAGTCGACGCGTGAAGTGGCAATGTTTTGATTCAATCTCCCCGCCACAATCTCCCCGCCCACCACTCCCCGCCGCGGCACGTCGCCTCCACAATTATAACCTACATTGTCGCAGCAACAAGCCGATTTCGGCATTCTTTATTCTTCGTTTTTCCAAGGCATTGCTTATTGTATTTTGACAAGCGTTTGCTAGACGCAGCAGTACTGTCTTAGAAAACAGTGTGAACATCGCCCAAATTTTACATGCCACAATATACATGTAAAAAATCTATTAAGCTTTGCTACTCGAGGCGAGTAATTTGCATTAAATTGGTATTATAGAACGTTCCATCGTAATGCATGTCATCCATATAATTAGTAGAACAACAGAAGAACTATATTTTTTGGTATTCAGATGCGGTGCATCAATATTTATCGCGAAATTAATTTATGAAAAATATTAGTCGCGGAGCCAAAACACAGTAGACCAACCTTTGAGTTAAAACTGCCAGCGACCACTGGCATTTCTCGAGTTGCAGTTCTCTCTAATTGAGTATACCTCAGGCTATCTATGCTATACTAGATAAATCGATACACAACCCCACACAGAGGATGGATGATCTATCATTAGAGAAGCATATAGATAAAGCATTTCCTTTTTGTTCGTATATTGCAGGATTGTGTACAAAAAAATAAAGATTTAGATAAAATAATATGCATTACCATATTATACCATAATATGCATATAATATGTATTATAAAAACATAAATAATGAAGGATGTCAGATTCACCAACAACTTCAAATATAGCTTCAGGTAAAGAAACTGCATAAAAAACATTAGCAAGTGGTGAATATGTAAAAATGTTATTTTTTTAAAATATATTCATGAAATACATGAAATTCTGAATAATTTACATAAGAAACTAGCTCACTAGCTAACTGAGCACGGCACAACAAGTGGATTTTAGGAACCCTCAATTCAGAACAAGCGCAATGCTTTCAGTAATGGTTATGTAGTGCTAGAAATACCTAGATGACTGATTTCCCAATGGATATCTGTTTGGTACAGTGGTACAGACTCCGACTGTGGTGAGTCAACTACATCAAGGAAAGGGAAGAGAATTAACCTGAGCTGGTGACACAGCTGTGTGTCTGTCGGCAAGATGAAAGAGAAATAGAGAAGTGTGGAAGGGCGAACTAGATGTCCGACAGACATATGAGAGAAGTGAGAATTTGTACAGTTTTACCTTTTTGCTCTTCAGCTAAAACTTTCAAGTCTCTCTCTCTCTCTGAGAGAGAGAGAGAGAGAGAGAGAGAGAGAGATATTCATGAACACGGTGTTACGTGTACAAACTCATTCGGATTGTCTTTCAGAGCTTCTTCTTTCTGTTTAACATAAGTTTTTCCAATATTTTTATGAGGTTAGACATTCGTTGATACGCTTCCAACTATCTCTATCCGTTGCCTCAACTTCTTCAATGCCCAATGCTGCCAGATCCTCTTCAACACACTGCCTCCATGTCTTCCTTGGACTGCCCGGTGGACAGCGACCTGGAATTTCCACTCTAACAGCTCTCTCCAATTCCTCACCACCTTCTCTCCTCTTCACGTGCCCAAACCAACTCCATCGCCTTACTCTCAGCACTGTACTCAGCTCTTTTAATCCACATTTTATTGCCACCTCTTCACTGGACACTTCATCTCTCCATGTGATCCCAGTCATATATCTCAACATTCTCCGATCACACCCAACCAACACATCCTCCAACTTCTTTGTCAAATCCCATGTCTCAGAACTGATCAGCACTGTCAGCAAAACTGATATTATACATGCTTCAAATACTTTTCCTCTGTTTTTCAGTGGAATATTCTTGTTTATCAGCAGTCCCACTATCTCTCTCCACTTCTTCCATGTAGTTGTTACTCATTTTCTTATTGCTCTCTCCACTCCACCCTCGCTATCTAACATGTCACCAAGATAGCAAAACTGTATAACTTCTTCTATTACATCACCATTCACTTCTATAGTTTCTACCTCTTCCTCTTCTGGCGGGCCCCCTCTGTTGATTATTCTTATACACACTGGACAGCAGAAATCTACCACTCCATTTAGGTTTCGTAGTCCCGAACATCTTTTATGGCACCACTTGTCACATTCCTTGCATCGAATAGAGTTTACTCCTACTCTACTACCGCACACTCCACAGGGAAACCTTCCCACTTGTATATTTTGTTCTATTTTCTTGCCTGTTACCATCATCTTCGTCTTGGACATAATCACCTTCAGACCTCTTCTCTCCATTGCTTGCTTCCAATCTATAAATCTCCTCTCAACTTCCTCCTTTGTCTCAGCTGTCAAGACTAAATCATCTGCATATAGCAGCTCCCATTGATCTCCTGTTCTGCATTCCTTTATGGCCTCTTCCATCACTACCACAAACAAAAGAGGACTGAGAACTGAGCCTTGATGCACACCCCCACACCTATCTCAAAAGCATCTGATGTTCCTCCAGCTTCTCTCACCTTTGATCTTGACCCTTCATACAGTGCTATTACCAATCTTACAAGCCTCTCTGGTACCTTTTGTCTTCGTAATGCCAATCCAATTGCTTTTCTTGGAATTCTGTCAAATGCCTTTTCCAGATCCACAAACACATGATACAGCATTTTCTTCTCCTTATATTTCTCCTGGAGATGTCTTTCATCTTTCATCATCTTTCCTCATTTCTTTCAGAGCCTAACCTAGCGGGGGGCTTGACCCACTGATAACCTAACCTAACCTAACCTAACCAAATCTAACCTAACCTAACCTCCTAGCGGGGGGGGGGGTTGGGGGGGTTCTCAACACTTCAGTCATCATTCTGTGAGGATCGTCAGGTTCACACGTCTCTGGACTCAGAAGAAATCCAATGAATTTTCCCTAAATCTAGAGATTTTTTTTAATTTCCATAACTCAAAAAGTATGTGGTTGCGACGCATATTTTGTACCCCAGCCATATATCCTGCATTCCCCCAGGTCCCCAAGCTTGTTTTGGGGGAGAGGGGGTAGTATGGGCAAACACTAGAATAATACCATAAGTTTTAAAGGTTACGCGGAAGTGCATTAATACTGTACAGTATACTAAACAAAAAATAATATAGAAAACGCATGTGGTAATGGCGGTAGTGACCGCGCAGTTATCGTCCATTATAACTGAAACACCAACCGAGAAGTCTTGCCGACATAAAAGTTTTCGGCGAGTTCCACTTGTAATAGGTGCAAATGAAAGAATAAAAGGTATTTCGTTATTGGACAAGTTTTTCGCTTGTCCCAAAATAATTTAAAACTACACTTCAATACAATACATGGACATTGGTTACGTAACATGTCAACCCCAGACTCCCCCAATCACTAAACTAACCCCCGATATTCGGTCCCTGAATTCACAAACACGGGTAAAAGCTGTTTAAATATATAGATTGGGTACTGTTATGTTAATAAATAAACTTGTAACTGTCGCTTAATAGGAACTCTCGCCGACGTAAAAAAATGGAACATTCTCCGACGGTGGCGAGCATTCCTTCCGTTCGGGGACTGTACCATTAAAGGCTAGCAAACGTGACCTAACTACCATTCAGGGGCAATGAGGGTCAAGCGTCCTGAGTGACCTAACCATAGTGCAAGGTCACTGAGGGGCAGGCATCAGAACAAAAGTTTCATTCTCAAAAACGTCCAAATTACGATATAGTGAAACAACATTAATCTAGCCGCGGGATGCCAGGCTCGCCTCGTCCCACAACAATTCTGCTCACAGGACTCTGCTAGTGGTCTAAAAAAACTGGTGCTGCCCAATAACGAACTAATACAACAAAAACACCGAAGGCAGTCCCTACACGGCTGAGGCGGCCTCCCACCAAGGCTTGTATCTCCTAAACATTTGTAAACACACGCCGCTGCCGACTACCAATAGGCTTATATTTCAATCCTTACCTCGGTGGTAACGTCTATTAGGCATAATAAATGACATTTTATTTATATATATGAGATACACCTTCTCTACACCTCCTCATCGAGGTGGTGTAAATCTACGCCATAATATTGGCCCTGTGACGTCACGGAAATGGAGTAAGTACGCTTGCTGGATCCAGCCAGGGAGGGTTGGCGCAGACTTGCACCGAGGGGTAAAGTCTGGCGTTGTGACGTCATCGATTTGGCGCAGATGTAGCTCCTGATCCAAGAAAGTTTTCGAAAGAGGAGTATCTCAGACTTACACTGACATACACCGGCGTATGTGTTTGCTGGATCTGGCCCCTGACCGGCACCGGCACGTCACCGGCCGCCCCCAGCATGTGTATTCACACTACACCGTCAGGTCTCCGGCAGTACGGTCGCCGTACACTTTTGTTCTTGTAAAGCCCGGTTCCCACCTTCCCGCTTGTACGGCCGCCATACAACAACAAAGACGTCACAATGACGTCACAACAAAGTCTACCGCACCGCCGTACCGCTGTACGGCCGCCGTACAAAGATTCACTAGATTCAAGTCATCTCTCCCGCTCGGCGGTGTCCGCTCGAGCGGAGTTGCCAACTGTGCCCAGTTACCACAAATACCACTCAAGCGGTGATGATGGTGACGTCATTGTTGAGCGGTGTTGTTGTAAGACGGCCGTACAAGCGGGCTGATGGGAACCGGCCTTTACAGGAAAGAACGCTTTCGCTATTGCTCACGTACTGATAGCTCGCTGATGCAACATTAACTATGTTACACGGTAACAGCGATGGAGTTGTGTTGAAACAGCTGTTTATATATTTATTTTTACATTTACATTAGATTTTATATTGTTTAATTTTGAATTCATTTGTCAAATGTTTCATGTAACCTAAATAATGTTACTTTATAATATCACACGATGCTGTATTGACTAAAGTAAATATAATATCAATTTCCTGATTGTTGTAATTCATTCCCTATTTCAGTCCAGATTATATCTTTCTTCCCATTGTTGCTGTAATCTCTGTGGGACATGTCGTAAAGACACTCATGGCTCTGCACGAGTGAAATTTATTTATCTTCATCCATAGTAGTGCACCATACGAGAGCAGGATGTCAACTGAGGCAACCGGTTTGTGCCGGTTTGTAACGGAACCATGTTCACACTATCCAACAGTGACCAACACAGACATGCTCCGGACCGCACCGTAACCTGCACGGACCAGCAAAACCTTCTCGCCGAGAATCCTGACCGGCAACTGCCGGTGACGGTCCGTGCTGGTCAGGTGCCGGTCCGCTCTAGTGTGAATACACCAATGGTTTATCATTGAAGAATATTTTTACGGTCCGGACCGGTACGTTACGTGCCGGTCACGTTACGTATAGTGTGAATCAGCCTTTAATCGGCGAAGGACGAGCGAGCCCGTAGAAACCCGCCGCACGTGCGCACGTGCGGCGGGTTTCGGGTGCGGCGTGCGGGTGCGGCGTGCGTGCGGCGGGAGAGTCACCCGGACTCTCGATAGCAAGGAAATTTGTCTGCTGTCATCTAAACTGCATTTACCTTTGCCTTTTTACGCTGAAACTGTAGGGATTGAATGGGACTATCAGATAGCGAAGACCGCTTGTCAATCGGAAGCGGGATTCCAAAGATATAAGCTTTTGAAAAGCGTAATGGTCGGCCGGGTCGGGTCGGGTCGGCCGCTTAACCCGGAAAAATCCGAGTGAGTGAGGATTCACGAGCGCTTCGCGCTCGCTCGTAACAATATTTAAATTTTCTGCTATTGTTTACCAGAAGGTGTCGTGACAATTCATCTATAACATAGACTTTTTACAAGACTTATCTTTCCTGTGATTGATGCAACGATCTCATGGCGGCGTGGTGATGGCACTGATGGGCGAGTTTGAATTTCACAAATCGTTCAAGTTGCCGCTTACTTTGATGCTTAGAATCTGTTCTGAGCAAATATACAAACACACAAACAAGTGTAACCCATATTGTGTGCAATAACTGTCAAGTGAACACTATATATCGTTTCAATACTGTTTGGCTATGTCGCCCTGACACCGTCCTGGTCATTCTAGCCCGACAAAGGCAATTCATATTAGATATGTATTGGCATGACACACAGTTGCCATCATCCCGCAGTTCCGTTATTTGCCGGCATCGTCCCGTAATGTCGATGTTTGCTGGGTGCAGTTATCGACACTTTTTCAGAAAAATTACTATCTGCAAACCCCCTTAAAATTTTAGTGACTCTTTGGTCATTTCCTTACAACATGTACTCACCCGGAACGTTTATAGACCTATCATGCAACTCTACTGCTAACCGACTGTGTAGACGAGCTTGAAATGTTTTATGCTCCTACTGCGCAAATCATCGAATCGTGCTTCTTAACAGGTACGTTAACACACATATCCATGGATGTGTTTGTTTATTTCAAGTCGGAATGAAATATCTACTGTTTTTAAAACTGATCGATAATCTACAAAAATAGGTCGCATACGAATTATATGGCAGCAGTTTGTCTTTCTGTGATGAGTGATGACCTATATGTGTACTATATCGGGGGTGTCCATAATTGTGTAAATTTGGAAGTTCTATAGTTATCGACAGTATTAACTTTAAAGGCATATTTTGAATAAAGTACATCCCAGCAAACACAAAGACGTAGGGCCTCCGGAGGCCCTCCGTATGTCTTACCGGCGGCCCAACGAAAGTGTACGACGTAGGGCCGTTGGGAATTTGCTCAGAAGCTCACCGGTGGGAGCGGCCCGCCGTAGAGCATATGACCATTTGCCGCTGTTATATTAACTGATTGAGGAATATTTATGGTTATACTTTCTAAATATATTGCAAATATAGGTCTGTTTTAAGGGGTGTTGCACAGCCCATTAGCCGATTAATAGACTAATGGGCTGTTTAACACTTAAAAACATTACTATATAATGCAATATGCTTAGAAAATTTAACCAGAAATATTCCTATGTCGTTATCCAGTAATACGATGAAAAGGAGATCATAATTGCTACGGACATTGTTTATTTCATAAGTACAAAAACATTTTCGTTATTGGGTTTACATGGTGTAGTACGTGGGACACTAAACAACCATGTAGAAGGATATTGGTTGCGGCGAACCACATAACAACATCCACCCACTTGTGCGTTTTCTCACTAACTGATTTCACTCACTGAGTCTGACAGCGCGGTCGAGGAATTCCTAAAAAAAACGTGTCGTCCTGCAATTATTTATATTATTCAGTCTATTTCGATATAATGAAGGAGCGAAAATATGTTATAACTAAGTTCTCTATGTTATCGACTGGTTAAGGATGACACTTTAAGGCCTTTTGTGGATTTTTAACCCTTTGTAATGGCTATCGTACGTCTGGCAGTTTAGTGCATTGATAGCTGGAAAATTATTTCAAATAATATTCTATTATAAATCATGATATTATCCATGTTAACTCCATCATCTACATATTCCTTATTAGGTGTATCATTGAGTATTGATATGTGTTGATAATATGTTGGAAATTATTGAAATAAGGAAAAATATGACCTTCTGTTACCCCGTAATCTTTGCTCCGTTAAATCAAATGTTATTTTTATATGTAACTACACACATAGGCTATCTAACTGATAACGTTTTTCCATGTAAACTCCTTCCTATGTTCGTATCTCATCTTTATTTCTATGTATCTCTGGGTGTTGCTTATCAAGGATGGCAATATTTGAAATAAACTGATATATGATAATTTTTATAAACTATTATAAAATCTTCTATAACAATTTTTAATAGTTTGAACTGGCCTAATAATAGTGATGGTCCCGATATTGAGATACTATGTATATTACTGCGTTAATATATATAAAATGAAATGAATATTTCCCACTTACAAATACGTACCAGCGGGCCTCCAGAGGATTGACGTCAAGTTGCCGCTGCTTGTCACTACTGATGTAATACTACATCAAGATAATCATATAACTGTTGTTTCAAAATGTTTACACATAGAAATATTCAATTCTTCAAATTCTGTACATAAATTTTCAACATAGCAACAGGGTACTCCGTAGTGTAGTGGTTAGCACGCTCGGCTCACAACCGAGAAGTCCTGGGTTCGATCCCCGGGCGGAGCGAAGACAGATGGGTGGTCTTACTTAAAACCCGAGCTCCTGTCCACCCAGCAGTGAATGGGTACCGGGTGTTAGCCGGGGGTTTGTGACCCCCCTCCCGGGGTGGTGGTTTCGGCCAACACTAACCTGCAGCGGTAGATCACTATGGCTCTGAGGAATTGTATATCCTCTAAACAAACAAACAAACAAACATACATAGTAAGTTTTCCCGTCTGAAAATACACCAGCAGCCCTTCGGAGGGCTGACTGAGGTAAATTTGCCGCCGGCGGCCGCCGTTCGCCGCTCTACAACCTACGTACGTACGTACAGTCTAAGACAAAAGTCGTGTCACGGTTTTGTCCGAATATGAAATGTAACCCTTGAAACATTATGAAAACCCTAACGCAGTTACATGCTCGTGGTTGGCAAGCCTGAATCCCTTAAGCTACTGTTCAGATAAGGGTTCAAAGCTTCATATCTGCTGCCGATGAGACAATGTCTAAAACAAACCAAGGTTATTTCAAAGGTTCAATAAATTTACTGCGTTGAGGTTTCATATTATTCGATGTGGAATGCGAAGTATATTCGGCCCAGCAATGATCGCCAGGACATTACATCTTTACACCTGAGCCGCTGAAGGCCACATACATCACTGGCAGGAGTATGGAGAGAGCTAGTCACATGCAAGAATATAAATAAATAAAAAATATAAATAAATAAAATAAAAAAATCTAGAAAAATTGCTTCAAAATTCAACAGTATATTTGGATAATAATATGAAGGAAGGAAGGACTCAGAATCAGTGGCGTATGTAGGTCCTTAAAAAGAAAGGGGAATACAGGGGTGAATCCAGGATTGTTATAAAGGGGGGGGGGGGGGGGCTTGTGCGAAGCGAGCCTCAACACCTGTGGAAGTTTACAATAATAGCAAAATTGCAATGTGTTTCGGAGGGCCTCAGCCGAACCCCTGAGACTGGATCACCGAACCCATGTTCAATCACTGCTTTATAATTTCCTCAGGACTTCTACTTTTAACACTCCTGGTAATGAATCCTAAAGCTATTACTCGTGAGGATACGAACTATTATAACGTATGAGGTGTGGTGAGATCGAAGCACTTATGACAGTGCTACCAACCGTTCGTATGACATACGGCAGACAGCACCGAAAGGTTAGCCATTTACCAGATGTCTTAACCAAAATTCATGACACGACTTTTGTCTTAGACGTACGTCCCAGCAAACAAAATTACGTTGTAACAACCTCTTCATAACGTTGTGAATAGGTTCCAGTTACGTTGTGCATGACGTTGTGGGAACCGGATTTTTGTCCACTCCCAGGTACGTCGTCACAACGCTGTGTCATACGTTGACACAACGTATCAATGACCTTCTTGACACCTTATTGCAACATCTTTGCGACCTTTTCAGGACCTTCTTGCAACATCTTTGTGACCTTTTCAGGACCTTCTTGCAACATCTTTGTGACCTTTTCAAGACCTTCTTGCAACATCTTTGTGACCTTTTCAGGACCTTCTTGCAACATCTTTGCGACCTTTTCAGGACTTTCTTGCCACCTTATTGCAACATCTTTGCGACCTTTTCAGGACCTTCTTATCTCTAGTTTAGGGTACTATTATCATCCACATTCATAACACAATTTTAGGAAATTAAATCTGTATTTAATGAGTATTTCACAACAACGGCATTATTATATGGTATATAATGAAATCTTCTATATAAACAAGTTTCCCTTAAGCCTTAAGACTACAGAAAATAATAGGCTAGTATAATATAACAATGAAATCTGTCGATTAAATTCTAAAATCAATATTGAATTAGGAAAGAATAATGTGCAATTTTTTGTTGCTTATAGTATGTATAGATATTCAAACTTAGTCAAATGATTATAATGGATCTTACTAACCATGAACAGATGAATGGAGGAGTCTTATGAAACTGAAAGAAAACTAAACTCAAAATTCTTCAAGCAAAGATTCATTGTATTAATTAAAGCAACTAATTAACTATATTTAGAGAAGTACGGGAGAGAGATATGATTAAGAGAGATTATTAGGTAGGATGAACAGATGAATGGAGGAATCTTATGAAACTGAAAGATAACTAAACTCAAAATTCTTCAATCAAAGATTCATTGTAGTAATTAAAGCAACTAATTAGCTATATTTAGTGAAGTACGGGCGAGAGGTATGATTTAGAGAGATTATTAGGGAGGAGAAAGGTTCAGAAGAATGGAAGGATAGTTTTACCTTACCGCTATTTAAAGGCAAAGGAGATGCACTGTCATGTGGTGGGTACAGAGGTTTGAGGCTGTTAGAACATGGGATGAAGATTTTGGAGAGTGTGTTATGTGAAAGGCTTACAAAAATCAAGATCGATGACAACCAATTTGGCTTTCTGGCTGGAAAGTCAACTACCGATGCAATCTTCATTATAATTAAGACATCTGCAGGATAAATTTAAGAAGAAAAAAAGGCTGTATCATGTGTTCGTAAATCCGGAAAAGGCATTTGACAGGATTCCAAGAACAATTAGATGGGCATCACCAAGACAAAAGGTACCGGAGAGGCTTGTAAGGTTGGTAAGGGCACTATATGAACGGTCGAGATCAAGGGTGAGAGTAGCTGGAGGAACATCAGATGCCTTTGAGATAGGTGTGGGGGTGCATCAAGGCTCTGTTCTCAGTCCTCTTTTGTTTGTGGTAGTGATGGAAGAGGCCACAAAGGAATGCAGAACAGGAGATCTATGGGAGCTCCAATATGCAGATGATTTAGTCTTGACAGCTGAGACAAATAAAAGGAGGAAGTTGAGAGGAGATTTATAGATTGGAAGCAAGCAATGGAGAGATTTGGTCTGAAGGTGATTATGTCCAAGACGAAGATGATGGTAACAGGCAAGAAAATATAGCAAAATATACAAGTGGGAAGGTTTCCCTGTGGAGTGTGCGGTAGTGGAGTAAGAGAAAACTCTAATCGTTGCAAGGAATGTGACAAGTAGTGCCATAAAAGATGTCCGGGACTAGGAAACCTGAACAGGGTGGTAGATTTCTGCTGTCCAGTGTGTGTAAGAATAATCAACAGAGGGGGCCGTCAGAGAGGAAGAGGTAGAAACTATAGAAGTGAATGATGATGTAATAGAAGAAGTGAAACAGTTTTGTGATCTTGGTGGCATGTTAGATAGCGAGGGTGGAGTGGAGAGAGATAGCGGGACTACTGATAAACATTGCTGTATGGTTCTGAGACATGGGCTTTGACGAAGAAGTTGGAGGATGTGTTGGTTGGTTGTGATCTGAGAATGTTGAGATATATGACTGGGATCACATGGAGAGATGAAGTGTTCAGTGAAGAGGTGGCAAGAAAATGTGGATTGAAGGAGCTGAGTACAGTGCTGAGAGTAAGGCGATGGAGGTGGTTTGGGCACATGAAGAGGAGAGAAGGTGGTAAGGTATTTGGGAGAGCTGTTAAAGTGCTAGTATTGGTTCGCCATCCACCGGGCAGGCCAAGGAAGACATGGAGGCAGTGTGTTGAAGAGGATCTGGCAGCATTGAGCATTGAAGAAGTTGATGCAACCGATAGAGATAGTTGGAAGCGTAGTATCATTGGCCGTCTAACCTCATAAAATATTATGAGAAAAACTGACGTTAAACAGCAAGAAGAAGAAGGGCGAGAGGGAAATAGAGAATGCAAGAGTGAGAGTGGAGAAAGATGAGTGGAATCATTGAAAATTAAGGTGCATATATGCATGGATTGTGGAAATTATCCACCAACCACCCTCTCATAATTGGAAGAGTGGTGGTTTGTTCCCCCCCCACCCCCTTGTGAAGGAGGTATTGTCCGCTCGTCATAGGAGTACGTAGGGATGTATATATATAATTATAATGGTAATGGGTAATAATTAAGGTTATGTAAGTAAATTATAAGTACAAGGATAAAATAAATTAACATTCCCAGTGGTTATGAAGCATTGCATCTTACATAATTAGCACCTTGGTTTGAAGCGCGGTCTTTGGCTGCCGCCCATTAGATAAAAGCCACCGGGAATTATACACGTGGCATGGTGGCGGTCTTTCACCGCCGCCCACCGGGAGAGGTTAGTACACTCCAGACCCTTGCGGGAGTAACGTCTCTGCGCTTGTATATATAAGTACACTTCCAGCCCTCACGGGATTAACATCTCTTCTCCATTTATTAATGAAGAGATTTGTACATACGTTCATTTTGTACATATAAGTGTTAAATCAAAAGACGTGTTAAAATACGACATAAGAGATTATGGCCGCGCGTCAAGATGAAATCGCGTCTGGGTTATGAAAAACCTCCTGACGCCCATATCAAAGCACACCGCCTCCAGCCCTCCGCCTCTGTCCTTCACGGGCGGCCTCGATCACGGCGACCTCTTCGGATCACAGGACAGGCAGTATTAATCAAAAATCCTACAGCGATTTCAACCCACTATCCACCAATAAGTATCCTAGTTAGTTGACTAGTGGGGGTATTGTGTCGGGATGAGATAGACGATGGGTTTTGATTAGGTAAGACCTCCAAATTAAATATATGTATGTGACAAAAATTCCAACATGGATTGACACAAATGGAGACTTCTGCTGCTGGTCACTGCCTTGAGGGAGTTCAAAGGAAGAGGAATCAGTGTTGACTAGTGGATGGTGAGACAGTAGGCCCCTGCAAAAAAAAGAGAGAAAAAACACTATAAGTGAAATTTACTTAAAAAATTTAATGGCATATTCATCTATAAAAAATCAATCACTTAATATGTACGATTCCAGTAGTTTTTATGATTGATTTGATTTTTAAATGATGTGATTTTATGGTTTGCATTTAATCATGGCAAAAAATTCACACAAAAAACTTACTTGCACAGAAAGACAGTGCTTAGTACAAAAGAAACTGTTGAAAGTACTGAAAATTTATATAAATTTGTCTCAATGAGATCTCAACTAAGGCACTGTCCATGACCTGGTCTCCTCTACGATGGGAAGATTTGCTACAACTCTCTGTTGGTGTTGATGCTGGAATTCCTCCTGCACTTCCCGTACCATCAATTGCTACAAGCTGCTCAGCTGGTGGCTTTGGGAGCAAGTGTGGGGCTCGAGAAGTCACATTTTTTTTTCAAAGATGTGTCAGCACCTGAAATATATACATACTCACTGTATTCATGTAATAATATATATATATATATATATATATATATATATATAACATTCGAAAGTATGCTGAAGAACCTGTTTCCATCTTTTGGTATATACATTTTGTACAGCTGCCATCACCTGTATTAAGCATAAATAAGCAGCCATAGAAACCACAACGAACCTTTAGTGAGTGAAGATATAGGAAACCTGCCCTCACCACTCTCATCCCTGCTTGAGTACCGATTGATTCGTTTCCTTCTCCTAGGTTGTTGTACATCTGAGTCAATATTGGAGATTACCTGTGCTCTTCCAGCTCGTCTATTAGCCTGAAGAAAGTTGTCTGAAAGTAATTAATCATATAAGTATGCAGACAAAGGGTACTACATTAAAATAATCAAAACAGGAAAATGTCCATTACATGCATTTATAAAAGGAATCGTTAAAATATGGAGGAGACGCGGTGGTAGAATGGATGTCTTTGAATAAATTAAGAATAAAAAAATAAGGGGATGGTACTTGAAAGGAAGGGTACAGCAGTCACGAGTGCAATCAGTGGAAATAAGTGATCTGAGAGGGGCATGTGGATTACAAGATGAGAGGGTGAAAACAACAAAACATGTATGAAAGATACAGCATGGGAACGAGTGCAAATGGAGTGGAGTGCAGACTGGTAGAATGGGTGAAGCGAAATACAATGAGGTGGTTTGTTCATAGTAGATAGCCCCTTCTAACTTTCCTGAAATCATGGATGTAGAAATGTAAGTATTAACGCCACCACACGTCTGTAAACAAAAAAAAAGTTGTCCTGGCGACTTTACTGTTATCTACGGTAGTGTTTATTTACTGAGTGTCCTCCCGCAGCCGTCGTCGCCCGAAAAAAAAACGAGTAGTGAAATTTGAAACCGTATATACTTGCAGCTACAAAGCATAAAACAACGCTGAAACAGGGTAGATTATACAATCACGATATAAACTACTGTGTATCATCTTCAGTGGCACATAAAAATTAGTAGTAATGCTATAATTCGTAATATATGGCGCTGGCGACATGATTGCAGGTGGCGACTATACTGTTATCTACGGTAAGGTAAACAAGATTAGATGCTCCCCTTAAAACACGCATATTTATGTGAGATTCACAGGCTAAAACGGGATCATAAAACTGAGTGTAGTGGCCCATTAAAGCAGTGAACTGCAAACTGCACGGAGCTGTTGGGCTCATATATATATATATATATATACTCTGTCTCAAACGACGCAATTCCATTAATTGTATCTGCTATAATGCACACCGATCATTCCCCTGGTAGAGGTGACATGAAGGTGATGTCGAGGTCGTCAAGGACGTTTGTTTGTGAAAATACTCGTTTGTGATTGAATGTCGTGCATGCATCTTTATTCATGATGTCAATTAAATCTGATGCAGACACTTGAAAGGTATATGTTTCATTGTTTTCAGTTACATGTACAATGCAAATTAGTTTTTTGATCGTGGAAAAATTTTATTTGCCTCGGAATGTTTATGGCTGAATATACCTCATCGATTTAAAGTTTCAATAAATAAAAAAAATGTTGATAATATCCCTTTTAGGATGTTAGTTGGGGGGGATGGCCTGGGGTAGGTCAATGTGAACGTAAACTGTGAAGGTGACTCTGGGCCCGAAGTGTTGCCACACGTATGATAATTATCGTACATGTACGATAAATTTACCTCCGGTACGATGTACGATACGATTTTCTATTATCGTACGATTTGTACGATAATTCTAGGTTGTTATTAATATTATAACAAAATTATGGGATCACAGTCGCACTCCAGCAGACTCATTGTGTGATGAAGTGTGTGTGCCACTCTGCTCACGTACCTTTGTGCAAGTGAAGCTTAATTGCAAGACTTTGCCTAGAAGATCGATGTGAAGAGTTATGTTGCAACTTTGGCAAGATAAGGCCAAATAAACGCCAGACTGCAGGCTTGTTCTTTATTAGGATGATGCCGCTAAACCATAAACCTTTTACATCAACAATACAGTATAGATGCTCAGACAAACAAAAGAGAATCAACGAACGGAATATAACCCAATAAGTGCTTTCCTAATCAAGGTTTCCAATACCCAACACTTCTCCCCCTTTATTTTTTTTAAATGAAGAAGCAACCATTATGTTACGAACGTGCTCCTGATAGAGTACCTGTGCTCCTGAGAGACAACTCTAGCTCAAGTTCGAGGGGGAAGTCGGTTGTTTTGGCCCAGACTCAGGCCGAGACCGGAGGAGCCACGAGGCGCGGAGGGGACGCCGGCGAGCAGGGAACAGAGGGGGGAAATGCGGTCCCCAGGGGAGTTTAGAGACTCACCTGGCCCGTAATTACCTCAGGGTCAGGTCAGCCAAGGGTAGAGGAAGTTCCCTGTGGTAAGAGGCGTCTGTGGAGGTGAAAAATGGACTGTTCCAGCTGTGTGTGGTGGCGGTGTGAGGTAAGGCGACGTGACGTTCCCCGTGGCACTGTGTGGCGCCGTGACGAGGCGGCCACCGTAGTGTAGCCCCTGTGGTGGTATTGCGGCGCCTGTACGAGGCGGCCTGCACTGTGGTGTGCCTGGGGTGGCACTGTGTGGCGTTGAGAGGCACGGGGGACTTCCTGGGAGAGGAATTTCCCCTGTGGAGTAGTGGCGCCGGACGAGGCGGCCACTGTAGTGTGCCTGGGAGAGGTACTGGGGTTGTGTGGTGGTTATGTAGCGTCTTCCTACGACGGCCGAGGAAGAGGTCGGGGGTTGTGACGTTGCATTGGTGTCAGGAGTTGTAGATTTGTAGACAGAGTGACCATGTGTAGTTCTTTGTTCACTCTCTCCACCTTCAGGAGAATTGTGTATTGTTGACCTCCGCCATTAAATGTAGAGTGTATTACAGTGAGTGTCAGTGTCCTCTTTCCGCCATGTGATTGTCTACGTGTTATACACAAATACTCGCCTTCAGGTATTCTACCGAACCTTCGTCAGGAGGGAGTAAGTGGTTACGTGGTGCGCCCTTGGCGGTGAGATAAGAAAGGTGAGTCTGTGAATGAGGGCCCTGCGTAACAATTATATATCCTTCAAACTCAACTTCTTACGGGGTGGTTAGAAAACTAAACATAGCCATTAGAAACAAATAAAACTTATGTCAAATAATCCTGAATACACATATAAAAACAAAATAAAACTACATAATCATTACACTTCAAAGATTGAGCCGATCTGGAGGCTTCACAGTTCTCCCCGATCGCCTCAGAACTAGAGTACCTGTATTATATAGAGTAGCGACAACTCGATTTGTGGGCGCCATCTTGGTGCCAAGGCCTCCTCGTTCACCCAAGACCCGGGGAAGTTCTCAAGACATTACCCCGCAGTATATCATGTTATACATGTATAAAGGATAGACTGTTATCTTCGGAAATGTTTGTTCTATAAGATTATCACATAAAATATAGTAAAACACATTAAATAAAGGTCATTATGAGACTCTGAAGAAATATGATGAACTTAACTTAACATTCACTTAAAACTCGTCGTCATGTATAACTTTGTGGGACAGCTTATAAGATGGCAGATCTCAATACAAGCAGAATTTAATTAGCTTTCCATTGACATATTTCGTTTTCTGATACATACAATAATACCATACAAACATTAAGGTTAACTGAATAAATTGCTCTCTCCCGCTCTCTCTCTCTCCGACCGCTCTCTCTCTCTCTCTCTCTCGTCCTCTCTCTCTCATCTCTCCTCTCATCTCTCTCTCTCTCTCTCCCCTCTCTCTCTCTCTCTCTCTCTCTCTCTCTCTCTCCCCTCCTCTCTCTCTCTCTCTCTCTCTCTCTCTCCTCTCTCTCTCTCTCCTCTCTCTCTCTCTCTTCTCCCTCTCCCGTGAAGAGAGAGAGAGAGAGATAAGTGAAAGAGAGATATGAGAGATATGAGAGAGTAACCAAAAAACCTTATAATTATTTCCTTCTCTCTCTCTCTCTCTCTCATCTCTCTCTCTCTCTCTCTCCTCTCTTCTCGCTCCTCTCTCTCTCTCTCTCTCTCTCCCCTCTTTCTAAATATATATATATATATAAATATATATATATATATATATATATATATTATATATATATATATATATATATATATTATATATAATATATATATATATATATATATATATAAATGAACCCACTCTTAGCCTCCCACGCGGTTTGTGATAGTCCCCCCACAATTTATGATATCCGCCAGCCAGTTGTGACTAAAATGGGCCATTTTGTCCAGCTATGATAAACGTTCTTAACTATGATCTCTTTGGTAATACCGGTCCTGGGATACACTTCATCTGGTCCTGGCGATTTAAATTTTTTCATTTTTTCTATACCCTCCTCCACCATTTCCCTAGTTATCACAATATCTTTGAGTTTCTCCTCATCGCTTCCTTTGAACATCTGTTCACTATCAGGTATCGTCTGTGTATCCTCCTCCGTAAAAACACTTAAGAAATAATCATTTAGACTCCTACACATCTCCTCATCCGTATTTAAGACCTCACCCTGTCCTGACCTTAACGGCCCAACTAATTCCCTTGTCTTTGTTTTATAAACCTGATAGAACCCCTTTGGATCCCCTTTCGCCTGTTCTGCTACTTTAATCTCATAATTGTTCTTAGCAACTCGAGTTAATTTCTTCACTGTCCTCGCCATCACGTTATACTGTTCTTTGTTTACCAATCCTGCCTTGAACCTTAAATAAATGTTTCTTTTTACTCCAATGTTGTGTTTTAACTTGGTGGTCATCCATTTTGGATCACTCTTTCTGGACCTTATTTCCCTATAAGGAATATTTCTTTTATGTCCGTCAATTATATTCCTTACAAATGAGGTATAATCCTCCTCATCTCCGATCTCACTTCCCCTTCTAACCTCTCTAATTACCTCCTCAGCCCTGACCTCACTTCCCTGTCTAACCGCTCTAATTATCTCCTCAGCCTCGACCTCACTACCACATCTGACGGCCCATTACCTCGGTGCCTTCCTAATCCTTCATATTGGCCTTTCCCGCTGTCCTCCCCCTGTGCTGGGAAAATATCTTCTCTCCATCCCCACCTCTTTTTAATAACCTCCAGGTGTTTCTTAATCCCCAAAAATTGGCCTTCGAAATTGGGTTTCGATGCTATTGCCATTTAAATTTTCCAATTCCTTTTTAAGCAAAATCTGATCTCTAATGGTCGCTATTATCAAAATTCCCCCCCACCTCCACTTTGAAAACTAAATCGTTCTTTTTGTCAGCAAAGTCTGAATTTTATCCCCTCTATAGGCCCCTTGTTCTTGATTTTAGGAATTATCCTGGATTTTTTTAACAATTCATCTGCATCGCTGTCACCTATGATTAAATCCCAGTCTATTTTCCAAAAGATTAAAATCTCCCCCCAGCATAATCGTTTATTTGGGGGCCCTTTGTTTTTTCTTCCCTATAGGAGCTGATCCTCTTTACATAAGTTTGGGGGCCCTATACCTACACCCAAAACCTTTTTGTCGTTCCCCCCGAAAACTCTCCCATATAGACTCTATGCTGTCATCTGTTTTTATAACATTGTTAACATAAACTGCAATGCATCCTCTTGCAAAAAGCGCAACTCCTCCTCCTCGTCTGCCTCCTTCCCTTTGTAAAATAACTTATACCCAGCATCTCGACTTCCGGATCAATCCTTTTCCTGACATATCCAACCATGTTCTGTTAATGCTATTTTTATCAAAATCCTCTAACTTTTTATTCCTCCGGGAATCTACTTTTTTTTAAATACCCCACAGTTTGTATAAAAAACCTTCAAGAAAACTCCTCTTTATTTTGTAAATTTTTTCCCTTTATCTTTAACTAAACCCCCCCTCTCTCTCTTTTTTAGGAATCACTTTTTTCCCTCCCTTTTAAAACCCCTCCTAGTGTCGAAATTTTCCTTTCCCCGACCCCGTGTCAAAAACCCCCGGTTTCTATTTTAAAAAAAGCCTGCAGTCATCTACCTCCCTTTCAAGGACTCAGACAAGATCTGAAATCCTTTCCTCGAAAAATGCACCCCCTCCCGCAGTAGAGGTGGTTATGCCCGAAAAAGAGGTCCCAGCTGTCGAAAAGGGCCCAACCATTGCCTTTTCATGAATGCCCCCGCAATTCACCGCAATAGCCCTGGGTACACATGTCGTCAAAAAAAGCTCTTTGGGAAAGGAAAACCCACACCACAGGGGAAACCCCCCCCTGTCCCTAACTTTTTCCTACAGCTTCCTTGAACCGCCGTAGCAATTTCCCCATTTTACACACTCAAAATATTTCCCCCGCGCTCAGGCAAAGATGGGCTTTTTTTCCCTTGGGCCCCCATGACTCAATATCTTGTCACTAACATAAACCATCCCCTTCCCTGGGTAACCCCGCTTTATGCGCATCCCTTCTCTGTCACAGAACCGCTGTCAAAAGCCTAACCTGACTGTACCAAAAAACCAGATTTTTCCTTCGGGTAATGAGTACGTCTACCTTCCCAAAACCCCCGTATCATCTCTTGCAGCCCCGAGAGTACCTGAAATGGTTTGTGCACACAAGATGGTCCTTGTTTACCTTTTTCTCCTGCGGGCGGGTCCCTGATAACACCCTTCCAAACCCAATCCCTAGGGGTTATAGGAACCTTAGTAGTCGCTGAGTCACATCCGCTTGGTACCCCTACAGGCAATACTCGCATGGCCCCCCTCGCTCCCCTTGGGCCTTCCCTCCACACTTAAGAGAACGATCTCTATTTCCTGCTTTTCACAAAGCTTTTCAATTCGTTCACTTCATTGCAAAGCTCCTTTTCAGGTCTTGATCGGCCCAGAAAAGTCTTAAGCGCCTACCACACCCTTCACTCACTCTCCCTCGACCCCCCTTTTACCCCCTTAAAACCCCCCTCCTTCACTCCTACCACACTACCAACTAACCCCCCTCCACCAAAACACAACAACTTCACTCTCCCCTCCCAACACTCCCCCTCACGACGTAGCCATTTTAATCAAAGCTAAACCAAGCACAACCCCACTTCACGGGACGACAGGTGACTGAAAAAAAATCATACAATTGACAACTTGATAAAAAATTTTTAACAAACTACAATAGTAGGGAATATGCCCTAGAAAAAGTGCACTTCAGCTGCACAAGTTGGGCAGGGCATTCAAAATAGCTTTAATTTCTTAGGGGAAGGGGTGATTCCTTCACCGAGATATGTAGCCAGGGAATCCCCTGGGCCTTGCATTTTAATACTGATTTACTCTTATTAAACTTGACATTATGGGGCTTTTAGAACTGGGGACCTTTAGTAGTCTCTCATCATGCTCTCTTTATTTTCACCAAATTATATATCATCTAAGTAGGCGGTACACCCTTTCCCTCTGTGCAAACAACTTTATACGATTTAAAATCCCTGCGATGATGAAAGACCAAAGGTATCTTTTGTATCTAATAGCCTTTAAAGTGTTTAATCACCAAAAAAAACCTGACCTTTTTTTTATCCATTTTATTTGCAAGTAGGCATTGTGAAGACATTTAAAAAAAAAACCTTACTTTACCAATCAAACAACAATTCTTCAATCTTTGGTATGGATATTGCACATTGAATTTTTTTTGTTAAACTCCCTTTAAAAACTCCCCAAATCCCCTATTTTTTTTTTGTCAGCCCTTAAACTGGGACAAAGGGTGCAGCCCATTCCTACAAAAACGGGGTCAAATCATCTTCTTCCCCAAGCTTATCTAAAGCATCTCAACCATCTTCTGTAATAATAGGGAAAATACGGGGTTTTTTCAAAACCCTTTGGGGAAAACATTGGCTTGACATGAATCTTTGCTACGATGCTGGAGATGGGCTTGCCATTATCTACACAATACTTATCCAATAAACTTTCTGTATCTATATTCTGATTTATTCTGGAACTTTCATCTAATCCAGCTAGAGAAATGCCAACCTTACTCATGAGGTCCTTGCCACACAAATTATTATTTGAGGAATCTACAACATAGAAGGAATGGACACTCTCCCAACCATTATATCTGACTGATGCAGCTGTTTTACCATTCACTTGAATAGCAGAGTTATCATAAGCATGTAATCTTTTCCTGGATGGTTCAACCCGAAGCTGTAACAATTTAACCCAGTGACGGGACAAGGTAGACACAGATGCACCAGTGTCAATCTCAAAGGGTACTGGTCTTCCATTTATCTCAAAATTGAACTCCTCTGCCTTTACTGCATATATTTGTTCCCTCACTGATGACAAATTACCCTCTCTTTCTTCTTCTGTACTAGCCTGCTCGTCTGGTTCACCCAAAACCTTAACATACTGTGACTGCCATTTCCTTCTCTGGAACTCACACTTGCTTTTACCACTGTTAGCTCCTGGTCTACCTTGACTTCTATCATCACCTGGGCCTTCCTTCATCATCGCAGTACAAATTCGTTTCAAGTGCCCCTTTTTCTTACATCTATTACATGTTATCCTCCCCGATCCTCCCATTGACGAAGCCGCACCCTCTCTTGACGAAGTCAGAGCGGCTGTAGCAAAGTTGAAGGGTGGAAAGGCAGCTGGTGTTTGTAATTTCAGTGCGGAGCTCCTCAAAGCTGGGGGTGAGGCCATGATCCGCGAGTTGCATGCTGTCCTGACTGCCGTGTGGCAATCAGGTACCATTCCTCCTGACTGGAAAAGGGGGCTGGTCGTCCCTATCTGGAAAGGGAAAGGGGACCGTCAGGACTGCAACAATTACCGCGGTATTACACTGCTCAGCGTACCAGGCAAGGTGCTTGCCCATCTATTGCTGACACGAATTCGCAGTCATCTGGTGAAGCATCAGAGACCTCAGCAGTCTGGGTTCACGCCTGGTAAGTCAACAACGGACCGTATCCTAGCGCTTCGTGTCCTGGTGGAACGCCGACGTGAGTTTCGACAGGGGATGCTTGCAGCCTATGTTGATCTCAAGAAGGCGTTTGACTCAGTGCATCGTGAGTCACTCTGGGATCTTCTGCGACTTCGAGGGATTCCTGCAAGGACTATTGATTTGATAACTGGTCTGTATTCTGGGACTGAAAGTGCTGTGAAGTGTGGGGCAGGTGTATCCAGCTTCTTTCCTGTGAATACAGGAGTGAGGCAAGGGTGCGTCTTTGCCCCATCACTTTTCAACGCTTGTATGGACTGGGTATTGGACAAGGTTGTAGATCAAAGTGATTGTGGAGCATCCGTCGGCAACACCAAGATCACTGATCTTGTTTTTGCCGATGATGCAGTAATCTTTGCTGAGTCGCTGGAGGTCCTGGTGATGGCTCTCGAGGCGCTGCACGAGGAGGCAAAGCCTTTGGGACTTGAGGTCTCCTGGCTCAAGACCAAGGTCCAGGTGTTTGGAGACTTACTAGATGAAGCAGTACAGTCTGTTCATGCGTGTGGCGAGGACATTGAGATCTTGGAAAGTTTTACATACCTTGGTAGCGCAGTCCATAATGACGGCGGGTCACGTCAAGAAGCCTTACAGCGGATTGGCATAGCCCACGGTGTTATGGACTCGCTCAGCGGGAGCATTTGGCGTTGTCGGTACCTGTGCAGGAAGACAAAGATCCGGATCTTCAAGTCGTTTGTGATCCCTGTCTTACTCTATGGTTGTGAGACATGGACACTAAATAGTGACTTGAAGAGACGAATCAATGTCTTTGGTAATAAGTGTCTTCGCAGAATCATGGGGTATCGCTGGAATGATTACGTGTCAAATCAGCGATTGCACCGTGAGACTGAATCGAGGTCTATTACCTGCATAGTCCGTCAGCGCCAACTTCGGCTATATGGGCATGTGGCACGCTACCCTGAAACCGATCCTTCCCATCGGGTTGTATCTGTAAGAGACAATCCGGCGTGGAGGAGGCCAAGGGGGCGCCCACAAGGCTCGTGGCTGGGGCAAGTTGATGTTTCTTGTCGAGAGCTGCTTGGTATGGGAAAGGAGCCTGCATGGGAACTCGCGCGTGGTGACCCCCGGGAGTGGCGTCGTAGGGTGGGCGAGGTGACGCGCCCCCCGGCGTATGCCCCCAATGATTGATTGATTGATATTACATGTTAAGTCCTTAAACCGACACTTATTACTGTCATGAGGAAAACCACAATGCCTACAACTGTTCTTCCTAGATCCGACAGTGAATGCTTTCATGGGAACTGTTTCACTCCTTTTACTCACAAAAGCCTTTTCTAAGGTAAGGATCCTTTCTACAATCTTAGCAGAAGTCATCTTCTGCAAATCTATATTTTCTGCAACTAAATTTGGAAAATATACTTCATGTTCAACAGCCATAAACAACTGATCCCTAGCCCGTTGATCAAATTGTTCTCCAAAGTTACAGTCTTTCGCTAAAGCCTTGAGATCAGCATACAGTAAATTCAAAGTTTCACCCATCCTCTTCTTTCTCTGCTGGAACGCCAGCAAACTACGATGATACGATGGCTTTACATCATAATGCCCATTCAGAGCTGCTACTAAACCATCATAAGACTTGGTGTGAGGTAAATCTGGTGCACAAAGGTTACCCAAAACACTGTATGTCTCCGTGCCAACTGACACCAGCAAGCCATTCTTCTTCTTAGCTTCCTCCGTAATTCCTAGGTGAGCAAAATGAGCCTCTAACAGACTCAGCCACAGCTCCAGGAAAATCTTGGAGGCGTCAAAGGAGTCAATATTAACCTGTGAGGCCATGACAAAATCCAGGCAGCTACCAGAAGCATAGAACAGACTTGTCAGCCTCACCCAGGGTCAGGATGAGAGGCTCACGCCTCTAGACACCACAAAAGTACGTCCATTTCAGTGATGATCTCACAGCTTGGCAGGACCCGGCTTGACACGCCTTCTGGGAAACTCACGTCAATCTTGCCCTCTACCAGCTCTGGTCAATCCCATCCTCGTCGCCAATTGTTGCAACTTGGGCAAAATAAGGCCAAATAAACGCCAGACTGCCGGCTTGTTCTTTATTAGGATGATGCCACCAAACCATAAATCTTTTACATCAACAATACAGTATAGATGCTCAGACAAACAAAAGAGAATCAACGAACGGAATATAACCCAATAAGTGCTTTCCTAATCAAGGTTTCCAATACCCAACAAGTTAATTACCAGGGAAGTCTACGTACAACTTTAAAAATGTAACTGCAAACGCCAATGAGAGCTTAAGCAGCTTCAGGCGTTCTGTGATCTCAAACCACACAAATTTGTTCATCCTTCCCAGACTATATAGATGGTTGTCACTATAGTTGCTGTGTTTCAAAGACTGTTGGAGCCATGGAGCTATAATATAGATTGGTGGTGATTATATGATTGGAGGTGAAGCCCAGGAGCTGTCGGAAGGTCGAATGGTCCCCTCCTGCAGTAAGTGCTCAAACTCCTTTTTCGCCGCCTGGAGGCGTTCAGGAGTCAGACGTCGCGGCCGAGCAAAACAAGGTGGGCCCGTCGTGGCGATGGTATGTGTCACCTTAATTGTGATCCATTTTGGCGGGGCCGGAACGCTGAGAAGTGAGGAGAGGGAAGTCCTCGAGAAGAGCGTCGTACAGGACCGCCTGGCGTAGGTGTGTCAGGAGAGGCGCTCGCCGCCCGCAGGGCACGGTAGGGATGACAGTGTTGGTTGGGCGATGCAGCAAACGTCCGCGCCGGGGATCAACGAGCAAGTCGTGGGAGGAGAGGAAATCCACACCCAGGATAGGCTGATCCACCTCCGCCACCACGAAGGACCAGACGAAGGGCGAGGCAGGCGTGAAG